>VXAZ01001668.1:1215093-1266657 GCA_013399875.1 Gymnorhina tibicen
CCTTCCCCCAGGCCGGCGGGGAGCCGTGTTTCTCTTCGCGTCGCTGCCTTCGGTAGCGGGCCCCCCTCGCTTCCCCGGCATGCCGCCTCCCTGGGCGGGCTCTTCCCTGTCGCGGCCCGGCGGCGAGGGGAGGTGGATGTGCTGTCCCGGGAAACTGCCCCTATGGAGGCACGGGAGGCGTTTGCTGCGGTGTCGCCCCTAAACTGAAAGGAGCTGTAAGCAAACGCATAGGGGCACAACTTTAAAGGACAAGGAGTGGGGAAAAAAAGAACCGGTAGTGTCAGCCTGTGTAGTCAAGTCGTCTGCTTGTTTCTGAAATAGTAAGTATTAGAAGTTTTAAAATGTGCTTGTCTAAAACATGTAGTGATAGTTATGTAAGATAAGCTAAAATATTTCTGATAACGTGTTTTGCTGTTTCTCTCTTCTGCAGGTTGTTTTTATCTTGGGATGGGTAACCTGGTGTCTTTGCAGTGACTTGAAGTGGTTTGGACTTGTTTGAACTGGAAGATGTGGAGTGGGCTGTTACCTCCAGGACTGAATGAAAGTGATGTTGATCTAAGTTCTGATGATGAAGATGAATCGCCTGATTCCTGTTCAAAGCAAGATGCAAAAGAAGATACTGAAAGAGTTCAGGGGACTGGTCAGGAAAGTAATGCCAGCAGTGAACTTCTTGTGGTACCAGTGACAGATGAAGAAGGTGAATCTCAAACGTGCCCTCCTGGAGTTTCTGTAAATATCTGGAATGTATGTATCACTACAGGTCTCCCTGTGAGCATAATGCAGGGTACCCAAAGTTGAATGGCTGATTTTTAGATTAAAATAACTCAATGTGAATAGTCAATATACAAATCTGAAATAAGATAAAATATGATCTGAGTATATGCACCTGAGATTGTTTCAAGCAAGGTGAACAAGGAATTTAGGAAGGAAGTGTTTAGGTGGTAGTTTGGTGGTGATTGAAAGCACAGCAAGGAGTTGTCATAACTATACAGTTGCATGAAACTTGTGTTTTCAGTGGTTTATGGGCTCTGAGCTGCTTGGTAGGTGCTTTCTGCATTAGTAAGGGTTTACAGCTCAGTGTATCAGACACTATGGGGGTGCTGCATACCTGAGAGGTATAGGGTGCCCTGCTGCTTGCTGTAGGGGTTAATTACAAGCATTCAGACTCAAGCATTCCTTATAATCTCCTGATTTTGCAGTTGCATGTGAAGATTGGGAAATAAAATAACCTTTGGAAAGCTGTCTGTGTTTTAGGCTTTGGGTTCAAACTAAGAATTGGCACAAAATTGTTACTCTCATCCTTGCAGGTAGCCTGCTGTGCAAGGACCATGCTGTCACTAATTTGTGGGTAGTGATCTACCAGCTGGGCAATAACAATACATGGAATAGCTCAGGAGTGCAGAACCAGCAAAAGTGTGTTCTGTGTCACATCCCATGAGAGAACTCTCAGATCTGAGCAGTCCTGGGATGGAGGGAGGGCAGAAAGTCAGAGAGAGGTGATGAAATTCCAGTTTAACAATTCTAGTTTAACACCATCAGAGTTGGATCTTCTCGATTTATAAATTGGGATGTAATAGGTAACACAAGGCACTGTGGATAATTAAACATTTCTCTAGGTAATTTCTTAAAAATGCGGGGAAAATTAAAAATACTGACTTGTTTTTTCATAATCTTGTAGAAATTTGTGGAGCTTCAGAAGAAACACCGTGAAATGAAAATGCAAGCAAAAGAGGAAAACAGATGCCGAAAAAGGAAGCGCCACCGAAAAGGTGTTTTCTTATAATTAACAGAATTAATTTTTGTTCAAATTGAATTAGTATCAATACATGCTGTTTTGTGGGGTTGGTATTTTTGGTTTTAGGGGGTTTTTTTCATGTGTTGTTTTGTTTGGTTTGCAGTTTTTTTTCAATGAACAATTGTATTCTAGCTGTTATATAGGATTTTATTTTTCTGCTTTTATACATCACTTGCAAAACTGTAGTGAGGTTGTAGATTGCTACATAAAATGCAAGTAATATATTTGTCCTCTCCTTAAAACAGGAGGTAAGACTTATTCAGTTAATACTGGTTTATAAAGGCTAAAAGTATTCTAGTAGTTCTGTAAAACTTGTGTATTCTGGTTAAAACTTCACAGATATTGTAGGAGTTTCGTACAGCTGAGTGGTTTAAATCCACAGGATCATTGGGTACAAATCCCAATGTGTTGATCTTTCAAAGGGAATGTGACCAATTAGAGCTCTGTTTACTTCATTGGATGCTGTGGGGTATCACTGTGTAATGCTGGATTTTTCTTTCTTTTTTTTCCCCTTAGCAAAACAGAAAAAGACCGATGAAGTGGCTAAGAGGTATAACAAGGTCAATGGGATTACCTGAGGTCTGTTAGTAGCAGGCAAAACTTGTAATAAGCTTGACCACATTCATAGCCAAAGCCTAGCTTTGAGCACTGTGTAAAATATCTTTTAAATTTGTTCAGTGTCTCTCTTGGGCAGGCTGAACTTGTACCGTGATTGCTTGATGGAGTGTTGTTGCTTGATTTTAAAAATCAACACAGAAGTATTATTTAATGTAACTCATAATAGACGTAATGTTCTTCCTACTTACTGCATACAGCCTCCTGTTCAGCCTGCTCCTTCTGGATTCAACCTCCTTGGCAGTGTTAGGTTTATGGTTGGATTCAATCTTAAAGGGCTTTTTCAACCTAAATGGTTCTGTGATTCTATCAGCTTGCTTTCAAGATTGTGAAATTATACTTAAAAAGGGGAAGGAATAATTAATTTCACTTCAGTTAAAAACTGAATGGGTGAAAAGACCATGTCTGCCAAATGGAAGAATTTATTTTAGCTTTGAAAAGGATGTTACAAGTTGTGGAAAGGGAAGTGGTTATATTAATGACTTGTTTGTTTGTTTTTAGTAGTCAGCAGTTGGAAAATGAAGACAAATGGAAAGAACTTACACAATACTTTGGAATCAATGATAGATTTGAATCACCTGTGGACAGCAGGGCTCCACAAAAGGTGACTGTTAATACGAAGGCAGTGTCAGTTTGTGTTTGGCAGTAAAAGAACTTGTCCTTAAGTGGGATAGGAATAAAATTGAGTCTGTTTGAGAGTAAAGGATCAAGTCCCTCTGAGGAATTTTGTGCACTTTTTAAATAAATGTCCTTGAATTGTTGCTGTGCTTTCTTTTAAGACAGTATCCAGGCTTGTTTCTTGTCTGGTTTTGTTTTCTCCTGCTGTGAGAGACAGAGCACTTCATATGCATTGTTTGACTTCTTTTCTTTTGTTTCATCGTGTTTTAACTTTAAAATGTGTCACATAAATCCTTCAGTTGACACCAGTGGTTACAAGAATTAAAGGGGCAAACCTAGCATACATTTTGACTAGATTCATAACACATTCTGTTCATAAATATTACTGTGTAACTAGTCATATCTGAAATATGATGGATCACATGATGGATAAGTTAAGAATCTCATTATATTGTGAGTATCTGGTAGCACTGCTATTTCTGTAGTTTTTCTAATAAAGTTCTGTGTAAGTTCTATGACATGAAATGTTCAGTTAGCTTCCTTTATGATAATTTTTGTATTTTTCATTTTCTTAAAAGTTAAGTTTCTGCATGCAGGTCATGAGGATTTGTTTGCTTCTTACTTTTGGTGCCTATTTAGATGTCATTAAACTGCTCAGGATAGATCTGGAATGAGGCCCAAAGTGTTAAAATGCAGATGGTTTCCTTGTAATTTCAGGGATTTTATCACTAGTGGAAGATATGTCTCATTATTTTCAGAGAAGGCATATTAACAGAATTTGCCATCACTGCAACTTCCAATTGTGCGTTTTTTTTCATCTACCACCTGAAATAATTCAAGTGCGGTGTTTTCAGATCACTGTTTCTCAAGAATTCCATTAGCTTTTTCAGTTTTATCTCTTAAAAAAGTGTATGTTATGAAACTATCAAATGTGTTTTCTTTAGCTTCACTAATATTTAAAACTAGTGAAACTGTAAATTGTCTTTTGTTATGAGAGTGAGTTCTTTTGTGAAATTCTGAAGTCAGTGCCTACTGCTATGCTACCCTTCTGTATTCCATCAGAAGTTTCCAACTATAATTTCCAGGAAATATTTACTTTCTATTGTTACATTATTTGTAAGTGTTGCCATTAAACAAGTTGTGTTACGTTGATTGTAACCTCGGAAAATAAGAAAACAACCTTTAAATCCTGAAGCTTTTTCATTGTTTTCCATAGGGCTGCTAGAATTTTTAATTTATTAGCACAGTGGAGTGGCTTTGTGCCAGAACTCTGTTTTTTGGCTAAAGATAAGATCTTAGAACTGTAACGATACAGTGGTAATTGCCATTCTTCATGTTACTTGACACATATATTTCACATTTTGTTTAGAAAGCTCCAGGGATGGAAGAGATAAGCCAGATCTTCAGATGAAATTTTATTGTGACAGGCATAAACTAGCCCGTGTAATTTTTTTAACCTATAGTATTATCCTGCACATAAGGTGGAACTAATGCAATGATTTGTGCTCAGGCGGCCTCTCAGTGAATTCTTAATTATACTGTCCATTACAATACACAGGCAGAGTGATTTGTGGTACACAGAAATTACAGGTTTATGCAGTGTCTTAAAGAATTTTATGAAAGAAATATTTTTAGAAAGAAGGTACTTCATTAAATATGTTCTTTTTCTTCTAGAGATACTTAGTTTTTTTTTTTTTTTTTTTTTTTTTTTTTTTTTTTTTGCTAGTCTGGCCTTGAACTGAGCATAGAGAAGTGTGTGGCTGAAGGTGACATTGCCAAGGCTGAGGAGCTGAGTGACAGATTAGCCATTCGTGAGGTAAGTGGGCTGTTAGCAAAAACTCTGAGGGGTCATTTCGTTTCGCACATCTGGACAAAAAGTGTCATGACTAAAACAGCACTGAAGACTGTTTGCAGTGTCGTTCCCGTTTCCTGAGCAGGTTTCTGTCAGTGAGTGAAGGACTTTGCTGCTGATCGAGCAATGCTTGGACAGCTGTAGCTGTGTTTAAGAATTGTAAATACAGCCATGAACTATCCCAAATAACCTTGCTTTAGAGCCTTCCTGCTCACTCCACAACTCAGAGGAGTTGGTAACTGGTCATCTGTGTTGAGCTTTTGATTTTTCTCCATGTTGCAAGCCAAGAGTACAGGAGTAGGACATTCCCTTCCTCTCAGTTCCCTGTGCCTCATATTTTTTTTGCATTACCTCACCCATAAGCTTGGGAAGTCTGCAGACAGGTAGAGATTTAGCAAGCCTAGAGCAAATCAGGACATATGAACCTCAAGTTGTGTGCCTGTACTTTTTTCCCTGTGTATTTCCTGTGGTTGGGAGTTGATGGCTGGAAGAATTCTGAAGGGGAATGGGAGTAGATGGTTGTCAAATACACTTAGATTTGTGTTGGATATTTTTTTCTCCTTGTTATAATTGTTTAGTGTATAAACCTAAAAACAAATCCGGGGAAACACCATTTTTTCAAGATGTTGTCTTGTTAGTTGGTGTTTTCCTGAAAGCTGTGCTCTCTTTGCCACAAAATTGGGACCTTTTAAATCTGTATGTACTGCTTAGTAAATACTTTAAGCTGGTGAGGAATCTATCAGATAGCTCTGGTAATTTCATTTAAAAAATTGTTAAATTGGTGCACATATGGTAGGTGGTAGCAGCTGAAGTAAGTAACTGAAGTCCACAAAGCCTGTTTTCACTACTGCTGGTTGTGCATAGGGGAGAAAATGCAGAGGGAAAAAATTAGGATAAAAGGATAGTTGAATAGTTTTGAAGCCAGGTAAGAAAAAAAAAGTACTATTGCAGTAAGTGAAGAATCAATCATTTTTACATCATCTGAGTTCTGTGATTTAAACTATAAATCTTCTCGATTTATACTAAAAAATAATTACATAATTTTTGCTTTCATTCCTTTATCTTGCATATTCTTCCATCTTCACAGAGGTAATGGGAATTTTCTGTCCACTGTATATGCTTGCAAAATTCAAAGGTATTAGAAAAGGATTAGGAAGGCAAAGACGAATTTTGACTGCTTCTCATTCTCATACAAATATTTTAAATGTTTCTTAAATACAGTGTTTTAAACTAAGCTTTAATGTAAAATTGCAGATTTAAATCTGTTTAATGCAGTGTATTACAATATTGTGATGGCTTTCAAAAGAGCTGGCTTTTGAAGTGAGAAATACAGTTCTTAAGGTTCTCTGAGGTTAGGTAAAAGTAACTGTTCCTCAGTGAGTGTTCTTACAAAATCATTAAACTCCTCCATTTAGTCACTCAGGGCAGTTTCTAATGACTAGACTCTTATCTGCCTTGTCACCAGTGATCACAAAACTTCAGTCTGCAAAGATAACAGCTATTGACAGTGGTAGGAATGTGTCCTGATGTTTCCTTTAAGTCTGACCAGCTTCTGACTGTTTTATTACCTTTCATGTGTACAACATGAAAAACACTTGCTTTTCTCCTTCACAAATGTCATTATCCCATCTCCTCTAAAGTGGTTGGAGTATTATAATCAATAAAACATACTGAGGTTCCAGTGCAAATTGTTTGACTATAAAAACAAATTAATGTAAGAAGTTTTAAGGTTTTGTAATATTTATGATAAACTGTTATCTGATTTTGGTAGCCATGGGATTATACAACATCTAGCATATCCCAGGTGCTACAGCAGTGTATTATTATTTGTGGAACATTAGCTCCAAATTGTTGACTTTCAAATATTAGCATGTTGTAATTCTGAAAACAAAATGCTTGAAACATTATTAGTATTCACAGCCTTGACTTGGTTTTGGTTAAGTGGGTTTATCTGAACAAATAGTATGTTGAAAGAAGGAAAACTCAAATGACTGGCTTGATCTCTCATGAGGAGTTCTGTCGAGGCAGAATCCATGTGAATTCACTGGGGTTCTCTGCTCTTGTAAAGATGTGCTCCATTGCTCACTGCAAGGTTCATTTTTCTTTGTGATTTTCAGAAGCTCTTTTTTTTTTTTTCATGGATCTTTTAAAATACTTTTTTTCCTAAGGAAGTTGTTCCAGCAGTGACTGTTTCAGTGAAGAGCTATAAAAAGAGGATTTGATTATGGAAGAGGTTGATTGAACAGTTGTTGTTTTGTATACAAGTACACTTAATAAAATACTGCTTTCATGTTGTGTAGTATTGATTCAATTGCTACTTTTCTTCTCTTAGCAATTTACAGAAATGTCCATTTTAAAATACAATACCTCTAAGAAGTAGTTAATTTTTAAATTATGTGGCTATTTGTATCCCTCTAACTTCCAAATGCAACACAACTCTGTGAGCAAGTCAGGCAGGGAGCTATAGTGTGGCTGTACTGAAGTACCACTTCTGAAGTCTGGAGTAATAAGTGGATGAATTATTGTTCTTTTATCTCAACTTCATCTCTTTATGCATAGTTTTCATTTTTCTTGAGCGGTGTTAGAGGGCTGGGGACAGAGAGTGTGTGAGAAACAGCTGTCTTCTGTTTGGGGTGCAGCCCCCCTTGCAGCCATGTGAGAAATGTTCAGTGGGTAGGTGTTCTTTTTGAAATCAGGTGTATGGGGTTTTAATCGGCACCATTTTCTTCTGCAAGAAGCAGTGACTGGAACCTGCTGATAAAGCTTTTGCTTTGAGGCACAGATCCCAGAGTTCTTAAAGCCGTTTCCTGCCTTAATAAGTGAAACTAATTTTTGATGTATAACATTTATAAGCCTGTGAAACTGATAGGGCAGCTTCAGTATTTAGAAAAATGAAGCCAAAAATAAACAGATGATGAGTATAGACAGTAAAAACATGTCCTAAAAAGCAAAGGAATGTCAAAATGATGCTGTCAATATCCTATCGTTATGACACAGTGAGAAAAGGTTTTTTAAAATCAGATTCATTTAAAATCAGTGATGACTTAGGCAATATGCATAATCTAGCAGCTGTCAGTGCATCATGGAATTTTACATTCTAAAAACGTAAATGATACCGCTTTAAGGTTTTGGGTCTTCAGGTTTCCAAGTGGTACTTGTTGCAGGTTCTTTAAGGGAAATGTTATTGCACTGCAGTAAATGAGGCTTTGGGCAATATATTATTTGTTGTATTCTTTGCTTTGACAAATACACACAAATGCTGATTTTTGAAACAAAACTTCTCAATCTAGGAGTATTCCAGGTTTTGGAGTGAGAGTTAGAACTTGGATACCTCCTGCATGAGACTGCTTTTAGTAGTGACTGCATGGGTGGATATGTAGCTTTTGAGACTGGCTGGTGTGTTCCCCACTTGTTATTTGCAGTTGCATTTCTATTATAAAAATGAACTGTATGTACATAATGCTGCTGAATATTCTGTCTAATCTCTGGGCAAACCTCACTACAAACTGTTACCCCTTGTCTCCTGTTGTCAGTTATCAGGGTAGCAGATCTCTACCTGTGGCATCCTTGGCCATCCCCGCAGCACATTCTCTTGAGGGGTGTTCTGCTTCACTGGTCTGGTGATCCTGAAATTCCTGATTTCATTATTTTGTACACGAGTTAAGTTTTTCCCGAAAAAAACATGGGCATCTCTGCATTATGTTGTACAGAATAACTTAGGCCTCCATTAACTCTGCTCCTTCAGCTTCTGGCTGGAGCACCACAGTGCTGTGATGCAATTACGGTGTCCAAGATCAGCACTGCTTTGATAAATGGCTTGGGGAGCAACATAATGCAGCTGGGTCATACTCCTTAACTTGATTCACTGTAGATCTTCAAGCACAGTTAGACTACTGAATTATGTCTTTAATACGTACAGTACAGTACTATTAATATTAAATAACTAAGCAATTCATTGCAGTGTGCATGGTACAATATGCACAGTTAGTGTTTATTACTGCAATCCAGTTGCTGTCTTTGTTATCACATTCCAGGGCTTCCAGCATTGGCAGAGTCCTTCATGTTTTATGGTTGTGCTTCTCAGATGTAGGCTGGCATACCTAAAGCTATTGTTTGAACGTTGCATTTAAGGATGACTTATTTAACTTGAGAGATACCAATAGAAATGTTAATGTTAATGTAGGAGTTACCCGAAAAATTCTGAGCCTTCTAGAATGAAAGCTATTAAGAGAATAGGGTTTATGTGAACACTTATCTGAGCTGAAATTACATGATTTTTTGGTGATGCCTAAGGGTAGGATAGCTGAGATCTAATAGTAGCAGGTACTTGGATATGGAGCTGGGAACAGACACTTGGAATTATGTCAACTTTTTAATGCTTTGTAAAAATCTTTCTGGAATACTATCTTGAGATATAATTAAATTGTTCCTACTGTGTTAGTGGGAATCCACCTAGATATTTTTAAAGAATAAGTGTTGATAAATTAGAGCACTATGACTGTGCATAGCTGGATGTGTTTATCCCTTTGAGTAAGGGTGGTATGTGCAGATATCTGGTAATTTCACTCTGCTATAAATCAGTTTCAATTTGGAGTGATACTTGTAAAAATTATTTTCATATGTAAACCAAAAAATCTTAAAAGATTCCCCACCACTATGCCTTAAATATATTTTCCAAGGTTTTTTCATCCGAGAGAGAGAGAGTTTTTCTCATAGTGCTTTTGTGCTCAAATCATGGTTTGGTGTCTCAAAAAGCAGAATGCAGATTTCTTATGGCTCTAATATTGGGAGGACTAATCTGACTAAAGCTCCAACTTTGCACTTGTTGGTGTTTTTTGTGTGAGCTGCCTGGTAGGTAGGTGCCACGTTGTCTAAGAACACATTAGCCTGAGGACTGTAACTTGAACACGATAAAATAATCTTGACCGTATTAAACTTACCTGTCAGAAGTAACTTTTAAAATATTTTGTAATTTAGTGTGCTAAATTGCTGTAACACTTGTCAGTCTCTAAATAGCACAGACATTTTGACAGCACTTCCTAAGTGCTTGGCTTAGTGGCTTCTGGCATTTTGGGGAAAGACTTAAAAAGCTGCAATTTATAGGGACACTGGTATTTAATCAAACTTAAATGAAAGAGCTGCATCGTAATTGGTGAAATTAATTGGCTTTTCACTGGAATATCATCCTCATGTCACAGCAAGATCAGTCCTGCTGTTGTCTTCAAAATTTGATGCATCAGTTTTGACCACTTTCTCACTATCAAATTAGTATCTCCTGTCTGCAAGTAACCTCTAGTTATATAAATTAAAAAGGGAAGTACACAAGGCAGTTTGTGGGTCATAACTACTGAGAACCATTCTGGAAACTGGTTTCCGTGTGAGAATCTGGGTAGGATGTGATTGTTTGTGATGACATTACTGTCAGATATGGACAGGAGTTAGTACTTGATGCTATTCTGCTGGTAAAATAAAATTCTTAAGTTCTGTGCATTGTTCACAATTTCTCACAGTGTTTTTTAGGCACCTGAAGTTATGCAATTTTATATGGAGTGTAACCAAACAAATTAACTTGGAACTCTTGTTGTTGAAGAACTGCCCCCCCACCAAAAAAAAGAAAAAAAAAGAGGGTTTTTATCTGTGAAGGATTTCCTTTCTTACCTTAGTGAAGGTGCTTCCAAATATTCCTCTTCATTGAGGTGGTTTTCTTTTAACCTTTGGAACATGGCAGGGTTATCACCTAGAATTACATTCTTATGCTCCCTTAATTATGTATATCTTTTCCTTAACAAACCTTAAAAAAAGATTTCAGATGTTACAAGTCTAATTAAAGAGACAGACAAAGCACAGTTTATACTGTAGATTTTTTCTGCAGTTCAATTAATCAGCATGTTTTCTCTTTTAATTAAAACCATTTTAGTAAATTAAAGCCCACAGCAAAACACATATATAATTTGTTTGTAATTAGCTCTTAATTGGTGGTAGTTGAAGCTTAGCACCCTTGGTTTCTTTCTTCATGATTGCCATTTTATTAGCAGCCAGTCATTAATTAATCTTTTTTTCTAATTAGCTTATAAAACTGTTGATGGCACATTATTGTAAATGTGATTTTAAGTTCAAAGCTTGTTAATAAGCTTTCTTACTTAGAAGAACAGAGATAAAGAAATTGCTGAAAACAGTACTACAGTTCTTTTTTTAAAACTGCCTTTGTTATAAGGGGGCTCTGTAAAACATCTAACAGCTTATGGTTAATTTTTTAATGCTGTGTTTTCTCATGAATGGAGGAAGTTACTTGCATTTAAATGTTTAAGTCTAGCAAAGAGCTTAATATTAGAACAGTTTTCTGTCCTTGCTCCGTTACTGTGTTATCCAAATATAATGTGATGTTGTAATGCACAGCATAAAAATACAACAAAGGTATTACAAAGTATTTTACAGGGGAAGTTGAGCACATCATTGAAAGGGGACAATTTTCACTGCAAAATCCGCTCGGTATTCTTGTTTGCTTTATATATTTTATATACGTCAGCAATGGATAACATTCCATAACATAAAAGGAGAAAATCATTGCTAGAGGCAAGCCTGAAATAACTAGATTCATATTTGATGAGAAACTGTAACACTATATTAAAAGGCTGTTTGGCTTCTGTGCTATGATCATAGGATATTTCAGGACCTGTTTGAATATAGATGTTTTGTTGGAGCTTTTGTAGGTTTAACATTTTGTATTTCATAACTCAGTATTTCTGGAGCAGTTCTTGATTCTGTTGTCTCAGTACTTGTATCACTCAGCATTTACATTTCACAGTCCTATCTTAAAGACAAGTCTTTGCTTTGTGATATTTAATGTTAAATGTCCTGATTTGCAAGGAAGTTTTCTGGAAGTTACAGTAGATTCTGTTGCAACTTAATAAAAATGTTTACTCTTCTGCCTGAACTTTACATTCATATTTCAACTTCAGCCATTTCTTTGCTTGTTTTAAAAGTGTTTTATGATGCTGTGCAAGAAACACTAGAAAGGGATAGCTGACAAGGAAAAAATTAAAAATTGGATAAAAAGTAAATGAATAATGTCATATTACTAAAAAGATGAGAGGCTAATTTGTGCCGACTTTTTGCTAATTTTGTTCAAGCCTCAAAATGAGGAGCTGTCACCCGTTCTGTGTAGCACTGATGACAGTGCCAATGATCCATGAAATAAGCTGCCGCTGGCTTTGTTCTGATAAGAATGAACAAATCTGCACAATGTACGGCTCCCAGAATCTCATTTTCATACTTGCATGCAGGCTAAAAGAAATAAGCTGTTTGCAGGCTTGATTAATCAGACATTTGAGGGTTTTTTGTCTCTTTGATCTCTTTCGTCTCCTAGGTAACTTGCTTGACATTAATGTTGAGCTTGAGTAAAGACAATCAGGAATTGTAGACCAAACTGATATAAAAATTAAAGACCTTAACACTTTAAGTACTCCAGTAATGGTTCCGCTTTACTTCAGAAAACATCTGTTTTCATTTAATTAAAGAACAAAAGAGAATGGCATAAATATTTTTCATAGAGACCTGTTATTCCATAAAAAGTTAAAGTATGATAATTGGTATTTTTAAATAAATGCCTTGAAAGTGTTCAAAAAGAAGCAAAGCTTCAGATATTTGTTACAAGGTAACAATTTCAGATGAGTAGGAAATTTTTATTCATGCTACATTAAACATCTAGAGTAAGATATTTGACATGTTTATTGGTCAACTTCAAAATGGAAAGGTCTTTACCCTGTCAAAACTAAGTTGTTTTTTAAGTTTGTCTCAAAATACACATATATATACTGTTACAAGGATGAACCATTATATCAGCTTTACTACCCAGTATGATTTACACACTTTAAACCTGTAAAATTGAAAGGAATTTAAAAAAAAAAAATGTCGCAGTGCGTTTGCTTGAGGTTATGCAGACGCTTTTACAAATCTTCCAAGTGGCTGTAAAGATGAATGCCTCAAGGGTCTAGCCAGGGCCCTGCTTTTCCAACCAGCTAAAGCCCTTATCTTAAATCCAAGCAAAGTACCATTAATCTTTTTGAAAGACCTTTTATGGCTTTTAATATATCCCAAATTAGAACATTTTACACCCTTGGTTCCTGAAATATGGTGATAAAAAGCCTTTAGAGCTTAATTTTCCTTACTGCGTGCTCTGACCAATTTGCAGTTCTTTGTGATAATGTTTAGACACCTTAATTAAAATGCAGCAAAATATTGGATGTTCTATATGGAAAATGCTGATACTTTGACTACACAAGAAATTGTTGTATGTATTTTTATTCATGCTTTCTTACTTCTTTTAAGATTGTATTTTATTGAGTTATCTGATGACCTGAAATGTTAGTGGGGTTTGGTTTTTTGTTTTTTTTTTTTTTTAATGTAAAATCCATTGACCAAGCTTTTATGGATTTCTTCTGAGGGGGAACAGGGAGTGAAGATGTATGTCTGGCTTTGGGTGGGAGCAAAAGACATTTAATCTGACTAAAATGTTTGTGTGTGTTTATATGCAACATTTGTTTTCATGTCTTGAAAATTTGACTCTATATAGCCTAGAAATTATAACAATACTGCAAATTTTTTCTGCTTTCACTTCCACATACACTGCAGAGGATCTTATTATCCCATGTTTTTCTGCACTTTTCAAAGATGGAAGAACTCATTCTGTCTTCCAAGAAATGCAGATAAAAAGGTTTTTCTACGACACTTGTCTGGAGCTCGCTTTTGTATATTTGTTCGTGTATAAGTGCTCCATAGGCCACTAGAATATATTTTAAGGAAATGCTGTTATTCATCACACAGTAAAAGTTAATTTTCAAGTGTGGTAGGAGGTAAAATACCTCTAATAAAGGCATGGTTCTGCTGACTGATTTCAGCCATCAGATTGCTCTATTGTTTAAGCTAATAATTACTCCTGTTTCAATTTAAAAGTAAGCATTTTTTGAATATTTTAGGTGAGTTTACTTAAGCATTTTTACACTGCAAGTATATTAAGGTTAATAGCTGCCCTTAAATACTAAGTGACAGTGCAAATAAAAGAATGTTATGTTTTAGTCTTTGACCTGAAATTTAGCAGTTCAGATGTTGGCATTGAATTACTGATAATAAAAAATGTTAATGCTCAGGGGAAAATTACATAGGTAATATAAAAGTTTTGAAGTAGCTGGTCACATTATTTTGTGCATCAAGATGATTCTGAAGGTACATATTTACGACATTATAACACATGCAAATAGTGGATGAGAAACTTGTTCAGTGTTCTTTTTTTCTTTTTAAGTATTATGCTTATAAAGATATCTATTTTCCTTTTGAACTATTATGCTCAGCTCCTAACTGCTTGTGTTGCCCAGCGTTTAGAGCCTCAAACAAAGCACAAACTGATGTTGTGATTGCTGCCTTTCCTTAAAGGCTGCTGCAGAAAGGCTGCTTTCTTCATTCCTGAACCCTGAGAGGGCCATAAGGTGGAATAGCTTCTAGTGATGCTGGTGTGGGTTTTTTTTCTGTGGTGTTAACAAAATGATCACCTACCTATTGTGTGTTCGATGGGATAGTTGTGAAAAAAGTGTCAGTGCATCTACACCTGAACGTGCATTCTTGAGTTCTCTCTCATCTTACCTGGATAAAGCATTTCTGTGGATTACTCTGGATAAAGAGTAAATATTTGTCTGCATAGATGCTGCAGATTATTCAAATATATTACCATTAATAGTGGAACTTCAGCCAAAGTGTTAAAGAGTATTCTTTCCCTTGGGTCTCCTGTTCTTTGATGCTCCCATGACATTTTGGGGAAATTTAGAATATCCAGTTAGAAACATGTTTGCTAATTTCAGTAGGTTTGGGTGTGGATTGAAAGAAAACCTGTTTGTCCACATCAGTTTGTAGCAATTTGGGGTAAATGAATTGCATGCTTGTCTTGGAGAATAACAGTAACTTTTGAGAACAAATTCCTTCGTACCTCATAATGTCAAGTCAAGACAGCAACCTCAAAGTGTAACTACAACAAACAAGTTATGAATGCTGATTAAGGGAAATAAGCTAGTCATAGTTCACAGGATCTTCTTCCATCTTTTTTGCTTTACTCTTCCCTGCCTTTCCCCCCTGCACGTGACATTCACTAAAGTGAACTTAATTCTCACAGTTTGCGTAAGTTTGTGGAAGTGGTATTCACCTTCATGAAAACCTGGCATATTATCACCCTTACAATCTAAAGGCTTGTAATGTGGAGATAGACACTAAGGACACTGCATTATTTATTTTTGGACAGACCGATTAAAACATGTCTAGTTCTACTGAAAAATGTGTGGTGGTAGCAGCTCTTCCTGTATAGAAGTGTCTTTTTGGGTGTTTTTGATACTGGTAAGACCTGATTCTATTCTGTTAGCATAGCTGAGGTCACAGACTGGTCCTAATGATGGAGACTCTGTATGTGTATAGGCCTGTCTGTGTAAAACAAACAAACAAAAGGATCGAGTGAGCTGTTGCCCTTTGCTTTTTTTTTTTTGTTAATGAAGGAAAAGCACTGCTTGCCCCAGGATCCTACTGCCTTTGTATTTCCCTCAAGACACATTCTTGTTTGTCCGTTCTAATAGTGCATCATCAGCCTAATATTTGAAAGATATTTTAGTATCTATTGACTTTTGAGAAACAGTATCAGACCAAGTAATTTGTGGGGCTTAAATTTCATATGAGCCATTTGCATCTAATCAGTTTTCCTTTGTTCCTTTTCATGTCTTAGCTTGGTGTGAAAATTGCCAAAGCTGCCGCTTGCCGCAACTTTGTGAAAGCCAAGCAAGAAGCAGAGGCTGCCCAAGAAGCTCAAAAGAAAAAGAAGCTTGCTTGGGGGTAAGTCATTTGAGTATGGAATTAAACATTTGTGGTTTCATTGGCACTAAGTGTGTACAATACAATCTCAGTTAAATGTTTTCTTAGTTGAAATAGGCTTGTGCTAATCTTATTTGTTTAGTTTAACCTTGTTGGGTTTTGGTGGGCTTTTTTGGGAGTGTATCAGACTTAACTACGGAGGCTTTATCAGAAATAAAGTGGTGGTTGTATGGCTATATTTGTCTTCCTGTCTTTATTACAGTATTGAAAGTAAGTTTTTATTTTTGTTGTTGTTAAGAATAACGTGGTTAAATACCTGACACACATACCCTCATGATTCATAATGTGGTTTTTGTGCTCTGTTTCAGATTTGAAGCCAAGAAAAGATGGGAAACAAAAAGCAACATGGGATACATGTAATCCATGCTGTTTCCCTCAGGAGTTGAATGCCTGTTGTTACTTGCAGAATTTTTGTGGGCAACTTATTAAATGTAAACATAAAACCTCCCAAAACAAAACACAGCACATTAAATGCCTTGCATTTATTTTAATGCCGTTAAACTGTGCTATCTTGTTTTGGCACTCTCTTATAAATAATATAGCAAAAATGCTGTCTAAACATCAATACTGTGTTAAATATAGCATTTTTCTCCTAGATATGAAAGCTAAAGGTAATGCGTTTCAGAATGCATTTGGAGGCTGGTAGAGAACTCTGTGAAATTGAAATGAAATCCTTGGTCCAGATGTGTTTTGTGCTGTACTGCAATTACAGTGTGTGGGTATAAGGGGAAGGCTATGTTTGTTGCTGGGACTTCACAGAAATGCAGTAAGTACTTCTTTTCTGCTTGAAAGTTGGGGGAAGACACTAAATAAAGAAGAGCAAAACCAACCTATCTCTTTTAAACCAATGGCATTTATAGTCTTAGTAAGTATAAACACAAAAAAAATCTCTGAAAAACTCCATCTTCCCTCTCCTGGAAGGATCTGATACTATTGGTACCAGATCCTGGTGCCACATTCTTCAGAATATATCAAATTCCCATTTTTCTTTCCTTCCCAAGAACACGGGTTTTAAATGTCCCAGATAAAAATATATAAATA
This sequence comes from Gymnorhina tibicen, assembly GCA_013399875.1. Lineage (NCBI taxonomy): Eukaryota > Metazoa > Chordata > Aves > Passeriformes > Artamidae > Gymnorhina > Gymnorhina tibicen. The sequence goes on from VXAZ01001668.1 coordinate 1,231,917, forward strand.
CGTATCTTGGTAAAATATCTGAACTGTTATGCTGAACACTTAACTGCACCCAAGATACAAATGCAGATTTTACTTCAAGTCAAATATTTTACAGATCAATTAGGATTTGAATGTTTATGTTATAAGATTATAACAAGAATTGATGATAATGTTTCTTCAAAATTGTTCTCAGTGAAAAGTAAGTACACATTCAAAACTGATAACTTTTCTCCCTGAAGCTCTTGCATATATGTTTAGTCACCACAATGCCTGAATTGAATTGGTAATGTAAATGTCAGTTATTGCTAACCAAGATTAATATGTTTCAGGCCAAAGGTATGGTATTAGTGTAATGGTGATTTACTGTGTAAGTACTTGGGGCTAAAACAACTTGCCAACAAATAGCAATTTGAAGTTTTACGGCAGCAATTCGAAGAGTTCAGGTTTGCAGTCCAAGATGGAATAGTGCATTTTTGTTCATTAGCCCTCGGGATAGTTGATTCTTTTTTTTAACATCATATTTCTTTCACACAGATGAGAGTTTGCAATATGGTAATCTGCAGTTAGCTGTAATTAGTTATGATGACAGAGTTAAATACAATTGCCAGGATTGTAAATTGAGGGCTAAACAGGTTTCTGCAGTATAACATCATAAATCTCTCACTGTGGTTTATAAATGACATTGCCTTGCAAACTTTAGTGTGGAAGGAAGCAAGTGCTATCTTTAGTGAAGTGAGTGTAAAGTTAAATTGCATGTTTGCATGTGTAAACACACAGGCTACACCATGAGGCTTCATCAGGATCTTCCTCAGTTCCAAATGTCCCTGTCCAGAAGTTACAGGCACTCTGTCCATAATTTCTGGTATTCTTTAAGCAGCTGGAGGATGGGTGTTAGATACAGTTGACCTTTATAATATACTGAAAAAATAGAATGATGCTGATAATTAATGCCAAACACACCAGCAGCATTCCATTAAACTTTTTAAAGTATCATTTATTAAATATCCTTTTTTATTTTTGCAGTAATTGCTTTTAAGAGTAACAGTATTTCTCAAATCAAGATCTTGATCTAATTGCAAGGATCAGTGTTCTTTGATATGAAAATGTGCTTTAACAGAAACCCAAGCCCTCAAAAAACAGCTATTGCCCAGCTACCTGTAACATGTTACACTTAATCAACTAGTTTTATGTTAGGCCATTAATAATGGAACTGTTTAGGAAGTATGCAGAATATTTGCATTGGGTTACTTTGATGAAAATGGTCACATTTCAAGCCTTTTTATCTACCTAAAGTATTTGCTTAAAATATTAATTATTTCCAGAATTATATTACGTTCAAAAATCTCTTAACAGGGAAAACACAAAAGCCTAATACAGCTTTATAGAGTTTGTAAAAATACGTAAGAAATAAATGAATGCATAACTATGCCTTTAATAATCATCTTCCTGAATTGCTGATGTTTTTAAATGTCTTACATTCCTGACACTTTTTTTTTTAATAGTTTTGGTCTGTGATGTAAATTTTGGCCAAACAAGTAAAAGTGCATTCTGAGACTTGACTTCTGTTTAACAGTGTTAAACCAATCTGAATGCTTGTTTTAGTTAACTGAAAGCTTTTTTAATCAGCTTAAATATATAATCTCTTACAGTGAACTAAATTTGAGATGTAATAATTCTTTTGCAGTATCTCCTTGTTTGACTGAAATTACCGACCTAGAGGGATGTACTTAAATTATAAATTTCAGTACAGATCTGTTGTGAAGCCAAATATTTATTAGAAGTTCATTTGCTGATATCTGGAATTGGGCAACAGTTTAAAGGCAGCTTTGCCTAAGCGCTTCTTCCCCCTCAGAAATCCTGAAAAAACATAAGCGTATGCACTGGTTTTGCCCCAGTTTTTTTCTCTACCACAATTTCATATTTCATCCAACATCAGTCATGGAACTCTCTTGGATATCTTGAGTAGCCATAAGTCTTTTGAGGAAAAATCGTGTAGCTTCCCAAGTGTGGCTCTCTGAAGTAAACCAAAAAGCTACCTGGAAAGGGGAATGTGCTCTCACAACTCCTGTTGTTGTTTGAGCAAGGCTGTCTCTGGCACATCCTGGACTGATGCGATCCAGCCTCGCTCTGTTTTGGGCCGGGCTTTCTCAGTGTGGCCTCTGAACTGGGTTTGTCACTCAGGGGCTGTGCCAGGGTGAGGGGTTTGCTCTGGGGTTTTCAGCAGGCCTGGTTGATGTCAAGTTGGTGGCTCTGCAGTTTCACTGAGCAGTGTCCATGCTCCTTGTGCACTTCTCACTCGGGTGCCACATTTCATTTCTGCTCCCATCTCATATTCTTGCAATTCTATTGTGTTTTAAGGCCTACACAAGAAATTCTTTTATCAGCTCCTGTGATAAAATACAGCCAGTTTGAAGTTTGACAACAGCATACTAATACAATTACTAGTATTTCTTAATACCACATTCCTGAGCTCCTTAACTGAAGAGTGGCTGCAGGGACAGTTTGACAGATAAAAACATATATATAGTTGTTAGGGTTTTAATAGTTTTTTGCCTGCAACCATAATCTGTATCATTATTTTTTAAGTTTAATTCTGTTGGACAAGTTTCAAAGATAAATGTGGTGTGTAATAAGTCTTTGCAGCCTCTAATTTGTGAAGGAGTGTCTGTCCAGTTAATACTTGCTCATTGAAGCAAGGGGTTTTGAAATAGCTGAAGTACAAACTGTAATTACTGATGTCTGTTTCCTATTCACCTATGGCTTCTGGCATTTGATCAAAAACTGTAATGTATTGCTTAATCTCAAAGCATTCCCCACTTTCAGAAATATTTACCTCATGAGAATTGCACAGCACTAAATGACCTTAGCAAAACCAGAGTAGATTTTTATTGGCATTGATCATATGTGGCTAATCCACCAACAAGTATTTCTCGTGTTATTTTTGAATGTTGGTAATTTAGATACGGATGTGTTTATAGTGTACCTTTAGTGCACGCTCAAAGCATCTTAAAAAGTATTAAATATATTAATAATAGGGTGGGATTTTTACTTCACAAATGGGGTGGCTAAAAAGAGGAGTACAAAGGTCGAGCAATTTATGTGAGGGCAAACTCCTGGCTGGCAGCAAAGTGGCGAGTAGAAGGAATCTCCTGGTTTGCTGTTTGTCAAAGCTGAGAATAACAGAGAGAAATCAGTCTTGAACAATTTTGAGGCAGGTGCCGAAACCTCTTTGAAAGGCATTGGGAACTGGGCACCTCATTACCGTCTGTCCCACCGAGAGAGTAAAAGAACCGGGATATTGGATGCAGATGTTCCGAGCATCGCAAGAGTAAGTAAAAGCCCAAATTTCATTTGAGAAAAGTTGTCATCTTTCTTGTTGAAAAAATGCCTGCATTGCTTTGATCTGCCTCCAGCTGTGTTTATTTTAGCATCAAATCTTGTCTTCCTGGTTTCTGTGGGATTGTAACAGAGTTTAGAAGTTTTCTATTTCTTTACTTGGAATTGGACCTGCAATAAAACATTTTGCCCTGAAAAAGCATAGGAGTTAAGCAGATACTAAGAAATGCAAACAGCCAGCTTTATAAAAGGAGTTCTACAGATTTTACATGTGATTGTGCTTGTCATGCTCATTCTTTGATATTGAATCATCATCCTGACTTAAATAGTATGTTCATTGCTCTTGGAGTTTCCCAGGTGTGCTGGCTGCTTGACTCACAGATGGAAGTGACTTCAGGCTGGCATGAAGTGACCACAGATTGAAATGAGCATTTGTATTTCCGTGTTACGTGTCCTAATGAATCAGCCTTTGGCAGCTTTTGCTGTAACTGAGTAAAGTAGATACGATATAAAAGAAAAGATAAATACGGAAATAAGGGTACGTACCTGAATGAGAACTGAGTGCTTTCTGGTAGACAAAGAGGGAGTTCTGTTCATCCTTTTTTCACAGCCTATCTCAAATGAACAATATATTAATGTAGCCCTAACAGCAAATTCAGATATCAAGTGAAGTGTAAGGCTGCCTGTGGACTCCCTTAGCTAGGTAGTGTTTATGGTATTTTAAGGATTTCTCTGTGCAGAAGTGGTTGCTGACCTTGTCAGATCTTTAATGCTGAAGTGATAGTTGGCCTCTACTGGCAGAGACCATTAATTCCAAACTAGTAGTGCCCTGAATTTACCAGTACTGCTCTAAGAGAGAAAGAAAAATAATCTGCATCTTCTCTGATAACTCTGATTATCTGTTCGATCATCTTCACCTGTGATGAAAAATCATCATGTTCTTTTGTGAATTGAAAAGACTCCCAGCGTAACCAAGGATCACTGTGATTGTTTTAACACTGATTCCTTTCCTGTGGAATTTATAAAAGTACCTTTTCCACAATTATATTTGAAGTATGTCACCAGCTCCTCAAACTACAATCTGTAATAGCACAGGATTCTAAGGAAGCCCTAAATAAAACTAGGTGTAATGTGCTGGTATAAAGTGTAAACATGCAAAGAACATCAGAAAGTTGACGTATCGCATGATTCAGCTTCTAATTACCATCAAACAATGTAGGATGGAGCTTTTATTTTCTGCAAGTTAATGAAGAGAATGCTGAGAGCAGCCTGCTAGCAAGAGCTGTCCTGTGTTATCTGCTGGAGGAGTACACAAGCTGCAGAGGGGGAGAGTCAGCCAAACGGGCATTTCCAATTTGAATACTTCCTCTTTTTAGAAATACGTTTATAAAATGTCCTCTACTCTCAGCACAGCAGTGCCAAGGGCCTTTCTCGCAGAAATACAGACATCACAGAATGCTCTTTGTTAAGAATTACTGCCTTTGCTTCTCTTGCTATGTTGTTTGTTTGTTTGTTTGTTTAACAAACAACACTTTAAAATATGCTTAGCTTTAGGTCACTTTAATTTTTAAAGAACAGCTCAGGGAAGGGATCTGGGTGCACTTTGTTAAGCAACAGCACGTTTTTCCCAGCTCTGTGGGGCTGCTGTTTCATGCCATACTTTTAGCAGGCTTTTTAAAGATCTGTGTCACATCTCACAGCCTGGTGTGCGCTGCCTGCCGCTGGGGTCAGGCCTCAAGGTTACCTATCTCAGCTGTGTTTGAGCAGTTGCTGCTTCCTTTCCAATCTCTTCTTCCTAAAGGAAAAGTGTCTTTTTTTAAAGCAGTCCTTTTCAGTGATCTGGCCTAGAATGTGCATCCACAAATAATTGCACAGAGCTAGTTGGGGAGTGGTAGAGAATGGGTTGAGGAGTGAGAGCAAAAGGATGAGATTCCTGTAGATGAAAAAGGGAGGGAAAAATGTCTTATACTGACATTATCTCAGGGCATACTGTACTCAAGGGCCCTGTGCTCAGTTTTGGTCTCACACCACTCCCACTGGAGTCACCTTCATTGTTTTGGATAGCTGATGATAATGCTGGACACTGTTGTTGTTAAATATAATTATGGATTTGAAGCATAGAATTATCTGATGTAATTAATTTTCTTTCCTGATTCAATCAAAAAGCCTTAGCTCGAGGAATATATTGTCAGACTCTTTCATGATGCAAGTGGCATAATTTAGCCACAGACTAATCTCTGGGCATCATATTCTGCTGCCCTCAATCAAGAAGAGCCTTTACTCCAAAACTTGTCAAACTGGAACAAATAAGGGTGACAAAATTGGTATGAAAACAAAGGACTGGAGACATGGACCTGCATTTGCTAACGGCTGTGGATATTAGCTCCTATTTCAGTGCTGACTGCAGTAGGGTGTATAAATCTTTAAAATCTGAAGGCAACAGTTAGGTGGAGAAGATTAAGCAGGTGATGCTGTACTTGGTGCTGCTAAACAACCTAGCACTTAAATGCTGACACAGCCTGGATAGAAAGAGCTCTCCTACATTTTAACTGCCTGCAGGTGCCTGAGCTCTTCTTCTGCATTAATTTTCATTGGTCCCAGCACTGCACATTGTCAGAGTTCTAGCAGGTGTTTACAGATCCTCAGAATGGGATTTCCAGTGGATTTAAGGGGCTCCATCAAAAAATCTGGGCCTTAGCTCTGAGGGTTCTGGAATATTTGCTTTCTCATAGTCTTGAGGAAGCTGAAGTGGAATGAGTTGTGGAGAAGGGAGTGTTGTGAGTTGTCCAGGCTTCAGATCCTATTTCTTTGATGCAAAGAAAAGGGTGTATTGAAGCAGGCGGAGGAGTGGGGAGTAACTGAGAGCAGAAGAGGCTGGAGGAACAGAGATAAAGGCAAATATCTCGTGGAAACTCTTCCAGCTCCACTGATATCAATGGTGAGAGTTAGTTAAAAAAAAAGAAAAGCTAAGTTTGTACAAGTTGAGGGTGCATCACTTGTATTATTTAGATACAGGGCAGTACTAAACACCTTCCTCAAGCCTGCCTGGATGTTGTTTATATTTCAGCATGTGAGTTCTCTGAAATCAGCACAACTACTGCTGTCAGAAGAAAAAGAGGCCTTCCCATAAATGTTTTTTCTTTAATTGTTCAATGAGAGCTTATCAGAGCTGACATGTCTCTTTCGTTACTGTCACATAAGATAACCATGTGACTGCTACCAGAGGCTTACCAGCCACCACTGCCACCATTGTAAACTGACTGGTAAGAACTGGAAAAACTCCCCAACAGACCATGTAGGACGCATTTTCGGTGCCAACGCGGAGTGCATGCACCTTCAACAGCAGAGTCTCTTAGTTTAGAAGGAGGAAGTTCATGGGTTATGCAAACTGTTCAGGTCATCAGTGTAATCGAGTGAGAACATTTCTGAAAATGTCTCCCTGTGGTCATGCAATATGGAAAATAAAGCTGTAGCATAACCTCGTGCCTGAGCTCCCTCTGGTGTAGACAGAACATGCGCTGCTTGCACAGATGTGAACTCAATACTCCTGGAGTTGGATTGCCCCTTTGTCAAGTGCTGTTCATTCCTGTTGCGTGGGTCATGCCCACATCTCAGAGTCAGAACCATTCACTCACGAGGGCCCAAGTATTGGGGTGAAGACTCCTTTCTTTTTCTTCCCAAATAATAGCACAGACAGGTTGGGAAAGTTGGCCGAGGCTGTGGAGAGTTTGACTCACAGGACACGGAGAGTTGATCTCACATAATTGTAACCAAGCACAGGCACCCTGACATTTGACTTTTACACAGTGAAAACCTGGCTGCAGGTCTTGTGGTTCACACCTACCCTTCCATGAGCACCTATTTTCCACTGCTCATAACCCTCTGGCCTTACACCTTCTGCCTACATCTTGTATTGAGTGTTTCAGTTGACTTAATTATTGTCCTAAGTAAATGTTAACTAGAACTTTATGAGCCACCATGACAGCGAGGATGCAAATTTTTATTGAAATAGGTTTTGGGGAATAATTGTTAGGCATTCACAATTCTTCTTTCATTATTTGTTGTGAAATTCATCCATTCTGATGACATTTCAAGAGCTGTGTAATCCTTGTTGCACTAATTTGCTGGTGCAATACACCACAGACAAAAGATTTGCTTTACCAAGACTGAGCAGATGCTTTGTTTGAAATTTCTTATAGAGCCTAGGATTTCAGATGGAGCATAATGGCACTGCAAATGTTAATGCACCTCAATTGATCCTTCCAGCACTGCTCAGCAGTGCAATTCATCCTCTAAGCAAAGACTCTTACTTCTAGAAAAAAATGAGTAGAGGTGCTTAGATCACATAGACTCCATTAGAAATAGGATGTCCATCTAATAATAGAAAAAAATGTGTGAATTCATCCTGGGGATAAATGGGCACAGATCTATTGAAGCAAGCAGTCTTTTTATGTAAGTGGAGTTGCACATGTTTTCTCCAGGGATCAGTTCAGACCACTTTACCTTTGTAGTTTATGCTGAAATTCTTCAAGATAGGAAAAACTTGCAGAGTATTTGCATGTACTAAGTGCCTGGCATAGATCAGAGTCTTTACTTTTCACTTTTGCTAGCAGTACAGTCATTTAAAATTAAAGAAAAAAAATAAAACAAGTAATTAATCCTGTATGAATGTTCAAACATTCAGTTACTAAGAGTTATTTTCTCCCTCTAGACCTTGGACTTCCTCTGTGTATGATCCAGGAAGGCAAGTAAAAGTCCTTTCCAGGAAAATACAATTTTCAAGCACCCTGATTGTGCTATGATACTTGCACTACCTGAATCTTTTTAGATAACAGGCATCATGCTGCCTTTCGTTTATTTATCTCTGATTGAAGAGCAGGAGAACATAGAAGTGGCAGTCAAGGAACATGTTAGAGGTGTGTATACAGTTTGTGATAGTGAGATCAAGCAGAACTTGTAACGGGGAGAATTTACCTCATCTAGAAATTCAGCTGTGCTCATAATAAGATCCTCCTTCACAAAGAAAAAAAGAACAATCTGGAAAAAAATACCTCCCCCACCCCCTTGAAAGGACAGTCTGATCTTGTTTTTAAGGTGTGGATTGGGACTCTGGATATTTTTCCATGGTCTTTTACAGGCCAGACTAAGATCATCCTGTCCTCTGTCCAAGCTGGCAAGCAACCAGCCAGCTCCACTCCCAAATCTGTTAGTGTGGTGCTGTGTCCACTCCATTAAACCTTCTGAGAGTCCCTAAGCCTTGTTTGAAAAAACCTGGATAGACATTCCTCAGAAGAGCACAGTTCAGTATCCAGCACTGGCACCATTTCACTGCGAGACCCTGGAAAAAGTGCTCTGAGCCAGGTTTTGAGACACACAGAGCCATCCCAGAGCCCACTGGTAAAATGCTACTGATCTTTTAAACGCTCCTGCTCAGCTGCAGTCTCTGGTTTTGCCAGAAGGTGTGTGCAAAGCCACTCAAACTCTGACACTCACAGGGAGGCTGCGAATGATGCTGCCTGCATCAACCCCTGAGCACAGGCATTCTTGTTTGGATCTGCTGGAAATTCCATTATTTGTACAAACCAACTCGACACTTTTAGGGAGGATCAGTCAGCCCTGGGGTACGTGGTGCCTCAGTGGCTGGGATATTTCCTTAACTGTGGGAAGGGTGTCCTCCAGACTCCAGTCCAGATGGGATGCTCAGAGTTCAACTGCTACCTACAGGGAGAACACTGGTGAGGAAGGACCTCCTGTCTGGTCTGAGCAAAATACCTATTTTTAGGCTTATTTGTATAATCTCAAATTGCTTTCTTCACAGTTCAGCTGTTCAGGTCCTCTGTAAGGGGGACACATGGTAAATTCTGCCATGGTTTAGACAAAAATCTGTGCAAGAAGGAAGGATTGAGTCTGCTTTACATAGGGAGGTAAGTAAAGATACATGGAAATGCCAACTTTCAAACCCTTTTAAAACGACATCTAAGAAGACTGCTTCAAAAATATGACTTTTTTTTTTAACCAAACTTTTAAATTAGCATGAATTAAATTTTGGCTTTCCTCATGTGGGAAGAAGGAATGTAAAGGCAATTCTTGGATATCATCATGCAGTAAGTACCTCTGAAGAGGGCTGCACTCAGTTCAAAAGAGGCATGCACTTGAGAGCTCATAGGCCCATACTTCCAAACTGTATTACAAGCTGGGTTTTAAATTTCTTCTAAGACAGGAAGATCAACAAGACAGTTATTTGCAGGAGATATTGGACATAGAATCTCATTTAGAAACATTTATCTGATCTCTTTATGCTTCTTTGCCAATGGGGCTTATGGGTTTGAAGGAGTCTATGAAATGAGCTGTTTTTGTGGGAGAAAGGCAATGGTGCCACTTGGCTTTTCTTCCCCAGGGAGGCTCTTGTCCTCCCCGAAGAGCCCAGCGCTGTGGTGGGAACAGCAGGGAGGTGCATATATTAGAGGAAGGGTGGGTGTGGTGCAGAAGCAGCCAAATTTTTGGCTTCAGCATAGCCTGAAAGCATCTATGAAATGAGAAACAAAGGCTGTGGCTGGCCACACCTTGAGAGGACGGCAGCACCTACACAAACCGTGGCAAGCTCCAGCTGCGCCTCCTCCCTGCCCCTGTGCCAGTGCAGGGATGTGCTTTCCTGGCTTCCCCCGGTGGCTGCAGCTCTGCCATTGTAATTCTGCCGCAGTCGTGCATGCCATCGGAATTCATTTGTCATATTCCAGGAACTGGAATCCATCAAAGCGTATTCACCGGCCTTTTAATTAGTGTTAGATTAGCATTTAAAGATATGGGTAAATTCCCAAGTCTAACTTTGTTTAAAGGTGCATATTCAATACAGTAGCCAGGAAATCATGTATTCTCATGTACTTACTACCTTAGTAATGTAATGCTGTGAGGGAAAAAGGCAGATAATACTTCCGACAAATATTAAATGTTATTTGTATAGCTACTGTCTGTGAATTTAAACAGAAAGTCATTCCTCACGCCTCGCCATGAAACACACACAAATTTCTTTTGTGGCTTTCATGTTTCATTAAAGCTTTGTATGTGGAGGAGAAGAAAATCTAAATTGCTACTTAATTAAAGGGATACTGTCAGATTAAATATATTTTGAAGAAATGAACTTTGCTTTTTACCTGGGTTGTCAGTAACACCTAGGATTATTAAAAATGAAATATTTTTTAACATCTAATATACTTCTCACCATTTATCAAGCTGGGTCTTTTCTTCTCCTTGGCTGGTGAAACTAAAACAGTCTCTTGCTTTTCCCTGTAGTCAGCTTCATTGTCTGGATCCTATTAGCTAACCCAATATTGGAGAGCTTTAGGTTGTAAATACCAGGAGGTGAAGCTTACATCTAAACCAAAAAAAGAAAATGTATGGCTCTTTCTTTATTCCATTAAAATATTTCTCTAAAGCTGGACATAATGTAATATACTCTCCTTTAATCATGTTTTCATCACCACACAGCATGTGCAGAGCGGGTTAAATCCTGGAAAGTGCTGAGCAGTGTGGTGAGTGTGCCTTCCCCTGTTACTGAAGGCCAAAGGTTCTAAAGGTGCTCAATTGCATGGAAAGGGGTCAGACATCTCTGTCACAGTGTTTGGAAACTGGAGCCCAGTCCCACACGGCGAGCTAATGACTGTTGTGGGAAGGATTTAAATTAGGAGCAGGGCAGTATTGGAAAATATGTGGGTACATCTGACAAGTGAAAATGAGAAGTGATGTGGAGCCCCTCCAGCACCTTGGCTTTCCTACAACATCTGCATGGTCCCGTATAGAAGGGCAGACAAAATCTTACCCGGGCAGGTGCCCGCTGCAGCTGTGCGGGAGACTGGATCCTGCACAAGTGACTTTGTTGTTGATTTTACAGGAGCTGCAGAAAGAGGATAGAGAAGGTGTGTAGTATGGTTTAATATTATTACATTTGGAAATAATAACGCATTCAGCAATCCCAGAACTCTGCAATATCAGAAAGGGCATTATTTACAAAATGGCCCTATCTGTGTACACCAGTGAAAGCTGGTTTTGGAGTTTCATATTAATGCACATTAGCATCCTCATGAACCTATCTGATAATACTTATACATGGGGACTTAAGCTCCTTAAGCAATGTTCACACCTCCATGAAAAATAATACAGTTAAGTTCTTCCTTTAAATAAACTTTCTGAGCAAGTCTATTAACAGTTATCTGCTATCTGCCACAAGGGGAAACATGGAGACAGTTCTGTAGTGTCTTATAAATCTTGGGCTGCTGAGTATTAGGTAGTAAATTAAATGAGAAGCGAGAGCTCCTTTCACTGCATCCTCCTGCTTCATTTTACCACGTGGGAATGTTTGAGTCCTGAGGAAACAATCTGCATCCCCAAGGGACATGTTCCTGCCTTCTGAAAAATAAGTCTCCTATGTAAAAAGCATTTTAGAATGCTTTTGTAGTAAAGATTTACCATGGCCCGGGCGTATAAAAGCCTGTCTTGGTGTTGTACGGGGTTGTGTCATTTTAAGACGAGTGTGTGCACAGCGAGGTCCCTCACAAAATCTGACTTCAAGTATCTGGAGATGTCCACAGGCTTCAACAGCAAACAATAGCCTGTGGTTTGGCTCCTGCTTGAGGGTTGAGCAACTGCAGCTCAATTCCCAGGTGGACTATTTCCTCCGACTGTGAGCAATCCACTTCATCCTTCCCTGCTCCACAGTCCCCTCTCACTGAGGGTGGTGACAGGGGTGAAGGAATACACTCCTGGCCTTGCAGTGGCTGGGATGGCCAGGGATCTCCACAGTGGGAACTATACAAGTCACTGTGGGGACAAAGGTTCTGGACAGGGCCGTGGAAGCTGATGGGAAATTCTGTCTGCTATGAAATGCTATCACATCATTAAAAAGAAAACTCTAAAGAAGGGCTGTCATTGTAAATGAAATCCCACAGGCTTTTTGTTTTGTGTTTGATGCATTTGTATGAAATCTGACAGTTTTCATCCCATTTATTGCCGCATAAACTTTCCACAGTGGCAGTGGAATTTCATTTGAATAAAAAAACCACCCTCAACAACTGGAGGATTTGGATTCTAACCATAAAAGTTAAGTTAGCTGGATTTATAATATGCCATAATCAAGTAAAAATACATAAACAGGGAATCAGACATGTACAGACAGCACAAAACATGGATAATTCCTTTTAGGATTTAGCATATGGCCAGCAGCTGGCAGATCCCTGTGAAACTGAATGATAACGTAGACATCCTTTGCTGCATGTTCCTGGGTGACAATAACTGGTAGGAAGGAAAAGACTGGCCATTCATAATCTTTATTTTATTTAGTGAGACTTTTATTTCTGTTTTGAAAGGGAGAATGAAGACATGTAAAGGCAGAAGCTTCCTGGAAAGTATAAGCCTGTATAAATGGCAGCAATGGGAAAAATAGGCTTTTATTTTCTTTCAAAGACATAAAATTAAACAGAACTTTCCAGCATATGTTAGTATTCATAACTCTTGCAGACCATGCATCAGAACAGAAGACTTGTGATGATTATTAGTCCTTTGTATTGCGGTAGGTCCTAGAGATCAGGGTACTATTGTGCTGGTTGCTCATAATTAGAGATTGTGTACTCCCTGGAGTTGTGACTATCTCAATAAACAAGACAAAGGATGAGAAAAAGGAAGTGGTATTGTTCTCACTGCACAAACAATGCACTGAGAAACTGGTAAATTAAATCGTTTGCCTGAGTTCGTGCGAGATTTGGCAGAATTTGGCAGGCAAAGCTTCTTGTTTTGTTTGCCATGTAGGTATTTAGTGGAATGATCCCCTTCTGCAAAAGAAGGAAAACATGGTTTTAAGTGTCAAAAATAATTTCAGACTTAAGAAATAAATTCATTTCGTTGTCCTCTGAATCTATTATGGTCATATGAGTGTCGGGTTTTTATTTTTGAAAATTTTGGTTTTCTTTTCAATTTCCCCAGTTTATTTCCATCCACCTTTCTCTTTAAAAAGAGATGAGTAGGAGAACTAGGAGAGGAAAGAGTTGAGAGGTCTGGTGAGGAAAAACAATAAGTCAAAGTTCTAATTAAAACAACACGATCTCCCCATAGTTCCCAGCTTCACTTTAAAACAGAAAATTTGTCGGTGTGAAGAAAAGCACTCATTTCATGAGGGACAGAATTAATTTGCTCTCTTATTTCCCCTTCCTTTACCACATATGTGAAAGCCCTCAAACCCGGTCTGAGAGGAAGCCAGCAGAAATATCTGACCCTACACCCATGAGGCTGCCCAGGCAAACCAGCCCAGGACTCGGCACGTTGCCATGACTGCTCCTACTCATTTGGGAGAGCTGCAGTGCTCCCCTGCCCAAACTGGCAGGGTGGGACAAGTCACTGGATGGAGTCAGGGTGATGCCAGAGCTCGCAGTGCGCTGGGATATGTGAGAGGTTGTGCTGCAGATCTGGGGTAGGGTGAGAGTTTGGGAGCTGAGGGTCTGAGCTGGGGCTTGCAGCACTGGGAACATTCCCAGAGTGATGGCTGTGACAATCTGTGATCCCCAGCTCTTGTTCATTACGGGGTTTTAAGCCTATAATTCTGTCTCTTCCCTACGCGTGGCACAGGACCTAAAATAGGCTTCTTACAGCGATTTCCTGCCATGTCTGCACCAGTCAAAACCTGTCCTGTGGTCACAGAGCTCCCAGGAGCTTATTTCACTCTTCCAGTTCTTCATGTGATGTCAAGAGCCCAGAATACCCATGTTTATGGTTTTAAACGTGAACACATGGAAGAGAGGTGCTGAATGCACAAGGGAAGGGTCCCTTCTTCCATCCCTTGATCCATCCTCTCTCTCGTTTTGTACACTGGAGGCAAATGATGCGGTTTTTTTCTTCTTATTTCTTCTTATCCTTGTTTCTTAGTGCTAGGATCGCTGTGGAATGACTCCTGTGCTCGTACTGAGGTCGAGGGTTTCCCCCTAAAGGCAGGGTTGGGGGTCCTTGGACATCATCCTGGAATGTCCTGTGACATAAACAAGTTTTAAATATGTTCTGAGACCTCCCATCATTTAAATGATAATGATGTAACATTTTTATAACACTTAACAACTTCAAAACCTGAAGGAAAAGCAACCAAATTAACAAAACAAAACCCTTTGCTCAAACTTAATACTTTTTAGAACACTAAGTTGCCATAACAACTTGATGTAAAAGTCTTTGGTGGCAACTTTGTACTTGGTCCTATTGAGGCTAAAATAACCTTACTCTTGTGTTAATACTTAGCCAGCATAGTAAATACTATTGGTTACAGAAAATTAAAACTTTTAAATAGTGAAACTACTTTTACTGAAGTAAAAGAAACCTCTTAAATCTAAGTGTTTTTCTTCTTTTAAAAAAGCATAATTTGTCAGACATTAAAATAACAAAAGGTCTTTGAAAAAGGATTATGGTTTCTGATGTTTCACTACGAGAATGGATTTACTTTATATCCTACTGATGTTGTAATCTTGAATTCTGAGGTAATGTTTTAGCCCTTTCTTTTCACATAAATAAAGATTTCAATGATAGCACTTCATTTCTTCTGTAGAACTTTCCTTTATTTTTCAAACTACTCATTTTCTCTCGCTTAAACCATTTCATCAGAATAACATACAAATTGGATGCAGTGCTTATTAGGAGGAGGGAAACAGTTAGAAAGGCAAAGCATTTCAAATCAACACACTGCTGACTGTGAAGCACATTTTAAATGAAGAATTTCCATATTCCTTATTGCTCATATGTTTTCCTCCACAATGTACTGTTAAAAAAAGTCTTATTTTTAAGATTTCCCTTTAAAACATGAAGGTGCATTTTTTTTTCTAGCATACTGTGGGGTATTTTTTGTATTTTAAAGTCACTTGAACTTTCATTGCTATGGAGCACAAACAGTTTTTTTCCATCAGTACTACGCACTGAATTTTAAGAATCAAAAAGCATATTTTAACATGGTAACAAAACACTTGCTAATCAGACTGACTTCATCCCTCCTTGAAAAACAGTGCTATATTTCTCTTTGGGCTGCATAGGTTTTAATTAACACTAAATGTCTTTAAAGAGTTGCAAATTCCCACCCTCTCTGAAAGGAAATCCACTCTTTGCACACAGTTGGGCTGCTTTTTGGGGTTGTTAAATATCTTATAGCAGGGTGAGTGGTGGGACAGCAGAGCATCTTTAAAAGATAATTGTTTACTACCACGGGAACAAAGAGTGCTCAGGGACGCTCGGCAAGAGATTTCCCTGCAGCAACTTCATCATTATTATTAGCTTGCTTTCCAAATAGGGACCATTCTCCTGACTCTCACCCTACAACCTGCCTTTGAAAGTATAGAAAAAGTGGTGTTTATAAACCAGATTTTTTTTTCTTTATTTTGTATAGTGAAGTGAAGGCCAAAGCCTTTTCCGCTCCAGCAGAACCAGCAGGGAGGAAATACAAGCAGTAATTACCTTAAACAAGCAGGAGATAAAGGCAGCCGCCTCTCGAGCCGGGCGCTTGAAGGGTACGAGGAAAGGTTGAGGTGTCAGCACTCACAGCCCACAGCTGGCTGGAGACCTGGCATCCCCGTGCTTCTCCAGCCTTCTCCTGTGGGCAGGAGTCCTGGCTGGGATGGTGCAGGACACTGGTCCCCAGAGCCAGTGGGATGGCTTTGTTCAGGTGAGTGATCCCACTGATGGGAAGGGTGTCCTTGAGTGAGAGGAATGACAAAGCACCCTGAAAATCAGCTGTGGAAACAGAGTTTGGTTCAGTCCTCTCAGAATGATTCTCTGTAGAAATTTTCAGTCACCTCATTTTCTGGTGTGGTTTTTTTTTTTCTTGAATAAGGATCACATTGACTTTAATTCTGTATTTCAGCACAAAATATCCTTCTTTCCTTTTTCCCTGCCCTCCTAGACACAGCTCCTCTGCTGTGGGGAATTTGCTGACAAAAGCAAAACCGTCGGTAAGGACCTGGGCACGAGACGCAGGCTGGGAGGTTTGGCAGGGAGCACGTGGCGCTTGTGGGTTCGGTGCAGAAAAAAGCAAGTTCCTTAAAAATGGTGAAGAGAGCGGCTGGGCCCCATTCATGGCCTTGCTGCCCCTGGCAGCCCCCGCCACGGGCCCTTCTGGACAGTCATGTCCTGGTTGTGGCCATCGCAGGTGAGGAGGGGCAGCACTGGCCCTGCTGGAGGGGATGGGACCCGGATGGGCTGTCCCACCAAGAGGATTCGCTTCGGAGGCTCCCACCCCAAACAGCTAGATCTTCATTGGCCTCTTGAGATGTGTCGCAGATTTATTTCTACTAATGTTTTAAGTACTGAGTGTATCTAGTGTACTTATTGCTCCTAATTAATGTGAGAATAAAGAATCAAAGAGAGCATTCCTCCAATGAGTTGTTTTTGAAGAGTGACAAATTAATCCCCTTGGATATGGCTGAAGCCAGGGAAGATCTTTTTGTTCCTCTAACAAACTGCAGCAATTAGACGTCCAAAACTCTGCTTGTGATTAATAGATTTTAATACCTATTTATTCTCTTTTTGTAGGCCCAAATCCCGGGCCTCGCATCCTTCAGCCACAGGTCCTTGCAGGTAACTGGAGATGTTGGAATGTGTTTCCAGTTGTCAGGACCTGTGTGCACACACATGTCTGTGAGACATTGTTGTCAGGGGTTGCACAGAGCCATTTAAATGCAAATTTTGTTAGACTTAGGCTCTTGTGAGCATTGGACCAAATCCTCAGTTTGGTCCTCTGTGTTTTACAGGCCCCATTTGCTCACAGTTACCTGCGTTCACTTTCCCTTAATGTACCTTTTGCAAAGAAAAATTTGATGGCTGGATGTTCTCGTATGGCTGTCTCTGCAAATGCACAGTGACATTTCAAGGGGATACTTGTAATCTGCTTTAATAAGGATCAGGTGGCATTTACCAGAACTCATTCAGACTTCATGGGTGCAACTCTAAATCTCCACGGGCTCACAGAGCCAGGGAGCTGGGACAGCCCTTGGGTGTGATAAGCCAGAGATGAGACTCTGACAGCCCCTTTTGCTGATGGGGGGCTGGAGATAAGGGACTGGGAGATTTCCAGCCGGAATTGTTCCTCCAGGTCCTGATGCTGGGCGAGGGACGAGGGTGGTGGGGAAGGCGTGAGAGCACCTTTGTGCTGAAGGGCTCGGAGCAGGGGCTGATTCAATGCTATCAGCCTGGAACAGACCCCGCGGGGCTCCTGCACCTGCCGGCCCCGCTCCTTTATGCCGGTGCCACGTCCTGCCCGACGCCCCCCGTACCCCGGGGTGACAGAACCGACTGCGCCAGAGGGTCCTCCCACCAGAGGGTAATCCTCAATCCCCGGCTGTTTATTCAGGAGGCTGAGAAGGGGCAGCAGCTGCTGCTGGTGGCCACGGACGTGCAGCTGGAGGCAGCCACGGCTCACGCTGAGCGAGGGTGGAAGGTGGGTTTTCCCCCGTGCCTTGTTTCTGCTGTGGGCTTCGGGTGTTTGAAAGTCTTTTCCGTGGTGCTGTAGGTGACCCCTGTGTTGCCCTTAAACTCGCAGCTGGTGAAATGTAATAGCCTCACAAAGTTTACTACCCAAGGGAAAGCACGGCTCTTGCGCACACAAGAGAAGGAAGACAACGTTTACATTTCACTGCAGCCATTCACAGCAAAATAACGTAGAGTAAAATCTTTCTGCAGTGCTCAACTTCAGAAAAAGTGATATTTTCACAGGCCTTTTTTTCTTGGATATCAGACCTGTTTCAAATGGGAGCAGGCTGCAAATAGCCGTGAAAAATCACTGAGAAGGGGAATTTTTACAAAGCAGAGTTTATGACACGGGATGCCACATGAATGCAGATATAGATATATAAGTTTGTTGATTTTTGTCTCATATAATAAAATTTGATATTTGGTTTTTTTGGTACCCTCAGTTAATGAGAAGTTCTAAAACTGAATTCTGTAGTGAAATTCTACAGCTAGAAGAGTCATGATAGCTTAAGTTGAGGCTATATTCTACTCAGTGCTGTTTGAAAGTTTTGGGACCAAGTGTGAGCTATTCAGCCCAGGAAACCAAGGTAAATGTTGAGGCCAGGTTGGTGTGGCTGTGGTTTTGATGTCATGTAGTGCACAAAAGGGAAACTGAGAGGTCAGAAGGGAGGGAAACTGAGAGGTCAGAAGGGACTGAAACTGGTTTTCAAGCCCAAAGAACCAGTGAGGCACAGATGTAAGGCCTAGTGGTGTTACTGGGGGAGGAGTGTCAGGGATAGTGAGGACAGCCAGATGGTGAAAGAAGCACAGCAGAGACACACATAAACTCTTGTTCTTGTTCCATACTCAAAGGATATAATTTGCAAGACTTCTAGAAGCAGATTTTTAAGTAAAACACCAAAATATTCAAACATGCTATGTAGCTTTGGAAGCAGAGAATGCTACAGTCCCTGGATCCAAGGCTGAACAGAACCAACACTCATCTCCTCTTTGATTTCTCACTCTCACTATCCCCAGCCCTCATCGATTTTCACCCGGATATTATACAGAGAGGGTTGCACAAATCAAGATATTTCTTTGCTTCTTTCTACTCCTTCCCACCTGTGGCTGCTGTGGTTCACACTGGCCCTGCCTTTCCCTCGGCACAAATCCTTGCTGCTGAAGAGCAGGGCTCGACTGCAGCGCAGGCACTTATCACTTTATTTTCTCCTATGAGCATGGAGTGGGAATGTCTCATCTGGCGTGTTGAACTCAGATCTAAGTGCTAAAATGTTTACTGCTTCCAATCTGCCCAGCAGGATGCTCTGAGAGAAAGAGAGGGTTGTGAGCCCGCTGCTGGTGGAACCGTCCGCCTCACAGGGCTTACGGGGAAACCGCGCGGGATCTCAAACATTAGGCTTTTAATTATTTCAGGGGACTCGTTCCACAAGTACTTCAGATGCTTTCCTATTAACATTTGACAACATCTCAGCAATTGAAATATAGTTAGTGAGATTGCGGCGTTTAGATTGCGGTCTGAGAACTTCTGATCAAATTCTGCTTTCCCTAATGAATGCATTCCGGCACCTCCTTAATGACATTCATTTCAACAAATAATTTCTCTTCTTCTCTAATGATGTGCACCATACTTGGCACTAGAGTACAGATAAATACATATATATTTTTGCTATTCTAGAGGAAAAATCCATATGCTCTGGATAATGAAGGTTAAGTGACAATTTTTCCCTACAACCACTTATGTCTTATAGTCTGTGAACTGAAAACTGGATTAACCTTTAATTACCCCCCATGATCTCTCAACCCTGAAACAACATTACCACTCCTCCTAGTGTTATTTGCATACGGCATTTAATGAGAGAAACATCTGTTTGCATATTTCATATCATTAATATTATGCAGATGAGGTGAGTTTTCATGTTGCAATGGGCAATTGTGCAGAAATCTCCTTTTCTCTCATTTTTGGTTTATTTCCCTCCTCCAAACAATTTGCTCGGACATTTACTAATTAGAAAAAGAGCTGCCTGGTGCCACTAGCCTTGCATATATAATGCATAGGTGCTATGTGATCTGAATGGCAGCGTGGCAATCTCCTGATGAATTTACAAAATACTCAATATCTGGCTTGATGCTATTGGCAAACCTGTTGATGTAGTCTGAGGCAAGTGTACTCTTTTAATAAAATGTGTTACTATGGCTGAAAATTAAATGAATACGAGTAGGATTGTTAACAGGGTTTGGGGTTTTTTTTCTACTGACTTCATTTATAAAAATTTGTTCTGTCTAATAAGGTAAAACATATTCCTTAGGTACCTGATCGGACAGCCATTTGACTGACTGGAATCTAGGTTAGATTGCTGTCTGTGTCTGTTCTCTCCTGAAATGTTTCATATGGCCCTGCAATGAAGTCTTTACTCTGTACAAAGCCAAGGCCATTGAAAACTGGTGGGCCACTGCTTGTGGTGAGTGCATAAACCTGAGGTCTGAGAGAAGCTCCATGTTTTTCTTGAGAAGTAAGGAGAATTTTCCATTTTGTTTAGCTTGAATCTTGTTTTCCTGAAGGTGTTTCTAAGAAGAGTTTAAGCCGTTGCTGATATTAAAAAGAAAAAGGAGGGGGGGAAGTGGGGATTGAAGTGTGGACAATAATTATAGGGGGAAACAGTGTATTGATTTCTAGTTTGCTGCTTAAAATTCCCTAAGTCCCAGATGTCACAATTTGCTGAATGTTTAGCCAGACCAAGATGTGTGTCACATCCTGGATGAATTCCCAATAAACAAGGTACGTTACCTTTAAGATTGGACTTTTAGAAGCAAAGCTGAGGATTTGGTTAGAAATTGTTCCTGTGCTGATTTTGTCATTTTCTGAGGGAATTTCCACTAATTAAAAAGCGGAAATTATTTCCTGCAGAGAGATCTGCAGAATGTTTTTCATAGGTCCTAAATTTGTCTAACTCATCACATATTGCTTAAATTGCCCTTTGGTGCTGCTGAGCCAATGCCAGTGACTACTGAAAATTCACAAAACTTCTTTTGCTAGACTTTTATCTGGATAAAGGTGAGTCTGGAGCAGCACAGAATTCACTTCATTGCCTGAAAGGACACCTGAGCTATATTTATCTCCCAAACTGTTCCTCCGTTGAAGAGAATTGATTTGGTTTCCGTGGGACACGGTGTTCCTGCAAATTGCTTGGAATGGAGTGCAGAAACAAAACAGTTTTCACATTTGGAAGTAACTTCTATATGGAGACAACTCATGGTCCTAATTGTCAGGGGCTGGCAAACCTTCAATGAGGAATAAAATAGAAATTTGAATAACCTACAGATTTAACTGCATACCAAAAAGTCAGCGTGTTAAGGAAAAATGGGATTACTCTGTGAAATGAGTGTTTATATCAGGATGACTTCCTTCCAAAGCATTTCTGGTGATCCATGCCTCAGTAGCCTGGGATTAGCTGTGCCCACCTCTTCCCAAAATAAAAGACATACCGTAGGTAATACATACCCTGTGACTATGAAGATTAAATAAGACTGATGTGCCATTTTTTTCCTGATTGTGCAGCAAAATAATAATATGCCTCACTTGTAATTCACGACATACGTTTTATAGGAGAAATTTGTGGGATTTTGCCCTTTCTAATGGGAATCATTTTCATGATCAGTGACATGCTTCGTGAGAATGTGTTCATTTAAAGCAGATTCTCATAGTTTAGGAGTTGCTTTAAATAAGTAAAGCTTGTTCATCTAAAGGTCTGACTTGCAGGTAGGATTACTGTGGTTTTGTACACAAGTCATTGCTTTGGCATCTACAGGGCATTTTATGCAAAAAAGAAAAAAAATCCTTAATGTATGCAAACTGTTGTGCATGCAAATTATAGCCCTGTGTGTGGAATTTAGGCATGCAAAGGAGCACAATGCTTCCCACATGGGATTTCTCCTGCTTTGCAAATCATCTCACTCTGAGCACCTACGGTGCATGGACCAGTTTACGGAGCCAAGTCATTGCTCTGGAATTTAGATTTGTTTGGGTAAAGAGATTGGGCTAGTGGCAACCCAAAATTTAGGCTGGCGTAAAACTTTATTTCATAATTCCTTTCATTTCAGGAGTGGCTATGCACAAGGAAGGAGTATTTTCCAAGGTTATTCAGAGACCTAGAGAAGTAAATGAAATCTGGGGCAAGGTTGTGTGAAATCTTGACAGAGTTTGGGAATAAGAGAATTGCTTATTCCAAAGCTGTGTTTTGTATTTCAGCCACACAAGCAAATTTTAAGTTGCCAAAAATTTTGGATAAAAAAGATTTTAGCCTATCATGACAAGCTTTGTTTATGTGATATTATTTAGATTTCTCAGATATAAAGCAGATGGTCTTAATTCACAACAGTGTACATTTAATGGGCGAGGACTATCTTTGGGACCCTGGAGAGGACTTAGGAAGGCAAAGGGGGCTTTTTTTTATTTGCAGCAAACTCTTTGTGCATCCCAAGGCACTGGCACTTCCAAGGCAGGGATTCTTCCAACCACTGACTGCAATCCAGTGGCTTTTCAAGTGAAGTAAAAGTTGTTGATTGAGCTAGTTAAGAAATAATCCCCTTGATTGTTCAAGGGCTTTTGTCAACACAAGGTCAAATAAATTTTTGTTGGCGTGGTTCTATTTTCACACATTGCGACCAAGAAAAACAAAACCTGCAAGCAGTGGCTCAGCACTGGCAAAATAATTCCTGCTAAAATCAGCAGCTTCTGTGCCAGAATTTAACTGAACACCGGGTACTTTTAGTGGGTTTTTGTTGGCATTTGATACACGGGTGCACTCTCATGCCAACTTGTGAATGCATTTTCCTCAGAGCAGTGATATCATAGCAATATCTGTACTTTAACGTAAAAGAGATTATTTTGGAATTGGTGAAACACTTCTCCAGTTAAACACTTTTTTCACGTTGCTGTGCAGCTGTTTGCCTGAAAAGCTCGTCTCCGTGAAACAGCTCTGTTTTCACGTGCGTAGAGAAAATCACTGAACAAGAAAAACAAGAATAATATCTGTGTCATAACTGAGTTTAAATGCAGTGCAATTTGTGTTAATAGTGGCTTTTATAGGCCCTATTATATGGTAAATTAAATTATATCTTTATTCTTGTATCTGAGATAAACAGTAAGTATGTAATATATCAGTAATAGAAAAACTCTTGGCATTTAAGAAAGAATTGAGCTTTAATGTAAGGACGTTTTTATACCTCAGTAATAAATTAACATTTCAAAAGTACTTTAGCCTGCTGAGATGGATCATTCTATGAGTATGGGTAACACCATGGACTCCAATAATTAGTGTAAATTGCCTTTGAATAATACAGAGCTGGGAACAACTTTCAGTGCTTAATGCCCCTTGCAGTACATGATGAAGAGTCCTTAATGGAGCTTGGAAAAACAAGTAATACCTATAAATCAAAGAAGAAAAGCCGTTTTTGATGCATTTGTCTGAGAGTGTGAGTTTTAAACCAAATTGTTAACACTCCTCCCTGCTGAGGGTCATGGATTAGCTAGGGTGGGAGTTTCTTATAGGATCTTTCACACTAACCAGCAGAGGTAGGGGGTTTCAAATACAAGTGTTTTCTTAACCCTAATCCCTGCCTCCCTGACCAGTAGAGCTCTAAATTTCTCTCTAATTAGGTGGAGAATTAGTAGGTGGATAAATGTGTTAGTGGATGAGGATGAAGTGATTAACTTGCCCCAGACTATGATAGTGAGTTCAAGGCGCTACTGAATTCATTTTGTTTCTAATAACTTTCTCCCTATATTCTAGTGGCAGCACGGCAGAGGACTTGCATTTATATCTGTAATCTTACAGCAGTATATTCTCTTGCCTCATTCCCATGGCTTTATCTTCTATGTTTAAACAGCAGTGCAGTATATTTCCCAATGTGCCAGCTCACATTTATGTGCACTATTTAATTATCTCAACAGTTTTGTAACCTAATTTAGATATATTTATGTCACAGTAAGACTTGTGTGTGTGAGGAAATATGAATTTTATTACAAGATAATGAGACTGGAATACTTCCTCCAAGTATTTGCTAACTGTACTTTACAAACAAATATCTGCTGCCTTGCTGCTGCTGTCTGCTTGCTGCTCTTTGTTCAGTGTGTGGGGCTCTGCTGTCGCTGAGGAAACACAATTTCACAGCGCTGTAGCCAGATGTGACTCTGCTAAACTGGAGTGGTGACATTTTCTGCCTCTGAAGATGTATCCCTGTTGACTAAGAAGGGAAGGATTTGTCCTGGTGGAGGGCAGGATCTGCTCCCTGCCATCTCTCCCTCAGCAGCCTCTGGCAGGAGACAGGCTCTGGCTTCACCTTGGAAAGTTGTTGTGAACTTCTACCCTTTCACAGCGATGCTGAATCATCCATTTCCAGCTTACTTTTTATTCTTACTCATGGCCACAGCAGTGTCTCAGCTAGCCCAGCACGTTCCTGTCCTGTCCTGTGGTCTGCTCAGACCTGCGAATTCACTTGGCCCCAAAGAATGAAGTGTGCTGCTTGCAAAACAAGAAAACCCAGCAGGAAAGGGACAAGATTCCCAAGCTGGCTCAGTGTTGTGACTCAGACAAGCTGGGATCTGAGAAAACCTTTCCTGGAATAGAAGTCAATGAGTTTTTCAGGTGAATTCAGAACAAAGGAGGGTGCTAGAAGATGCCACAAATAGGAGTAGATCATAAGTGTGCATTTTCTGAGAAAACAGTCTGACATCTACAACTCATGGCACTGGATGCTGACCTTAACCAGTTACTAACATTATTTAGTATCTTTCAGAAAAGATCTGGTGCTTCTCAGCATACACATTGGAGGGAAGTAAAAGTGCCTCGGGGAAATTCCAGCCACTGTTGTTGGTTGACTAATCAAAAATAGAGGCTGTAAGACATACCAAATAATCCTTCAGGTCTGCCCAGGGGAAGCAAAGCCTCAGCTCAAGTAACATGCTCAGACACACCACGCCTCACAAAAGGTGGGGAGGGAGCACGGATGATCAGAAGTCCAGAAAAAAAAATTGGGTAAAGAAGTAATATTGAAGAAAAGGGAAAGGTTCTGTGTTGCAAGGCAGAGGGAAGCATGTGTGTGACATGCAGACGTGTGTGTGAGGAGACAGGTAGAAAGTTATCCTCCAGGACCACAGTGCACATGACAAGGATGTTTCATCTGAAACGTGGAAGGCTTATTTTAAAGAGTAGCTAATAATAAAAGGATAATGAAGACAAAAAACCCATCATTTCAAAGATTGAAAGGCAAAAAACCCAATCATTTCAAACTTGCAGTGATTTAGAATTAGTGGTGTTAGGTGATGGTTATTCTCTCTGCATACACGGAGGGAGCTCCAGCACTGCAAACCCCAGTCTGTGAGAGGGCAGGTGGGGCTGGGCCAGAGGCTCTGTGGGTCAGCCAGGGTAGCTCGGCTTGGATGACTGAGTCATTAGCAAGGGCATTGTGTGTGTATCCAGGAACTGAGGCAGGCAGGAAATTTAAAGGGAAGTATATTTTCTATGCAGTGCAATCAAAGTCGATTTCACCCTTATCTCAGTTGTTTGCTCCAGTGAGCATCGAATGCCTGAGGAGAGCACGGTCACTGAGGAATCTGAGGTCCAAAGGGTGCATGGGGGTGGTGCCAAGGTTAGCAGGAATCAGCCCTGTGACTGCCAGGCACAGCCTGTCCCTGGGCTGGTGGGTGCTTGCTCCTTGCTAAATGAAATGTTCTGGGAACTGCAGAGGCACCTTAAGGTTCACCTTTAGAGTGAGAGCCCAGTTACCTCAGTCCCAGGTGCCTGCAGAATCCCTGGACTGCCTAAGATCCGGGAAACGTCAAAAGCAGCATAAGCTCCTGAGAACCTTAGCAACAAATCTTGCCTTGAACGGGCTGCTCTTCTTTCATGTTTCTCTTTCTTCCTGTATTTTTTGCCTGTAGAAGCCTCTGCCTGAGTGTGTCCCTAGTAAAACTCCAAGGTACACAGCTCTCAGGACAGGTAAAATGCTCCTTTAGGCAACGACTGGAGGGCTCAGCATGCTCGGTAGGTGAAACCTGTGTATCAGTTTAGGTTCAGGGTTAGCCCTCAAGAGAGCACTAGCCCTGCCCCAGCCTCCCCAGGTGGAAGGATTGTCTTTCCAATGCTCAACTGCATCCCATACAGTACATAAAAAGTCACCCTTCATTAGCCAGGATTATGTTGTCTCTTGATCTTATCAGGTTTTGCTCTGCAAACTGCAAAAGAATGTGGCCTGATGCATGCAGCAAGCCAGGAATCTCCACTGGAAGCAGGAATTTCACTGGCTAAAATCTCTCTGAAGTGACTTCCTACAGAGCTTATCTTCAGTTTTTAACAGGGGTACAGCTTCATCAAAGCGTTGGGAGCCAGAGTTTTGCTGGAAAGCTACAATTTTACTCATTAAAAAATGGAAGTAGAAGTCAGTGAGTGATCCTGTTTTCTTTTCTAACTGGCTACCCTACCCCCTGAAATAGTTTTATATATTTAAATGGCCAAGGATGTAAATTGTACTTCCTAACTATTAAAGCCAATGGCACACATTATAATATGCTGTGAAAAGAAGATAGCTCCGGCCAGTAACTCTTAAGCCTAAATGAGTTTCTCCTAAGAGGAGAACAGCTGCTTAAAGTACATATATTTAAAATTAAATTTCTTTATTACAAGTTACTTAGCGTATTTTGGACTTATATGTTCTCTAGCTTAAATCTTCCCTTTTTTTAATTGCACAAAGCTGTGGAAAATAATCAGAAACTCAGTTAGCATTACAAATTGAGAATCAGAAATTATAGAGATGTTTTTTCAGGTTCTCAAGCTACATAGGTGTATTAACCCTCATTAGCCATTTTGTGGCAGTGAGAGATTTGAAAACAGAATTCCATTATGGTATTTATGGTCAAAATCTGATATGATCAAATAATAGGTTTCCCAATAGAAATGTCTATGTGCCATGTAGTAAACTTGATAATTGTAAGAATACATTTAATGCAGTAGAACTGAATACCGAACCAGGAGATTAACATTTCTGTTATATAATTACAAGTTCAAGGAGTTCAGCTTCTTATCATACTACAGTAAGTATAGAAAGTAGAAGTGATCCTCTTTAATTTGTAATTATTTAACTGAAATAGAATGTCTCCCAGTCTTATTCTTACCCTTCTACACTGAAGACATTGGTATGCAGAAACCATGCACCAAGGAATAGTACACTATCAGAGTAGGACATGTTTGAGTATTCTTTAAAACCAACTAAGAGAAGTTAATCTCATTGAACTTCTTTTTATTCAACAAAAGAGTTAGATGTTTCCAAGTCTAATGTGACTATAATGTTCATTAAATGGACTTCTTTACACCTTTAAATGGATTAACTGTACATCTTCACAGTCTAATTATTATACACGTCGCTCACAAATCACAGATCTAATTCAAAGCACCATAAAAGCTCTGTTTATGAGCATTAGGAAAGCAGATACAGTGTGAATTGAGTGTGATTTTTATCTGGGTCATATAAAAGAATAAGTGTCGTCCACATTAAAGTGTGTACCTTCACTTGTTGAGTTTTCCTTCAACTCTGGTCTGGTGAGAGCCTTCTTTCAAAAGTTAAGCCAGAGACTACTTTGGCATTTCCACTCCCTCCTTTGTTCAGAATCCAAGATCATCCCTGCCCTCCCTGCAGCTGTGTTGTTCATAATTTCCAGATAATAGCTGTCAGTCGGATAAAAGATGATGTTCGAGTTTACCACTATGGGAATATCTGTGATTTAGTTTCTTATCTGAAGTTACCTTTGCTAAAAAGAAGATATTGAGAGTGTTTTTAGTGACTAGATTTTAAAAGGCATCTAGGTGCTTAACTCCCTGGTGCAATCAAGTTTAAACCCTTTAAAAAGAGCCTTAATCTATGTTTTTGCCACATGCAAATTGTTGCCAGTCCACAGAAGTCAGTGGAGCTGTGCCAGGCTGTGTGGGCTTGGCTATCAGAGTGGATAGTTAGCTCTAAAACAAACTTCCCTCTCTGGGCAGTGAGAGCTTATCAAAAGTTTTGGGAACGTGGTATGACAATACGGTCCTCAGTGAAGATACTACATCTGTAGTGGGAGCAAAAGTCAGATGTTTGTCCAAATTTTCTCATGCTTTCATCTGTAGAAGAAAAAATGACCTCAAAATAATATTGAAGACGTTTGCAGGATGATCCTAGGGCTTTACAATGAGGGGCAAGAATAACAAAAGCTACATATATTACACATTTTTGTTATGTATGAGATATATTTCCACTGAATCCTGACATGGCAAAACTATTCTCATTTCTTACAGACATGTGCTGGCAGCAGCTGCAAGTAAATTTGTGTTTATAATGTGACGCCAGAAATATTTCCCTCTTCCTCTCGATTACAAAACCTTAGACATTCCTGCCACATTTCTCTTATAAGAGTGTGCAGATTTCTGGAGCAGACAACAGTTGGGATAATTGCAGTTCTCAGCTTGAAGACCATCAGCTCCCTGGGGAGGCTCACAGACCCTTTCAGCCAGCAAGGATCCCCGCCCTCCGACCAGCAGTGGTGTGTGTCATGCTGTGCAAGAAGCACAGGTAGGGTTTTTTTGCGAGGAAGGATATTACAGTGCAAAAATCACAGACATCCCATTACTGTGCAAAAAGCAAGGACAAGATGGAACGCGATGAGCCTCTGTGTGCTGTGGGTCTGACTTTCCTCCTGTGTTTGGACCATACAGATCTGATTCCACTGGATCATCTGGAAGCTGCAAATCACAGAAATGTAAAATGCAGCCTCAGCGGCACGACTGTGCATCCCTTTGTGTGCCAGTCACAACCACAGACCACAGTGTTTGGGTATTCAGACTCGAGTGAGCAAAGAAATGGGGACTTCTGAACAAAAGGGGAGTTGTTTATCCCTTACACAACTACATCCAAGTGATTGAAATGTATAATTATATTTCAGTCTGAAACTTACGACTGGAAATAGGTTTTTGCATTCTTGCCTTGCCAGGTTGCCTGCTTCTGTTCTGTTCTATCCTGTGCAAAAGCACTTCAGTTCATAAAATAAATAACTACCTGCAGCTCTCTCTGCACCTTAGGCTCCCCTGACCCCAGATGTTGTCATGTTTTCTGCAGTGATTTTAAATAAATGTCTGCTCTGCTTTCCACATGTGCCTCTGTGTCCCGAGCGCCGGTGGCAGGTATGTTAGGTAGGATGAGAACCAGGTGTTCCCCCACAATTATTTACTTATTTGCAGACACGAGGGCTGCAACATCCTCTGGAGCCATTTGACAGTGATTTACCTGCTGCTGCCAGCTGCTCTCTGCTTGTGGGGGCTGAGCTGCTCAGGCTCCTGGGGCCAGCACTGGAGGACCTTGATTTGATATCAGAGTGTTTGGAGGCCCTGCTCTGTCCTTTCTGTGAGAACCAGACAGCTCTAAGCTTCTTCCAGTGTCTAAATCTATTGCAATGTCTTAGCTGATGAGTTTTCCAAGAGCTTTTCTTGCCTGTGGTCTGAAGATGCAGCTTCTAAACCGTTCACATTTCCACAGACTTCCACTGCAGGGGTCCATCTCAGCCTGAGACACTTGACAGAATCACAGAACCACCAGGTTGGAAGAGACGTTCAAGATCACCGAGTCCAACCCATGCCCTAACACCACCTCCACTAAACCATGGCACTGAGTGCCACATCCAATCTTTTTTCAAACACATCCAGGGAATGTGACTCCACCACCTCCCTGGGCAGACGATTCCAGAACTTCAACTTGTCTCACCAAGGTACAGAAACATGCTTGTGTCGAGCTTTTTAACTCAGTAAAAAGATGTTCCCACAGGTAAATTTTGTGAGTTTGTGTAGCAACATGTTATCTCTTTGAAAGTATTAGTGTTATAATGGCATCAGGATAAAGTATCACAGAGCTGTGTGAGCTGGATCTTGATGCAGGTCAGAAAGTATTTTTAGTTTCACTGCTGTATATATGAGCAAATGTCTGGATACAATTCCAACCTGCTGGCTGTTCCCTTGACACCTTAACTGAGGGAAATCCAATTCTTGCTCACTGTGCTCCTACAGATGCATGGTGTGTGGCTGGGGACTGGTGTAATTGCAGTGTATTGGATTTTAAATGCATGGGGTTTTGGCAGGGAAGCAGCAGCACAAGGAATTAATTTTTTAGTGCTCTTGTTCTGTTTCACTCTGCCACATTTTTTGACTGTACCCACTTTGCAGCAAGTGGGTTTTAGTTCAGTTTTTCTCATATTTTTTAAAGGATTTCTTTAAAAAAAAACCAACCCAAAGCCTAAAAGCAACTGCTGTATACAGAAAAGTTTCTAATTAGGATGAACCAGTTTAGATTAAATGACCCATCTTTCTAAGTCTGCAGTTTAATTTTCTATTTTTTTTTTTACCCGATACATTTTTACTTTCACAACTAAGTAAGCAAACAGATTTTCAGGTGAAGAAGGTTTTTTTTCCTCTGTGATTGAGTACAGGGGTCCTGACCAGTCCAGGAAGATGGAACCTCATTTGACAACGGAAGCCTCTTCCA
Organism: Gymnorhina tibicen; assembly: GCA_013399875.1. Lineage (NCBI taxonomy): Eukaryota > Metazoa > Chordata > Aves > Passeriformes > Artamidae > Gymnorhina > Gymnorhina tibicen. The sequence continues at coordinate 1,262,268 of VXAZ01001668.1, forward strand.
GAGATCAGGATGTAGGGGAAAAGAGCAGAGGGCCTAGAGAAATACAGGACAGATTTAGTTAAAAAGATAATAGAAGAGAAAGTATAGGCTGGGTTTTTTTCACTCTTGGAGCTGAAATTTCCATGAGAAGTGTGTAGGACTGTGAGTTTTGTGTTTTACTAAGAGCATGGAAAGGTTGTTCACCCTTCAGACAAGAATGTTCAATTCTAGTTTTCTGCATGTGGCAAAATCTGGGAATATTGGAAGCAACTTTGGAGAGAAACAAGATCCCTTTTCCTGTGAATTCTCAGTGATTCAGGCTCTGGAGCTTTGTGCTAGAAGTTAACTTAGACTGACATCCTCATATTTTTCCTCTTCTAAAGGCTTTTGCCCAGTGTCCAGATCTCTTTCTTCAGGAAAGATAAATTAGGTCAGCTTGTAGAAGAAATGTTTCTCTGCTGTTCATACTCCCTGGTCTTTTAATGAGTTAAATGAGTGTCAGTTTAAGATTAAATGTTGACTATGTAATGTGCTTATCACTGGAATATCTATTCTGGAACAATGTACAGGAGTAATCTGTTTTCTTCCCTATACAAATCCTGCCTTAAAAATGTGAGTCCCAGGTCACTCCTGCTCTCCAGGATTCTGGCCCTGCCAACCCAGCCTGTGTCTTTATGAGCAAAATTCAAATGCAGCTGCACCAACTGTTAAATAACTTGGACCCTACATTTGTAACTGATCTCAGCAGAGATGTCAATTCAATTAATATTACATTAGGCTACCCACAAGACTATGCTAGTACAGAGCTGATGTTCCAAGTCAAGCCTGGGCTTGTTGTCTGCTACCTGACAAAGCTGAAAAAAACATGAATACTAAATGTAAGGTAACTCCATTAACTCTTTCTTTCCCTGAAGGCACATTCAAATAGTTTGAGTGCTGGGAGGCCTGCTTGCAATTTCAGTGAATATTCCATTCTGACTCATCACTGGCGTGCTAAAACTGTTTGTGGAACAGTCAGAGGCATCTGAAATCACTATCCACTTCGGGAAATTTTGATCTTAACTTGTGCTGAGTTTTTGTATATTTCAGCTGAAGTTTCCTACAGTATTGAAAGTGAGGGGAAAAAAGGAAAACACTTTTCAAGTGGGAACTTTGATACCAACTAATAAAAATAAAGTTTATTAGAGCAGTGCAGGTGGAGAATAGGTGGAGTGTCAAGGACAACTGAGGGAGAGGAGGACTTCTTCCTCTGTGGTAGTTATAGAAGGTCTCAAAATATTTGGCTTTCCTGAGCCACCTGCTCCCGCTGGGGCTGGGAAGTTGTTTCAGGCACTGTACTGATTGTACAGGACCTAAGGGCAGCAACTGAACACAGAACACTTTCTTCTGTTGTCTGACAAGCAAAAGAACAACCAGTTCTCCCTTTGTAAATAACAGACTGTGGATCTCAAATAAATTTTTCTTTCTTGCTGACAAAACCTGGGGTTTATGGGTGTGTGTTACAGCTGCTTATCTCAGAGATATCTGACCGTGTGACATCAGTTCTCCCACTGGCCTGCAAGGCAAAAGAAAAGCTGGAAGTCATGTGTGAACATTTCAGGTTTAGAAGAGGCAACAAACAAGGAAATCTTAATTATTGTTCCCTTGATTATTAGACAGAAATGGAGAACTATTATTATGGTTCTTTTCCAAGATAATCTGGTTCCTATCACACTTTATGCTTGTTTTGCAACTCTGACTGAGGAGTGTCCAAAACCCTGTGAATCTTGGCCTCTGTGGTGTCTCTCCAACACAGTGACTGCTTGGATACAAGTTGCTGGGTTTTGTTTTTATTTCCATTTTCTGTATCATGATGAGCTGTCTTCTAGCTGTTTTGTCAACAGTGCATTTTTCAATAGGGATTTGCATGTTGATATGCTAATTGCCTTGATAAAATGTTTTATCATTTGGATTCCACTCCAAAATAGCAGGAAAGGCATCTCTCCTTCTGGAGGAACCTCCCATGCAAGACAGAAAATTCTTTTCAGGTGAGAAAATTTGATAAAGTCCCAGGATGACTCTTTATAATTTCTTTTGGATCCTGAATTTTTGGAATAAAGCAGTGCAAATTCTTACTCTCTGCTGGACCAATGTCATAATGAGCTGAATGACAGACGAACAAGGGAACTGGGAATCAGTTAATTTTGGTGTGTTTCTTTGAAAAGGCTAATGCAACTTGACAGGCACAGTTACAAGGGACTCCGGTTTTAAAGTTATTCAAAATGTTTGGGTGAAGACTTTGATTTACTTGTTAATTACTTTCCTGTTTTTTATTGAGCATGAAACAGTCGGTGCAAGTCTAGTGACTCATGGATGCCTTCAAAAAGCTTCAGGCCCAGTTTCAGAATTTTATAGCAGCTTCCCCTGAGTCTGTGCTTGTTGACTGGTTGGGGTTTCATGAGTTTTTGGAAAGGACTCAGAAGATTTCAAGTTCCCCCATCAAGGTGCAGTATATTTTCTAAAGAACCTATTGATACCTGCAGGCATCCAAGGACCTTTTTCAAATCTGCCTCCTAAGCAGTGCCAGGACAGAAGAAGCTGCATCAGGTCTGTCCAGCTGCTGTCTGACCATAGTGGAGAGCTCTGGCTAGAAGCTGTACCCTAAGGAATAAAATCAAGGTTTTGTCAGTGTACCCCATGATGTTACAGCTGCTGGCAGTACTTTGAGTTTCAAAAGTGAGAAACACATTCCACTTCTTTTCCTGATTGTGTTCAACAAGTCAGTTTTTGAAAATATGGTGTTATTGGTGGGATATGGGAGCATTGAGAGTGTCCAGGGATTATGGCCCATTTAGCAGATACTGAGTATACAATCTATGCCATGGACATGAAAAACTAATTGAAAAAAAAAGGAAAATTTTATCTCCAGTCTAGTATCTGAGACACAAAGAAATGAAGTAGTATGGGCAAGATCTGCAGTAGAACTGCTGTTCCTCAAGTCTGTAACTTTAACCAAAAGAGCATCTTTTCACGGCTTTGAGAGTCCTGTATGAGCTGGATAACTCACCTGGGTGTCTGTGGCCCACGTTCAGAGTAAACACACGGTGATATGGTGTACAGGGATGCACCACACCACTCCCTGCTGAGAAAAAAAATCCTGCAGCCTTTGCTAACTGGCAGGTCTGGATGGCACACAGAAAATTATGGAGCACGTTGACTTGCAGCCAGGAAATTGGTCTTGCTGGGGGCTCAGGGTTTGATTTATGGTGCCCCTAAGTCAGGGTTCCTAACTGTTATTGGAACAGGCTCCTGGGATGGGCTGGGGGTGGGAGAACAGCGCTCAAGAGCCAGAGGCACAGGAGAAGGGTGGTGGGCACTCCCTTGGCCCACCCTGCCCTCGGCTGTGCAGACAATGCCAGAGCAGCCCCTCTCTCCCCCAGATCCTCCTGCACTGGGCAGAGAGCGAGCACAGGGGGCTCTGCTGACACCCCGGGGATGAATGCCACAAGAAGGGATAAGGACTGAAAATAGAGTTGATGTGCCTCAAGTTTTGGTCCATTAAGGTAATCCTACACTCTGCAACTGAAGCTGTGGGTCAATGAAAACAAATTGCAGTTCATTCCCCAAACAGAAAGATTAAGACACAGGAAGCTGCCGGATGCTGAAGGCACTGGCCTTGACTGCACAACCTGGCCAATTTGTGCTGCCTGTGGGGCTATACAGCTGTCAGGGAGAAAACAAATCTTCTCATACAGAAGCTCCTCTTTTATAGCATATTCCTTTTTTTTTTCCCCTCTAGACTCCAGCCTTTGTTTCTAGAGAAAAGCAAAAAACTATTTTGCATATCCAAAAAAGCAAAGGCAACGCTTGTGCTTGAAACTGTTTCAGTTAGGAACAATTACAAACAAATGAATTTGTGAATGCTGAAGCGAATCCAGGGCAAAACCATCTGAAATGGGGAGGTTACAAAAATGCTGGATGTTCCTGAGGTAGGACCAAAGAGGCTCCCTACACACCAGACCACCAAAGTCTGCCTTTCTTCTTTGGCTGAAAAGGACCCTCACTTCATCGATGAGTGACATTAGCAGGCTGATAGGGGCAGGGTTTTCAAAGACAACCCAATTTGTAAACAGTCAACATGTTAACAAGCTGTCTGGACTTCTGGAAGATTTGCTGATGCTTGAAAGGCTAAAAAAATCACAGTGTTTCCCTAAAACCTCCTTCATTAATTTGTGGCCTGGTATTCATTAGGACAACAAGCCTCGGGGGGCTACTTACAGCTTAGCTACCCTCTTCTCCTCACATTTCAAGCCCACATTCTGCTGGAAATTCAGTTTTAGATATGTTCCCATCGCATGGGATGTGAGGACTTAAAAGGAAAACAAACACAAGGAAAACAAACATCAGAGCTCCAAAAAAAAAAAAAAAAAAA
>VXAZ01001668.1:1266677-1363504 GCA_013399875.1 Gymnorhina tibicen
AAAAAAAAAAAAAAAAAGTGGTTGGTTCCTCCTACCCTAAACAACAGGTCATTTATCACCAGTGCTCCTAGGGCTCTCATCATTAAGTAGATTCCACAGTGATGCTTCTGCCTCATCCATGTGGGAAATCAAGGAAGACAAGACAAGGCTTGTCCTAAACTAGAGGGAATTTATGGAATTGCAGCCCTGGTCCCAGTAAGTGAGAGTAACAGCTACAGCCAGGACAGGAAATGCAGCCCGGTGCTCAGAGTGGAGGACGATAATAAAGTAATTGGGTAGGTAGCACTCAGCACCTGTGACTGATTAGCACAGGCTCATTCCAGGCAGGATTTTAAGAGTTGTTGGATATATTTTGAAGTTGTGGTAGTGCAAGGTTGGTTACAAAGCACGGTGAGAGAGGTTTGGCATGCTGGAACCGCCCCCCTCCAAAAGGTTGATTAAGTAAATTAGAGAGCAAGGGGAGGCAGCGCTATGTGTGCATGCTGAGAGAAAGAAGAAAAACCAGACTGAAGAGAAATAGGGGATGGTTTGTTTTTCCAGCGTGTCTTAGGTAAACAGAAGTTTTTGCAATTAGATTTCTTCTTTCCAATCCATTAGGGTTAATGCAGTTTTAATTAGCACTTGATTTGCAGGCTATGAGGTATGGTTTAATGTGCCTTTTAGAGATTCCAAACCAAAGTACTGCAAGGAATTGAACACAAATGAGCAAATTAAATTTTTTTTCATACCCATTTCTGTTTGTGGATGATTTTCCCACCAGTTTCACTCTGTAGAAAAAATTATCCTAACACAGAGATCTCGGATTCTTTGTGGAGGAAATATGCAGTACAAAATACTGCACAAAATCCTTGGTTTTGTCTCTGCTCTCACACACCAGCCCTGCCTTCAGCTCCTGGTAGCAGGTGCATTGTTTGGTCTTCTTGCTAAGGCCACTTATCTTGCCCTGTTGGCATTGAAGACAGACAGATCTGCAGCGCTGACCTTGTGCTTGTGTTGATTAATTCCTCTCCCTAACTACGCCACAATTATCAACTTTGCAACTGAATACTGGATTACAGCCCAAGAGGTCCTTCTGAATGCGAAATACGAGGAATTCAGTGTTTGCAATGAGGAAGTCTGAAGTAATCTGCACAGGTGGTTCTTATATTGCACCTGTCATTGTGGCATCCAGCTCCTGCACGGGAGTTTCAAGCACGTATAAACACAGACTGTCTCCTGCATTCCTCTTGTACTTCGGAAATGCGTGGAAATAACAATATCCAAGGGGAGCATTTAAAAACAAGGCCAAACCAAAAGCAGCTAAAGAGCAGGGAGACTCTGTCCTGAGTGGTTTTATCTGATTTATGTTGAACAGAAAACGTTTCTTAGACTAAAATTGTTGTAGTATAAATAATATAAAAACTAAAATGGGGAAATCTGGCCCAAACACATAAAATCACTGCCCTCAGGGTGAAAGGCAGGTTGAATGCTGAATGTTGAGGTGTCAGCATTAACTCTGAAGCCCCACAGTTTCTGTCACTACCTGGGGTTTGTAGGTAGCTCTGAACCTTGAAAATTCAGCATACGTGGCTCACATTGTTCTTCCTTTCCCGATATAAAAAGATTCACAAGAAAAACAAAACAAGAGTGTCAGCTTAATAAAACTTTAGTATTTCTGCATAAAAGGCCAGCCCTGAGACACTGAGCATCCTAAAGGCACCCTTGGGAGTGAGACCCCAGCTCGACTGGTCAGAGCGTGGTGCTGATAATGCCAAGGTCGGGGCTCCAAGCCCCCTATGGGCCCTTCACTTAAGAGCTGGACTCGATGATCCTTCTGGGTCCCTTCCAGCTCAGAATATTCTGTGATTTCAGTGCGAATCCCAGTGATTTCCTGGCTGTGGCAGGACACACGCTCTGTGCCTTCAGCTCTCGTTGCTCGTGCAGGTGTTTGCTGTGGGGGCTCGGGGAGGTGTGAGGGCGTCCTGGGATGTGGGGACAGCCCAGCCTCGGAGCTGCCAGGTCTGACAGGACTTGGCAGCCTTGGGTGGGAGAAGGGGAAGGAGAGGGGAAGGAAAAGGGAAGGAGAAGGGAAGAAGAAGGGAAGGAGAAGGGAAGGAGAGTGGAAGGCGAAGGGAAGGAGAAGGGGAAGGGGAAGAAGGTCCGGGAGCGCCTGCACTACCCATGGCCACCACTAGATGGCGTTTGTCCCCCACGTCTGCTCGCCGCCCCTAAAAAGCCTTTTCCTGCCTCAAAACGAGCCCGACGGTCTCTCCCCGCTTCCAGTAAAACTCTCTCAGTATACATATTTTTTAAGTATATTTTTTACAGGGATAACGCGCAGGTGACAGAGATGCTGTTGTACTGACCGGTTGAAACAAAGCAAAAGATTTGGGAGGGTTGGATGCTGCGGTTCTTGACCTTGTGCACCTCACATTCCCCTCAGCATTGCTGGTACCATGCCAGGTTTTTACACCAAGAAAATTTTGGAGTGTCCTTTCGAGGATGGCGATCCCAGCCACATCATCTTTTGCTGGTGTGAGGCTTCTGCCATTTCTGAATATTCCATGCCTTGATTTTTTAAAAAAGCTGCATGGCTCAGTGCTGAGGAACACAAGCAGGAGAAGGCTCAGTCCTGCCCCAGCCAGAGCAAGCCAGGAACCCAAATGGGGCAGACCTGACGCTGGAAGAAAAATGATAAACAATTCCAGCCAGGCCACCCCTGGGAATACGTCCAGGGGTTGCAAAATACAGCTTTTAGGGTCTAGCTCTCCATACTTACTGCTTCAGCTTCAAATAAGCATTTTGCCTTTTTTTTTTGTTGTTGTCACTATAAAAGATGGACAGGACTCTGCCTGGAGCTGTCAGACTCTGATCTCTACCACTTTAATTGGGTAGTTAGTTCTATCTTTTCTTTCCCAAATTATTTGCAAGAAATTGTGATTTAATCCACTCTGCACTTAAGAAATTTAATCAATCATTAGAAATAACTGCCAATGATAGGAAAATATGCTAATTCATGTTATTTTTGCAGACAAAGCACTGATATAAACAAAACATAATTAAACATGCCCTCTTTATACACTTCATAAAAAGCCACAGTCGCTGGGTATTAGAAATCTAAACTTATTTCTCTGATCTCAGGGCATAAAATGTGTTCTGTGAATTGTCTTACTTCTTGTAGGAAAACACTGATAATATTTGCCTCGCAGGCAGCATAAAACACAAAATGTAAAATAAAAATAAGTTATTAATCAGACTAACGGGCAACTTAAATGGAAAGCTGTCTTCTATGTCACATTAAAAATGATAATGAGCAACATTTCACAAGGCAATATTATTAAAAAAAAAAAAAAAAAATCCGTGTTACACACAGGCTTCTCAACCCGTATCTGTGCTGTAGTCTCCAGGAAGCAAACGAGAAGGACAAGTTTTGCAGTTGGTTACCATGGGTATGTTGCCTGAGGAGTACCTGCATTTCCACATAGCCATACCTAAAACAGGGGTTGCTCTTTTATCTTCAGCTAACCAAGCCCCAGGCAGCGGTGATCTTGTTTTTCCAAATTTGCATCTTAGTAGAAACAAAGTTTTAGCCCAGTTAAATACCTGTCACAGGAGGGAGGAAAGAGCAGGGATATGTTGTGACGCATAAGGATATGTTGTGGTTTTGAAAATGGCCCGGTAAGAGCTACTTTTTTAATGATCTGTGACAAAAACAATGCAAAAAGAAAAACCCTGCCCTGAGGGCAAGCATGTTGCTCTTTGTTTCTCACTTGGGAACTAAGGAACAGAATTTTGAATGAAGTTCATTGTATAAAAATACAGGCTGTTCTTTGGCTCATCTCGTAGGCACCTGCAGGTTGCTTTTGCTGTTTTCTGACAGACACGGGCCAAATTCTGCCTCCTTTTTCCGACATAGTTTGGGCTGAAGGTCGGCTTGTGGGAAACATCCTTATTCTAGAAAGGTTATTAAGGATTTTGCTTTTCTTAACCAGTAAAAATAGTCCTGCTGAGAGTGACCCTCTGTGTCTGTGCATTGTGGGAGCAGCAATGCCCTCAGGTCTGCAGACAGTGTTTGCAGGGGGTGCACAGCTTGCGTGCTTTCAAATATTAAGTGTAGCACATAGGACAGAGCAGTGCCAGCATTCTCCCCTTTCCCCAGAAATCTTTGCCCCATCTGCCCTTGTCATGACATCAAGGAGACCACGCTGGGCAGACAAAATGCCAACCCCTCCTTACAGAGACCCCAGCATCACCTGTGCAGGGCCAGATGGGATTTGTAGGGCAGACTGCCCTGGAACAAGGATTCACAGGTGACATGGATACTCTCATCTAACCCTCTGGTGTGACCACCTTGGGGCTGCCCTCTGGACAGGGTAGCAGGTGTGTCAATTCATTTTGTGAAGCATTTTTAGCCTTTTAAGTCTTTTGTCACCAATCTAATGAGCAGTCACTCAGGGGCTGTGCAGGGACAGCACAAGGGTGTCTCCCTGACATGGCAATACTTCCCTTCTGTATTTCTACTGAAATAGAAATTTCTCATTGTCTCTGTGCTCATCGTATTCTGGTTTCGGGGCTGGGGCTGGAAGGATGTAAGGGGTCTGTGTTTATAAAAAATCTTAGCAAATACGCTCGTAGGTGTATTCAGAGGCTCTCCCACTGCTGAAGGTGTGCTTCTACTTCCTGTACATGAAAGGATAGCAAAGCTTATTTTTTCTGTCCTGTGTATTTTTGCAAGGGGTTTTGCACGACAGGTTTTGCTTATTGGGGTGTAGTTCCTTGCAAGAGAGGATCCAGCTGTCAGGTGAATTTTACAGAAGTAATAATTACTTGGTTGCCCAAACAACACTTAGGCATAGTACTTTTCTCTGGCCAGAAAAAGAATCCTCTCTTTCCAGCTCACCCCGGAGATCTCAGTAAAATCCTAAAGCTGATACTTTCTGGAGTGTTCTCCAAATCTCTCTGTGTGACAGTCCAGCTATTCAGGTGCTTTTTCAGTTGTAATTGTTCTTGAGTTCAAAGCCACTGAAGATCAACAGGGCTTAATGCTTCAGACTGAAGGCTAATGCTCAGTGCTAGATCTTCCCTGCGGCAGGGAGCAGAACTCAGATTTCTGACATGCCTCACTCCCCATTTAGCTCTGTGTTTAGTTTTTATTTATTTACCTTCTCATCCCATTCCTGTCCAAGCTCAGCTCATTACATGTAACAGTTTATGTACCCATCCCCACCAGAGGGAATGGAGAGCACCTCCAGCAGTGGAATTCCAGGGGCTTGTCTGCTGTACACTGGCACGCAGCTGAGATGCAGTGCCAAAAATTCAAGCTGAGTGCCAGGAACCATGCTATTATCAATATACTGGGCTGTGGAACAGGATGCAAGTCCCAAACGTGAATACCGAGAGCATTTCTGTGCTACAGGACAAATGACTAGAAAAGTGTCAGGAGAAAGCTTTTGCAAGGCTGTGCATGGATTCTGAAATTCCCCTCACTACTACTGTGTTAAATCTGTAGTCTCTGCTATCTTTGCATTGCCATATTTAAGGTTTCTTGGACAACAGTGAGTGCAATCAGCCCAAAGGCTCACCCGTGCCTTTGGGATGACCAGATCCTCCTCTGACTTCGTGTCAAATAAACAATTTCTTGCCTCCACCAGTGCATTGTTGTGGATATGAAAGAGCTGGTTCTACTTTGGAAGAAAGTATGTGAGGATGAGAGTAGCTCTTGGGGTGCTGGGTCTGTAAGTGAATGTTACAGCAGCTATAAATTGTGGATCTCAGGGTGATTGTTGATTCTCACAGTCCTTGAAGGGAATTGTTCTGGACCCAGTCGTAAGAGACACAAATTTACATGCTATTTTCTGCTTCAGAGAGAAGGAGAAATTAATGGTTTTGTCTCTGGTTGAAAAGCTAAGTGGGACTAGGATTGACAAAAATATGTCCCCTAAAACATTCTTTTAAATTAGAATATAGCTTAGTAATCCTCATTTTTTATTTGATGAAAGTGATGCATGTTTTAATGAAAAATCAGGGTTGCCTAATTCCCCTCCCCCTTTTAAAATCTGATTTTGGTTGGGAGATTTCAAACATGGACTTTCTCTCTCTCTTTATATATATATATATATACATATATATATGTGTGTGTATATACACATTGTTAACTAAAAATATTTTGAGGGATGAGGTGCTAAAATTTTTCAATTTGCTTTTTTGATAGCCTCTCCCCACACATCTTGCAGGGAATGTTTTTCTGAGTTTTCTCTAAGAACAACTTGTGCTTTCCAGGCAAATGCAGTGGAAGCTGGTTCTGACGCTGGCTTCTATCTAAGAGCAGCTCTGAAATCAGCTGAGCCCTTTGGTAGAAGAGAAGAAATTGGCCCGCAATAGGAGTTTTTGAGGATGACAAAATTCAAATACTTCTTTCCATTTTAGTGGGTAGTCCCTTCATATGCATACATATATATATATAGTTGTCAAGTGTGATAAAGAGGGGAAAGTGTAGCTTCTGGTCCCATCAAGACCAAGTCAGCAGGAGCTAGACAGACAGAATATTCATATTTTGCTTAAAATAGGTAAAATTGGCAGCATGGTCTGCATCACAGCACAAGACTATATTTAGGACTGTAAATTCAAAGCATGTTCAGTCATGTGTTGCTTTATCTTTCTCCTCACTTAGCAAATATTCCTTATTACAGGTTCTAAACACTCCTTGGATGGTGTCATGTTTTGCTTTTATTTGTTGTGGAGTTGGTTTTTTGCCCTCAATGATGACGTTGCAGCAATGTCTAGGGGTTTTATTTTTTTAAGGCCTTGTTCCAAGCTGGGAAAAGCAAATTAAAAATAGTTACAGAGAAATGAGTAAGGATAACCTGACTTTAAAGGACAAAGGGAAAAGGAGCTATAAATGAAAAGTAGACTCCACAGGTGATGTGTGTAATAAAGTGCTCAGGCCTGACTGATCCGCAGCTACAGAAATGTGCTTCTTGAGGATGAGAGAACTCACAAAACGGGAGGGACTTAAGTCCTCAATCACTTTAGTGATTAAGATGTTCAAGTAACTCAACAGAACTCTGTGGCCATGTCACATCATTAATTGCAGAACGGTATTTAGAATTAATGTAGTTCATGTTTTACTGCATCTCCTTCCAGGCCCTGATTATATGGGGGCCCTCTTCTCTATTACTTATGTGTGAAAATAGCTTGTACTTCTAAGAATAATCATTTGTGTTTAATAAAAAGCAAAAGCGGATCGTCCAAACCCAGGAAAGGCAGGAAATCTGAACAATGTGCTTCCTATTCTTGAGGCTGTTTATGGAAAGCTGCATTTGTATGACAAAAAGCATAATTTTTTATTATATCAAACTTTTCACATCAAATACTACTAATGCATTTCAGTTCTGCTTTTCTGTCTAACCAGGACCAGCTCAGCTACCACTCGCTGGAGTGGAGGACAGGCCAAAGCTTTTATCTATGGTTTCCTTTTTTCATTACTTTGCCATGGAGTGGAAATGATCACAGTGAGAGCTCCATCCTGTGCAGAGCCTGGTTCCCCACTCTGTCTGCTCAGGTGGTTGTCTTTTTATCAATTTGTCAGCCAGGTAAATTTGTTTTATTTGTTCCAGAGCATTAGTAAGCCTTTTACTGCCAGACCAGGTATCCGGTTTTCAATTAAGGACTTACAGATGCATTTTGTCTCTCAAAGAATCCCAAAGGCTTTTTCCTCAAGAAAAGACTTTTCTATGGAAATGTGTCAGTTATTTTGGGTGCTGCTGTGTCTCAGGTGGGATTTATAGATCATTTGTACCATAAAGAGGCTTTTGCTGGAGCTGCAGTACAAACTGCTGTGTCATGAATTACAAGACTAAAGACTAGATCCCGAGAACCAGTGAAGGAAGAAAAAGAAGAAAAAAGTGAAATTTATTTCCAGAAGGAAAACCATAGATTTGGGGATGTATCCTGTCCTTAGCCAATAGAAGTTTATAGAGATTAGAAAAAATATTATTACCATCTATATTGCAATTTCATGGCCTTTTCCTGGATAGAGTATTTTGTAAGGCCTGCATATCTACAAGTGAGCAAAGAACAAGACATTTCAAACTTCGATGTTATGGTTGGTGAAATTCAACCACCATGATAAAAACAGCTGAAATTTGAAAAAAGTTGTATTTTCTACCTTTGGAATCCCATTCAGTCAAGAATAAAGTAGTTTTATGACAGCAAAATTTTAAGAGCTCTGAACTTTAAGACATGAGTTTTCCTGCAAGCTGTTTCTGAACAGTGGAGAAAGTTGTGGCAATCCTTCATGAGTTGTTTGGAGGATAAACCTCAAATTTACAAAGATTCCTGTCTTACAGGAGGCAGCTCATGCAGCTCCAAAAGGCTTTGTGAGCAAAGTAATTGTCCAAGTTGTAGCAATTAAAGAAGCCAGCAGTGTTGTTTCTGCACTGGAGAAATGCTCCTGCAATGGGCATGCTTGCTCAGGGTTTACTGGTGTAATCCCCATTTTCCCTCTGGGAAACCAGAAGGATTTTTTGAAAACACAGAAGAAATCTTTCAAGCAAAGCTACTTCACATCATATTGGAATAAAAAGCTCTCTTATCCTACAACAGTTAATATTGTTGTATTGTGCTTTGGAAAATCAAATAGCTTAAGGATATGGGGCTTCTTTCTTCTTCCCTCGCTGGTGTAATTCTACTGACACGTGTAATTTCTTCTGCTTCCCAGCAGATTTGTTTGCACTGAGTCCTTTTGGTCTCACCCTGCTGTGGTCCCCACTGGCACTCCTCTCCTGGGCATGTGGCCCCCGCGCTTCCAGGACATGCTGGATTTGAAAGGGACAGCGTCCCCGTGGTAAATCCACCCCATTTCACAGCCACCACCTCCCTCTTCCTCCCAGAGCAAGTCCTGGAGACAGGAGTGGTGTCGCAGCCAGCAGTTCCCACAGCGACATGCCACTGAACAATAAAGGGCTGCATACTCTAATGATGATTAATTACATTTTCTCCTATCTTTTTATCAATTAACTGGGAATGTTTCTTTGTTTTAATAATTGTCTTTTGGTAAATAAATGTGTAAACACTACTTAAAGCATTTTGGGGTCTAATTATACTTATCTGAAAGTTAACAGATTCAAGATGTGATTTGTGCTTTAATTGTTTTAAATTATGGTAAAACATGGTGTTGGGTACTGATTTTCTGAACAGGTGATCTCTGATGTGAGACAGTGAGGAACTGCAAACAATTGTCTCTCAAACCGAGGTACTTGTGAAGCAGAGCTCTGTCCAAGCCTGTGTTTGTACTGAGGTTTGTTGGCTTTTCATCTGGTCCAACCAGCCACCCACTGACCAGAGCTACTCAGCCACTTCTAAAAAACAGCTGAAAGACTCCAGCGCCCGGCTGTGGTGCCTGGTGGGGAACAGCATCACAGTCCTGGCACCCCACCGTGTGCTCAGGTCGTTCTGGGGGTGCAGAGCCAGCCCAGCAGTGCTGGACGAGGCCCCCAGTCCAGTCCAGCCCCTTTTGCAGGGACACGGAGCAGGGATAACTCACGTGCCATGCCTGACCCTGGGGCAAGGGAGATCACAGCTAAATCCCCGTGATCTACATGTATCAGGCTTTGGGGCTCTCTTACCTTACAGCCTTTCATGTCCTGCCCTCTCTAATAGCAGAGGAGCCCCGTGTCCCTGTGGTTTGTTATTCTCATTAGCTCCCATTAGCTGGGACACCGGGGGCCTGTGCTGGGTTCAGGCAGGGGCTGTGTCCGGCCCTAACAAAGATCAGGTACGTCCTGAGGCTTTGGTGAGGGCAAGTGAGCGGAACAACCACAGCCTCCGGAGGGAAGGGAGGTACCAGGGGCAGAACCCGTGCCAGCAGCAGAGCCTGTGGCATCCCAGCAGCCTCCTGGGATGAAGAAGTGAATGGAGAGCAGGGATCTGATGGAGGAGCTGGTGGAGCTGGACAGGTGCTGGTGTTGTGATGCTCTCGTGGCGCTCCTCCCGTGCTGCTACAGTGCCAGCATGAATCCTCGTGTGAGGAATGGTGCAGCCTGTTTGCTCCTGCAGCTGCTCTGCCCGTCCCCTTCTGGGGCTCAGCAGGCTGGAGACCACTCCTGATCCAAGCACACAGTGTGTCCATGCCCGTGGACCTCTTGGGTTACGAGTCCTCTGTCTGAATTTCCCTTTCTCTAAAACAAGGGCAATATTTCCGCAGTTCAGGACGATGTTAGAAGGTTAAAATCGCAAATCTTGAGAGGGGATCAGGCAAGACAGGATAAGCACAGCAATATAAATAAAGAAAACAGTTCTCTGCTATTTTTTTCTTGCACAAAACTTGTTTGGGGACTTCTTCTTTCAGTTAATTTTTTTTTTAAAGATAAGGGGAAAGGAAGGAAAGGAAGAAAAATCATCCCACATATGCAAACAGAATTTGCATTTGACTGCATTAAAATCTTTCTTAAATTGCAATTAAGCAATAAATCTTCACCAGTTGCAAAAATAAAGAGAGTGGGGTGGGGGAAATTTATTAGATAATGTAATCTTTCAGGCATTTTTTAATTTCCTTCTAAGATCTAGAATATCAGTCCGAGTCCCAGGTAAAATAGGATTCAAGTTTTCAGCCTCAAGTTGTGACTCAAAGTGCTTAGCTAAATTAAACAGAACAGATGTGAAAAATAAGATGAGAGCTATGCATAGAGCTCTCAAACAGCTGTCCCACCTTCTCCTCCATTGAAGAGCCCGGTCTAATTCGCCTTTGTTGACTAAAGTCTGCAATTTGATCCTAAAAGCTTGTCAGAATTAAGTACAATGCTTAATATAAGTTTACATTTTAACTGTTTTTCTTTGATATTTGACAAGGACATGGGAAGTAGCTCCAGAACTTTCTCCTGGGCCAATTTGCTCAAGGTTGCTGTGAACCACGCTTCCCGTTGGGCTTCTTGCCCCAGGGACTGCACTTGAGACCTGGCACCTGTTGGACACCACAGCAATTAATTATTAATTAAACAAATAACCCCTTTACATGTCACTTGGAAATCAAAGCTTCAGAATAAAAAAGAAATTTACCTTTTAGGTTTCCAGAAGTAACCTCTGCCCCAACACTTGTGCAGTATGGGGAGGAGCAGATACTTGCTTTTTCCTCAGAGTAGTGACTTTTACAACAGATTAAAAAAAAAAGAAAGTAAAAGATAGGAAGGAAAGGTCAACCTTGTTAAATCCTTACTAGTAAACACTACTCAGCTGCAACAATGTCAACCAGTGTCTGAACGTTCAACATCTAAAGAGAAAAAGAAATTATAGACATTCTTCTGGAGAGGAGGATCAGTGGAGCCTTTCAGCTTACACTTCTGTGTGCACCTTCCAGGATGGAGTACACTTTGTCTTGCTGTTAGTATTTTGGTTTCAGACATGACATATCATGGCCTTTTTAACCTTTTTCTTCCTTTTTCTTTCTTTTTTTTTTTCCCCAAAAGGTAGCTGCACATTAAGGAGATAAGTGAACTTCAAAGGGCTAAATACCAATCAGAAGATGGAAGATGGCCACACATAAAACTATGCTGCTTCTGCAAACCCCTTTAGTAGCCAGACAAGGTCACTGATCAGGGTAATTTGCAGGAAAAGTCAATTTCTCAAGTACCCAAGGCAGGTGTTGTGCCATTCTGTGACAATTTACTGAAACTAAATTGAGGAAGTTGAAAAAAGCAAAGGTCATGAACCACAGGAGAAAGGAGGGAAGCAAAGTCTCTTTGACTGTATTTTTAACTCCTTTTCAACCAAAGCATATTTACAAATTACTGAGCCTGTTTCCACTTAAAAAAAAATCCCACTTGTGTAACTCAGACGTGTTTATGAAAACCTGCACTAAAACCTGGTTGCACAATGAGGAACCTTGAAGGGCGGTTAAGGAAAACACAGAGTGACTAATGGGGAACTCTTAGCAGAGTAAAGGGGAAAAGCAGAAGTTTGTTTTTTCTTCTGAGGACATTTCTGAGTCTTCACGACAACACAAAGCTGTGTGAAAGTAGACAGGATGGAAGTGAAAAGATAAAAACCTGTCTGAGAAATTTGAAGCAAGCCACTGAAACGACTGCAGAAGGACAGAAGGGGTGTTGAGGTTTCAAGAGACATCTGGCTGTGTCTCTGCTTCAATTGCACCCGAAAATGCACTTCTAAGACTTGGGCCTTTGGGAAAGGGCCTGGGATGGTCTCAGTGCCAAGGCTATGAAATAAGGAAGCAGAAATAGAAGTGAAAGGAGTGTAGACCCTGCCTCAGCAAACTTCCATGCCAAAACAGATCTCCACAAGTGTTGTTGATCTGGGATGAGGAAGAGAGAAATCCAAGACCTGTATGAGGTTCAGAAGACAAATGGGTGGATTCCAATTTTATTTCCTTCTCCTGTGACCACAGGTTCTGAGCTGATGACCTCTTACAGTGCAGATGTTTGAGTGGAAATAGTCCAGTGTTTGTGCTATAGCTGGCTCTGGTGTGGAGCACCCAGTCAATCCAAAACATCTACATCCTCCAAGAAGGAGCAAGACTAAACCAAACCAAGCCACACCAACACTTTCTCTCTTTTTCTCCCATCCTCCAAACTGAAGAAATAGTTTTAGTAATTGCGTTGGTGGCACAAAGACACTTGCAGCTCTCCTTCCTCTCCCCTGTTACAATGTTATTTATTTTGTGATATATTTTCACAGGTTGTTGGTGGTGCTTAGCTGTGCCTCTGGCCATGAAGCCTGAGAAGTTTATGGGGCAGCAAAAGACCGTTCTCTCTACTTGTTTTTTGTGGGCTTGAATCCAAATCCAATCAGGACAAACTTCCCCAAATCCTTCCTTGAAGGGAATATTTCAAAAGAGAATAACCTTATTATTATCAGGCCCTGCTTTGAAAAGGTAGACAAGGAGGAAATAGTTGTTGCTGTATTTCTGTTAGAGCTACACAGATTGAAAAGAGTGAATTTGGTTAATGGAGTTTGTATATGTACATTCCATGAAAGAGATGGACTTCCATGTGAATGTGAATAATCAGAAAATGCTTTTGACTGGGACTCCGGAGAGGGAACTTGTTTGTTTCAAATTCTGTAATTTTCATGTGGCTTTTCCCCCTTTTCCACCAAGCTCCAGCACTGTTGCTCTGTGCATGCAATGCAGTCCAGTAAAAGCCATCTCTCTGCAGGACTTCTCAGAAACAATCTGTAGTTTGGGATGTACTGAGCTGAGAGTGACTGGACTTTTTTCTCTGCCACAGCAGAGAAGGCTCAGCAGAAAGATTCATTTAAATACAAAGAGGATATAATTAGCCTCCCAAATTACTCCAGCCTGGCTGCTACCTCACTTCAGCTGACTAAAGATCTCTTTATGACACCAGGAGATAACTGTTTTATGTGTTTGAGCTATTCCCAAGTGCTGCTGGTCAAACCAGCCCCTCAGTCAGGTCTTCTAGAAATACAATCTGTGAGTTCCTTGTAAGTACAGGACTATTTTTATTTAGCTGTTTCAGGGCCCCATTGCCTGAAAACCAATCCAGTTGTTTAACTTTGAGGGAAAGAGCCCTAATCTCTCTTACTTCTATCCCATGTCTTTTACATCCTGAGACTGGAAACAATCTATATCCTAAACACTCAGAGTTTCAGGAATGTTAAATAAGAAGGCTCTATCTGCACTGGGCAGGAGGACATGAGTTAGTTAGTCAGGCAAATAAACAAACACAGTAAAACACACAAATAAAGCCACCACACCTGCAGGAATGTTAGATATGTTAAAAGGGGTTGCATCCCTAGGCGAGCTACACTGGTTCACTTTTCATCACCAATGACCATGTTACACACGCAGCTGGTGACATTACTTAGCCTCCAGCAAGGTCAGAGCACGCCGTGGAGTGAACAGAGAAAGAACTGTTCCCCTGTTTGTAGCAAAAACATGGCCAGAAGTGATTTGAACTCCAGCTGCAGCTCGGCCTGCGTGGCGATAGAGAAGCAGCGCCGCTACCAAGGGCTGGCTCCCCTTTCTTGTGGAAGCATCTCACTGCCACAAGGCCATCTTCAAAACAGAGACAGGTTTAAAATATCTTTTTGTCTCATGAAGCTTGTTTTCGTAGGTCTCCCTACAGTGAATTCTAGGGAAATGAATATTCAGGAATGCATTACAGTAGAGGTTTTTGTTGCACTTTGTAGGCATTGAAATGAAGTTTTCTGTCTGGTTGTATCGCAAACTGGATTTAGAGGGCCAGGTTTTGAAGATCCTTGGCAGCACATGAGTCACTCAAGTATCTACTGGGGCTCTCAGAAATGCCCATCCAGCCACATCCAGCTTATATGAAGGACATGAGCCTGCTTCTTAAAGATGTGAGCACATTTAAAATTTGGACAAAGATGTTTAAGAATGCTGTGATAATCATCAAAGCAATTCCCCAAGAATGAGAGAACTAAAAGATGAATTAAAACACAGACTGATGTGCCACAACTGTTTATATGAAATGAAATACACTGCTCATAGCATATCTTTAATGGAGAACTTACTATTTATTTGATTTCCATTAATAGTGATGCATAGGAATATTTAAGTTAATCACATTGCCTGGTCAGTAGATTTAATCAAAGGCACCACCTGAAAACCATGGTTCATTCTGAAAAACTCCGAGTTTTGCCAATTGCTAAAGGGGTTAATAGAGGCTGTGCATGAGGAAGATAACCTAGGTTTAAAAAAACTATAGTCATCATTGTTCATTTATTCTCTTTATTGAGGTAATTTAATTATCATATAGACACAAACATTTGCTCCCATGCTGGGCTCTTCACATCTGTTAGTAGAGATTTGATTAGGTCTACACAAATGTGCTAGATTATACCATCTAGTTGGTGAAATTCAAGCCACCTGGATATTTTAGCAACATCAATAAGAATAATTCTCTTTTTCCAAATCAGTAAATCCAAGATATATTAAAAAGAATTAATTAATGAGTACCAGATAGGCAAAACAAACATTTGACAATGAATCATATTATCAAAGGTTTTGTGGGAGATCCCTCTCAGCTTATGTTTAGATGTCAAATTATATTACCAAAACTAAACAATCTGTTAAACCGATCTCTTAATGCAATAAGTCTCAGCACCATACTTTCTTTTTTCCCAAAGTCCTTCATGAATGCAGTGCAGCATCTAAGGACAACAGTACTTAAAGCACCAGCAATAATGTTACATTAACAAGTCATTAGTATGAAATAGCTGACTCCTAATATTTTTGTTGTCATTAAGGTCCTCTTTTTTCTTTTTTTTTCTCTCTCTTTTTTTTTTTTTAAATCGTGTAGGACCTGATGATGAAAACTGCTAATCACCCAAGGAGCCATTATGAGTGTGAGTCAAGCCAGGGTGAGCATTAACGCCCTGAGTGCGCATTTCAGGGTTATGCTTTTGGAAAGTGAATGACCCAAAAGCTTCAAGGGAATTTGTAGTAAATACAGCTGTTAAGATGACATACAGTGATATTAAATGTAAAGAGAGGGGAGAGAAAGCAGCTGTTGTCTGCTGGAGGACTTATCTCCGAGTTAGTTTAGTAACTTACACAGGTGTGACATTACTATTTTTCCCTTTCTCCAGAAGGAGGTTGCTGAAATTAATTTAGGTAGAGCTGGAGTCCTTTTTTAAGAAAAGAACTTTAAGTTGAAGTCAGAGAGAACAAGCCTTCAATCTGGAAGTATTTCTTGAAATGTTTTATTTTAGTCAATTAAATATTCGTGCAGACGGAGAACAATTTGAATGAACTTTTAGCAAGTCCTTCAGGCTGTGAGAGTCAGAGAGTGGTCAAACAGAGTGGTCAAACTGGCAAGTGAGAGCAGTTCCTAGACCCCAGGAAATGTGATTAGTGTGAGTGCCCGAGCAAGTCCATGCTAATTCAGCTTCCTGTGTGGCTGACACCGGACATCTAAAATGGGGAATACCACACTGATTTGTTTTGTTTGTGCTTTACGAAGCAAAACTGAGCATAGTTCAGCTCTTTGAAAGAAGAGCTTTCTCTCTGCGTGGAATTCTGGTGGCTGTGATCACGCTGGGGGGAAGAACCCTGTCCCATGCCAGGCTCCTTTGTGCCTTCCAGAGAACTCTGTCTTTGTTTGACGTTGTTCTTTCAGATGTAGGGCTGGAAAGCCAGGGAAGAGCTGAAGTTTCTGGCACATCCCTGCTCTCTGCACGTGTGTCCCACCAGACTTCATGGCAGTTCAGGTAGGGACCCAAAGGATTATGGCAACCTAAGAAAAGTGTTTGTCTGGGTACAGTCTTCTCAGAAGTGGTGTTAAGGCTTACGTTGTAACGTGTCACTGCAAGAGCAAGCTGGACTAAAAGCTTTCTAAATCCATATAATTGAACTTAATTGTTTACATAATAAAATTATTTTTAATGGAGAACAATTGAACGATGATGTCACAAGAATTTGCTTCTAAATCTCCAAACAGGCCTCCTCTGGGAGGACTCATCAGAAGGATGTGTCCTCACTCTGAGGTAGTTGGATGGCTCTGAAATACGCCCAGCCCACACCTAATGCGGAAAGCAACTGGATGGCAAATCCATCCCATCACAGCCTCAAGAATCCTGCACAAAATTACCAGGCTTGCTTTGGCCTATTTATCCCATTGAATATAAAGGAAATGGGAGTTGCTGTGAATCCACAACATGGAGAGATGCTGGAGAGGCACTGGAGATGCCCACGGGGCTGAAACTGAGGTTGAAGCTATATTTTTGTTGTTGATGAGGTACAGCTCAGGAAGGGGGGCAGATTTATGTACACTGATTTATGTTCTTGATATTCTGCTGATAACAGGTTTGGGGCAGAGACCAATCAACTTTCTGTTGATTTTCTGTGCATTTCTTAGAAAGTGATTGCTGCTTTGAAAAGCAGCAGGGGTGTTTTTAATGTTTTCAGGAATACAAGAAGAGAGATATATTTCACATATTTTATTTCAAGTCAGTACTAAAATTTTAATTATTTAATTGCCTTTGACTGTGCTCCATTCTTGTACCAAGACTGGCCTGAAGAACTGTCTTTTGAATTTACTCATTGTACTCTGGGTTGTGTTCCATAACACAGGGCCTGAGGTCCACTAAAGCACTGGATCTTTTTGGCACTACTTCTTTTCCCACTTTCATTACAGCCTGGATATGCCTTGAAATCATATGTTATTAGCCTGAGTGAGAATTACATAAGGAACAGTGTTATAACAGGGCTCAGCAATGAAAAGGCAGTTCCTCCAGGGCACTTACAGCATCTTGTTTTACAATATATGATAGAAAAGTCTTTTTGTGCTGTGAGCAGGTGATTTTCCCATCCTGTTTGACACAGCAGTCTGCAGGTGCTGTGTGATCATATGTGCTTCCTTCCTGAGGCATGTCCAGAACTGTAATTCCAGTAGTAGTAGTAATAATAATAATAATGGGGTAAGTCCACAGTTTAAGCCTTTTTATTTCAAGTAAGACTTTTAAAAATTCTTCTGCAGGAATTTTTATCTGTAGTACTTTCTGTGTATTCTGATGATAAATACATCCCTCTTCTTCCTCTCCCTACCTGAACACCACCCAGGACATGCAAGGTGCATCTTCCAAAGTGAAATGTTGATACAGATGCAGCTGCTTTTGTGAGATTCTAGTTCTTGCTCATAGGGCAGGTTGCATTTGAATAAATTATGCCAGTATTTTGTAGGGGCTGGTGATCACTTCATTTAATATAGTAAAATGAAAGGCAATTGAAACATGTTAAGTTAAAAAACCCTGAGAAGTTGGAAAGGTCCATTTTACAAGAAGAAAAGTATTTGGAAAGACATTGCTTTAAAGGATTGGATTCATTACTAAACTGACCCACAAAAAACACTACAAAAAACATTAACTGGAATTTCTCCAGTGCTTGAACCCAGAGATGGATGGATGCAGTCTGCAGATGGATCAGATCTCTGTTATGCTCCAGCAGGCAAAAATGAAACTGTGGGCCATAAGTGACAGCAGAGACTGCACTGGGAAGGCTCAGCACCTGTGCTTTGACAAAGTATTGCTAATCAGAGCTGCTGCAGGAATATTAAAATGCAAATGGCCCAATTAGGGTGCTTACTTTTCTAGATCTGTCTCAGAGAAACACTGCCGTGAGTTTGCCTTGCGTGCTGATAAAGCATCCCGTTAATAAAAAGTTTGCTGATTGTCTAAAGCAAATAGGTGGTTCATGGGAGGATCAGAAAGTCTAGAATATCTTTAAATGGGCTACATATTGAATTCTCTAAATGTTTGGCTCTCTGATTATTGAGGATCAAAGGCAAAAAGAGCTGATTGATACTGAGCCCTTAAAAATCAATTCTTTAGAAAAATGTCTGCCCTTATTTAGTGTTTTGGAATAATAAATGATGAAGTGATTTCAGCTGTAGGAGACACATTGTGGGCAGCTGCTGGACATGAGTTCAGCCTTGTGTTATTGTTAAGAGGTAACAACAGCACAGATCTTAATTGAGGAAAACTGGAAAAAAGTTAAACATTTTTGTGAAAAACTGTAGCCAGGGTTAGGCTGTTTACCAAACAGACCACACCTAACCAGCATCTTGGATTCATTCTCTGTTCCAAACAGCTTGGATGGTTCACACAACATGTTTATCCACAGAGTAGATTCATCTTAAATATCTTTTATATCCTTAACTACTTCTAAAAGTAAGCTCAAGAAGGGCTTAGCTAACTTGATAGTAATCTACAAAGACAGAAAATAGGCCTTATTGCCAGTTTGTGGTTAATTACGGTAAACTCCTATCTGTAATTTACTCCTGCCCATAATGGAAAAGAAGGTTTTGCTTGAATGTGCATTACATTACATGGGGTTACATCCCATGCAGTGACATGGCGTTGTGTAATTTCATACACCCAGATCAAATGGGACATGTTTTTTCAATGTATCTGAAAGGAACCCAGGGATACGTTCTGGTAGAAAAGAGATTTGCAGAGGACCCAGTTCAACAAGTGTGGTTTATGCCAAACCCAGTCTCTAATGGAAATGTTAATCGCCATGTTTTTCTGCAACTCTTGCAGAAGCAAATCCAGAGTATCTTTTAATTGGGAGTCTTTCTTTATGGTCTTCAGATGTTTATAAATATGCACAACCTAATCTGATTAGGGCCAGACTCTACATGCTGCCTGCTCTGACAAAAGGGGAGAAAGTTCTTGCCTGCAGCCTGTGAATTCTGCTCCATTCTATGTCTCCTCTGGTATTAGAGGAGCTGAGCACTTTTAATAAAGTATTAAACAACAGCCAATTCTTTGTTCCTCCATTTTCTGCTGGAGAAAGTAGTGTGTGCAGTAATAAGTGGGAAAAGCTAGTAGGAAACTCTTTGATGGAACCATTTTTTTTCAACTTCAGTTGAAATAAAAGCATTTGATGCAATGATATCAGTTTTAAGGAGAATATGGAGCAGAGGGAAGAAGTAAGACGGGATTCTTACAAAGCTTGCAATGCATAAGCTTTCATTTTTGAAGTGGAGATCTTTTAAATTTATGCTGCTTTCAGTATTGCAATAACTAAACTAAAATTTTTCAATGTAGGTGAATATAATATTTCAGTTGGTTAAAGGAAAGTCATGAGGAAGTTCTAATTTTTCTGTCTTTCATCCCACATCTGAATTTAATCATATTTTAAAGTAGCATATTCCTTCATGAAGCAGAATGTCTATTCTCCACACAAGTTCTGCCTGGGGAATTTCACTTACTGCTAAGCAGCTCTGGGTGATATTAAAATTGCCTAACTAACTTCCACAAAGGTCTCAGATCTGCTGCTTGGCTCCTTGCCTTCTGAACTGGCTAGCCAGTAGGAAACAGTAGACTTTGAATATGAGTTTAAATTTGGGCTGTCTGGACACATCCTTGCATCCCTTTTATAGGATTCATTCTGTGGCTCGCTTGCACTATTATTAAGTCCCATAACAGCTTCCAAATGAAACTTGGGCTCTTCTGGTTTAATGTCATCCTACAAAACAAAAATGACACATCTTTAGGTGTCTATGTGCGACTTGGGGTCTCTTTCCACCTCCTCACTTCTTCTCCCCAAGAGGTACATAATATGACCATTGGCTAGTGGTGAAATCATAAAAATTCATCACTTGTTCACAGTGTGGAAGTCAAGAAAGAATGAATGGTCAGGAAGACAATTTTTTAGTGTAATGTAATGTTGACCTCTGCAGGAATAATTTGTGCCCTTCAGCATCTGCAGCTGTGTAATAGTCACCAGGGAGCTGTCTGACTCTGAATATATATGTATATTTTAAAAAGTGTCAGCCAAGTCAGAATTCCAAATGCAAAATGTATTGCTCAGGAACACTGGGAGGATTTGTCTCTCCCTCTGAAAAGCAGTGGAGTAGAGAGCAGCGAGAGTCACAGATGTAACTGGAACATTTTCGTATTCTGATGAGGACAGGCTGTTTGCAATGCTGCTCAAGATGGGGAAGAGAAAATTGCTCTGCTTCTCTCAGACCTGCAGCTGCAATTTCACAAGGAGGAAAGTGTCTGAAGGGAAGTGTGCTGAGAAGCTTCCATAGGAAATACTTGAGTTTTCACCCAAGACAAATGAATTCTGCAGAAACAAATGATGTTATTGTATTATATAAATAGATAATGGTATTGCCTTGTAAACCTTTATTAGGTAGATAAAACAGCCTTTACAGCATTATAAATGAACAGAAACACCTGTCTGTAAAATTCAGGAGTGTTTCTACAGATTGAGGTACATCCAGTGGTGGTGCTACTCTCCTCTGTGGCTTTCAGCATCCTCCCCTGCCAGTGCTGCAGCCCAAACTGGGTTTTGACATGGCATCCACTGGTGTTCATTGCTGAGCTTGGCACCCGGATGCAAGGGAGCCACTGAAACTCCAGAACACACTGAAATTAATAGAAGTGACACCTACTGGGCTGCATGTCTTTCCAAACTGTTGTTTTCTCTCTTGACACTCACTTGTCTCTGGAAAGCTGACAGAAGTCAAGGTGTGAGTCAAATGTCCCTTAAGCCCTGCAATAGCGTTGGTGAGACTTAAGAGAGAAATCACACACGCCTGTCTGTACCAAGCTGCCTCTTTGTCTCAGGAATCACAGGAGAGCTTGAGAGAGAGAAATGGGTGGAGAATCACAGCAGAAGTCGTGGATGCCCATAATTGCAAAGCTGTGACTCCTCTGCTCTGCCCAGAAAACACTATGAGACACTGAAGTGTCATTCCTTCCTCACCTGGGAGATCCAGGTTTGTCAGGCTTTCTGCTGACTCAATACCAACAACTTCAGGAAGGCTCCAGCTTGTGACTGTGCCTTTCTGTGTGTTCAAACACCTGGTGTGTAATAATGTCTTTTCTGAAATTTGGTGGCTTTCTTATGGTCTGCCTTACTGTTTACTCACACTTCTGATCCCTTTTCAGCCTACCCAAGGAAAGTTAGTGTGATATACTAGTACAATCATGAGCAGTTTAGAAACTGTAATGTTTCCTGGTTTTAAACGTGTGTTAAAAAAATTATCCAGGCAGATAATCCTGGACATCCCAATAAAGGCATCATGATTATTCAAAATCACATATCAGAGCCCAGTCATGGCTTTTGAATGAGTATCATCTCTACATTTAGAGCAGATCCATAGCTGCTGCATGACTTCACTGAAATGAAGGAAGAATTATCTCCTACTTCATTCTGTAGGCATAAAAATATCCATTTCCTTGTGCAAGGCATAAAGGATCACTGCATTAACAGGCAGATTTCACGGGAAGAGATGTACACCCATATTAGGGGAGGAATTTGGCCACCCATATAAACACAATTCAATATAAATACTAAAGAATTGCTTTCTCTTCCCTTGATTGTTCTAGTGAGACCAAAAAAAATCATCAGAAGGTGAATCAGTCTTGCAGCTGATACTTGCCAAGACACGAAAAAATGGGGATGGCCTGTGAAATAAGAGGCGATGGGAATAAGGGTGAAAACAAAGGAATTGTTCAAAAATACTAGATGCTCTTGCACGATAATGGAAAATACCAAAACCTATGAATGTTGCATCTGGATTTCTGTCTGCCCTTCTTTGGGAACACTTATATGTGTTTAAAGTGGAAATTAATGAAGATAAAATTAAAACACTTGTAATGTAAAATATTACATGCTTTCTCACAGGATTGAGACATAGCACTCAAGAGGATTAGCTTATAAAAAGTCAGATAATCCTCACTGGTAGGATAAATATAACTTATAGAAATTCCTGAAGCATGCTCTCCAGAAACATTTCACTAAAATTAATTTAGCAATAATATTATAATTCTTTCAGACGTATTTTTCAAAAGTTGTTAAAGATCCATCCAAGTCATGCAAAGCATTATTTTCTAATGTACCTAAATTTCTTCAAGGAAAAGGGCTGTCCAAAATGATGAGAATTTAAATTAAATTGAAAGCTAAGGAAAAGAAATTTGGATAACTAATGTGCATAAGGATGTACAGCTTGCTGTGAGCACTCAGGCGGGGAAGTCCAGCACACACAGCTGAAGAACTAGGTTTAGACTGTGAGAAATAACTTTAATATTGGCTTAGCAGTACCAGGAATGAACAAAATGGATGAGCTTGGGAAGCTGGAGCAGTTTGTAGAACCAAGTTAAGATACAGTTAGAATAGTAAAACAGTAGTGAAGCAGAAATCACGACTTGATCACAGGAGCTGAAGGGGTAGGGAGGTTCAGAAGGGAACACCAAAGATGAACGTGCTTGAGTTGTGATGTACATTAATGATGTGGGAAAGTGTGAAGGAAACAGAAGAAATATTGTAGGTAGAACTGGATTGGGTTCAAATCACTTTCCTGATCAGCAGCAGAACTTATTTGGCAACATATTGGAGGCTGACTCTGAATCTCATCTTCATATTTGAGTACAGAGAAAATTCTGCATCGTACTGAAAAGAGATGTGTTGTGAGAAGTCACTGCTGTATGGATATTTACCTACCCAAAAACATGTCGCAGAATGCTTCTATTTACGATGCAGCCCATTTGTTCCCTCCTCACACGGTCAATAGAAACAAAAAAGTGATTCTGCTAACAAAGAGAACCCAACTGCAGAGCTAGGATGATTTGAATCCAGTAAAATGTTGGTTTTGTGTAAGCAAAAGTTAACAAGAGGCTGGAGTGGGCATTTTTAAGTCAAGGGGGAAAATGTCACAGGGAGGTGTTCTGCATTTACTTGGTCGAGTGATGCACAGACTGAAAAATATGATTTATGCCAACCATTTAAAAATTATACTGCTTTATTTAGCCAAAGGAGAGTTAAAAGGTGATTTATGAAATGTCTGCATAGGGGAAAACAACTGCTCTCAAAATCCAGTATTTTAGCAAAAAAAGGTACAGTGACATCTAACGCTTAGAAGATGATGCTGGAAAAATTCATGTGAGAATGAAGAGGAAACCTCTTAAGCAATGAAGAAAAGAATTAATATGAACAAGTGGAATAATCCATGAAATTCATGTTTACACGTATTATCAACAAAATCTTTACTTTTCCATTAAGCAAGGGTTACAGGCATTCCTAATTTATTATTTGCAAACTTACTGATTTTAAAATCTATTTTATAAAATAATTTGAAATTATAAAATACACAAAATGACTTTTTTTTTAAACACGCTCACAATTTTTTGGGTGGAAATTACTTTCTTTTATGTGCCCTGAGAAATAGACTCTTTATAACAGTGTGATAGGGATGATTTAACCAGAATCTGGACAGAGCAACTGGGCAGGTGTGAGGCTGTGAGTGCACTAAACACATTATTGTTTATTATGGCACCAATCTTTGCAGCATATCTATCACTGAAATTCATATTTGTTTACTTCTATCCCACAGCCCAGATTCCTCAATTGTCAGGTTAATACAGGCATTCCAAACAATGGCAAAATGAAAGATTTTATAATGACCCCCAACAATATTATTCAATTATTTTATTATTTGTCTGTTAACTTACAACATGGCAACATTGCCTTTTTGTGGAGTCAGTGGGTTGAAGAAAATCTCCTATGCAGTGGAGAATAATTTCATGTAGGCAACAGATTCATGTTTATTTTTCCAAGCTATAATGGCACTCCTCTAGGTCGTTTTTTGAGCCAAACCTCTTCCTGAAGGTGAGGAGCGAATCTCACAACTGAGTAAATATTTTATTTTCATATATTGCCACTAGCACTGTAATACAAACTTTTCAAGGTAAATAGGTTCAGCAATTGCAATTGTGGTACCCGAATGTATTGGAGTCAGACTCTGCAGTGCAGAATCGAAAGTAAATAGTGAATCCTGAAGTGCCTTGGGTTTTCTACTCACTGTAATTTTGGTTTGACAGCTCTGGGAAAGCAGAAACCAGAGGTGACAAGAGAAGGAAAGCTGCTGCACTACTGCCTTAACAGAGATGCTAAGCCTTGTAAGCAGTAGTATCAATTTTTTGCCCAGAAATAGTGAGATTTTGTGATTGGCCTGGAGGAGCAGGATGGATATTCCACCAGCAGCCATCTGAGCTGAAAGACTTTCTGATTAAACCCAGGACAAAAGGTGAACCTGGATTTAGCTTGAAACAACAACAGTTTCTTCCTATTGGCATCTGAAGGAATAAAACCTTAGGAAAGGTGTTTGAGTGCCTAACTCTCACGCAGAACATTGTGGTGTTAGCCACAAATCCAGCTTTGGCACTTGGATAAATGACTTCATTTTCCAAGAGGTTGGAACACGTAATTTTTTTTCCCCAGTAAGTCCAGCCCAGGTCCCTGGGTGAAGTGGGTTTTGCAGGAGGTGGGTTTTTAAAGAGAAGGAAGGTGCACTGAGCAGTGTCCTGCCTGCCCACGGGAAGCTCCGTGGTATTGCAACACTGTGGGAGCAGCATCAGCCCTATTCTCAGAGACTCACTGCAGTTAATGAAACAGAAAAACAGCCCAGTATGCAATGACTAAACCTTTAATTACCTCTCTGAATGACGGAGAGAGGCTAAAATCTGATAAATGTTTAATTGCTGGCAATTACAAAAAAAAAAAAAAGAAATCTTTTTGAAATGCACCGAGTGTTTTGCAATATCGTTTCAACACTGTAATGACAACTGCGCTCCTCTTAGGAAGGGGTTGACAGGAAATTTCTTCCATTAATTTTAGTGGAGCAGGATTAGGCCCAATGTTGCAAGGAACGGACACCTTCAGCAAAAACTCAGTGTGGGATTGGTGCAACTTGGAAGTGTTTCTTTCATCCGTTCTTTGGTTAAGGAGATCCCTGTTTGTAAGACTTGGCTTTTCTTTGGAAATACCTGTGAGCTCTGCCACGGAATCATGGCTTGCACTTGCAGATGAAAGCAGTCCCCTGAGCTCCAGTAGGATTTCTTGCAGGTGACTAAATAGCCGTGGCTGTCATATTGCTCCCCAAAGTCTACAGTCCTCTCTTTATCTTTACTCAATGTCTTTATTTAATTTCTTATGAGAAAATTCGTGAAAGCTTGTTACAAAGTAGCCTTAATAAATTATTGGCAAAACTTGAAAGAAGGATAAGATCTTCACTGATTTCTGTGTTCAGTGAGAGTAATAGTAATAAAAAGGTGGTGTTGCCCATAAAATTGGCAAAACCAGAGAAAATAATCCCGCAGCTGATTTAATACATGCAGCCATTGATTCAGCATCCCTAAAGTTTGATTGATAATGTAACCTATCAAAATCTCATAGTGTGCCATCTAAAAGTGCACCTAATCTTACTGAAACCAGACACAATGAATTTAGAAAATGGCTGAGAAGTTCAGGGATTACTCAGGAGAGGGAATGAAGCATCAGCCCATGACTTTGGGCTGCACTCGAAAGGAAAGGCTTGTTAAGGACTCAAATCGTTCCTCGCCTGATTATGTGAAAAATAAATTTTTTAATAGACATATAACCAGACTGTTTTAAGTGTTTCCTGTGTCACCATACTCAAGCATCATCTGAGAACCCCATTACCTTCTATATATTTAGTGTTTCAGTGAAGTGGGAAAGAACTGATACCTCCAGATGAGGTTGAAGGAAAAGGTTCTCAGATGATGAATTTACAGATGGGGAGGAAAGGCACTGAGAGACTAAGTAATATATTGAAATCTGGGCAGAGGAAAGAACAAATCCAGGTGTTTCTGGTCTCTCACCTGTCCTTCTCTTGCAGGTGCCATTCTGCTGGGAGGTGAACTTCATCCGGCTGCCGCGACAGAACCAGGATCTGCAGCCCTTGAGCTCTTTGGGAATTCAGAGTCTGCTGGTTCTGCCTCTGCTTCCTCCCTCTAGATCAAGCCCACCTTCAGTAAAAATGTGATGTGCAACCACCACAAAGGAAGATTTTTGCAGATACCTCATCAAACAAATGCTGGCATTTACAAAGGCATGAGACCCTGCTCTGAAATGCAATAAGTTGAAACATCCTGGCTAGAGCTAGGTGGTTCATCTGGCCTCTAAAGCCCTTCACCTGGTCATCAGGTCCTTAAAAAGCAGCAGGTGGCTATTAAAAAAACACCCTAGTGGTGGGTACAATTACAGGGAGAGCAGTATTGAAAGCCTGAGTAGGAGAGAATGCAGTTTGTCAGGTGTTTCACTGGAGGGTCTGCAAAGTCCTTGGCAGACAGAAGAAAGGGGATGTGGCTGATGAGGTGAATTTTTTTTATGTATTTTGTTCTAGGAAGAAATAAAGCTGGGAGCCTGAAGAGAAAGGGGCTGAAGAAAGCTGGAGCATGTTGCTGAGTGTGTGCCTGCTCTGTCTGCGGGGCTGCACCTGCTTGGAGGGGGCTCCCAGGGATCCACAGGCCAGGGAAAAGCAGCCTGTGGCTGTGGGAAGAATTGGCTGGGGCTGCAGTGGGACACTTCACATGAGGCTGTTACATTTTACTGTGATATATAAGCTATTTATTATGTTCTGCACTCAGATGTGACGCTGATAAAATGTCTGTGTTTGCTTGGGCTTTTATAAGAAAGAGAAAGACTTTGTAAGTTTTACACCATGAACCATTACTCCATGCTCAGTGTCTCTAACTTCCACTGATGAGATGACAACCTGCATGTGCCACCTCACTTTTAATTAAAAAATCACTCATTAGGAGGCCAGAAGCTTGTCTAGTGAGAGGAGTGCAGTATCTTGAGCTCTATTTGCATCTGTTCCCTGGCATGCCATGTACAGAAGGCTTTTAAGTGGTGTGAAGAATGAGTGCTGTGTAAAACAGTGGGGTTCAGGTTTGATGTGATATCCTGGGCCTTGGCAAAAAATCTTAATTGTTCATCCATACTTAAATACACCAATCTGTTCGATGGGAGGATGAAGACCAAGTCATCACCTTAAAACTGCCATACAACACGTTAAAATTGCTCAAAGTATTGAAAACTTTCTGCTTCATTTCTTGGTCTGGGTGGCTACTCTGTGAGTGTCTCTTATCTCCAGTTAGTGAAGGCAAATGATTCTGTCCCCTGCACATCTGGATTTGTCTGCTGATATAGCATGAACAGCTGTGAGCTCGGACTGGTGGACTTTCAACCCCACTTATATTTCCATCTGGGAGGACTGTGTGCCCCACAAAGCAAACCCGTGCTTCTTCCCACCAGTGATGAGAAACACAGAAATTACCACTGGGACTCTTGTTCCTCCTTGTTTAAGAAGCTTAGTATTCATTTGTTTGGTTGCTTTTTCACAGAAACTGATTTTGTGGGGTGGCTGGGTGCCTGTGCCACTCCAAGGTCTTATGAAACATCAGCTCACCATCAAGCTGCTGGTGTCCTTCCTTTTACAAAACATGGGTGCTGTTCCACTTATTCTGGAGCTATCTTTTCATGCCTGTTTAGTCAATGGGGTGTTGGCCATTCATTCTTTTCCATCACATACGTGCACATGTGCACACACAACTGTCCCAGATACAAGCTCATGAGAGAAGTGATGAAATGTCACTTTAAAATGAAGGATGATTTAAAAACAAACAAAAAAATGCAACAAAAGAAAATATGTTCGGTTTTCTTTTGTTTTCCATTAGTTGCTACTGATTATTTCTAGAGTCCTTCTTACTATGCACAGCAAGACATATTTACCCAACCCCACTGCCACACACTTCACTATAACCTGTTCAGTACAAACACCACGTGTCTGGGGTTTAGCAAACTCTACAGCCATGAGACATTTTTATTTCCCTACATGTTGTGAAAGGTCTTGTTTTTCTCTTGGACCCATAATGGAAAGAACAGATTCACAGCTTTGAAATTCATTCTTTCTTGCGCTGAAACTGCCTGAATTTCATGACATTCAGACATGTAGAAAGTTCACCTTTTCTCCCTCAGGCATTGGAGAATGACGAATAACTATGGTGGTGGTGGGGAAATCACTTTTTACTGTTATTATTATTACCTGTCTTACCAGTAAAGGTTTATATTAAATTCTGCTGCTTTTCTTAAGTTATTACTTGAGATTAGGGCTGTGAGAGGAGAAAAATGTCTGAAAATATGGTTTAGATAGAACCAAAAGCATTTAAATGAAAACCAAGTATTACTAAGGCTGGTCAGAGAAAACTTTTTTCCTAAGCTAGTAAAAAATTCGTTTTCTCCCATGATGGGCACATGCAATGAAAGTAAAGCACTGCAAACAGAAGGGCCAGACTTCAGTGCCTTTCCCTGAGTGAAGTGGCAATAATGTCTCTCTCTACTGAAACAGTCCAGCTCACCAAGCACACATCCAGACACGGGTGATTTCAACCCGCAGCTTCAGGTCACAAGGAAAATTAACTTCTGTGGATGGTAGGGTGTCTGGAAGTCTTTATGATCCTCTGTTCATGTTAATTTTTTTCCCCTAAAAATGACTTGAAGAGATTATGACTAATTTTAGAATGATTGGCAGAGTATTCTCTAGCAAATGCCCTATTTATGGGGAAAAAATAAAATTTTTAAGATGGTTCATTTTTAAATAGTGAGAGAACTGAGTCCATATGGTTGGACGTTGCCACTGGGTTTTATATAACCCAAATAAAAAAGTATAGCTCTGCTGAGAAGTTATCATTAATAAAGCAGTAATGGTTAAGAAATCCCAGTTATAGACAGAAACATCTCATACTGAGTACTCTGTAAATATAAACCAAGGACTAAATTCCTGCCCTTCATCACTCCTAGTCTAAGACAAGAAATAGAAGTAGGAGATGTAGAACCAAAATAGTTAAGTTGTACCAGACAGACAGGGAAGAACAAGGAAATAATTATGTAAGAATAGCCAGAGTTAAAAAAAGTAATTATATTCACTACCAAGTGTTTTCCTACGGTTATCCCAGGAAAGGAAACATTTCTAGCAGTGTTTGAGAGAGAACAATGTGGTTTGATGATATTTATGAGAGATTCTTCCACGCATGAAGGCTGGCATGGGAGAAAGGGCAGAAGTGCAACCAAGAGTGGGTGATGGCAGCACCACTGGCTGATCCGAGGAGAGAGCTGACATGTTGATAACACTGAAAAAAATGATAAGGTGGAGTGTGGATAGGTCATGAAGGGCCTTTCGAGTGAAGATGAATGGTGTATGCTTGATACAGTGCCAAGTTCACAGATGATTCACTGTTTTCTTTTTTGAAAGTTTAAATTTCCACGTTATTTTTATTTGATTAATGTTATTGAGTGCTTTTGACTTATTTTCTCGTAATAACAAACATTCCATTCATTTTACAAGGCATCTACTCAGAATAATGGATGGGTTCCTTGAGCTCGATGCAGTTGATGTCGTGACATGTTGGTACATTTCTGTACTATCACTTATAATGGCTCAGTGCACAGAAAAGGTCATTTCAGTTACTTTCTAAAAATTGTTTGATTGTTCCTGGGTAAAGAGCACCAAGCGGGTTGTGGTGGGCTTGCGATAGGTTATATTAATTTCCTGGAGAAAGCCTTTTAAAAACTAAAGTTAAAGATTGAATCCTGTCCAAAGGTAGCATCTGGTAGTTGGGTTTGTTCGGATGTGTCTGCCTTTTTAACCTGGGATATTACACGAAGATTTCTTTTTATGCCTTTCCAAGAATTGGATTTTGGTGTGCAGAAGCTGATCCCAGGGTACATTCTCAGTGATGAATGTCCTGCAGGAAACACTGGGTGTGCTCTTTCATTCTCTTGGTAGCTGTTCACCTCCCTTCTCTGAGGGGCATGGGCAGACAACCACACGGTGATGGAATGATCTTTATTTACATCATTTTCAGCTACTGCCCAAGTATTCAAACTGTTGAATCATATTATGTGTGCACAACTCTACATGAAAACTACCTTTTCATCTTGTTTGGAAGCCAGGGTTTGTCTGTACTTACAGGTTTCTGTGGGTTTGTCTGTACTTGCAGTATCTCAACAACCAATCTTGGGTAAAAGCATGTCCTTGGTACCTGAGAACAAAATCTAAGGCACACAGGAATCTCAGTTTGACCAAAGATATCTCCATTTGTATGAACAGTAGGCAATGCTCATGAGTTAACATCTTTACAAAATGGCTAGCTCCCCTTAAAACAAAAGCTGAAAAAAGAAGTGGAGCCTTGGCTTCCTGAGGCAGCCTATTAACAATCTTACTGATGCTCCAATTGCTGATAAAGTCAAAGAAAATGTTAAATGTCTTCATCTGGGTAGGACAAAGCTTGTAATCTTGAATGAAAACTTATGCAAATCTTGGTGAGAATGTGCTTGCCAGCATTTCCATTGCTCTTGCTTTGTTCAGAGCGTAGCAATCAGCTGGAATTTATCCATGAACCCTGTTTATTAGGAGAATGGAAAAACGATGTCTATGTGGCAGAGTTAGATAGCAGGGCACAGAAGCGCTATATTCTTACGTTCATTTTGCATGAAAATCTACAAGCCATTCATGCTTTTCAAAATTGCCTGAGGGAGCTTTTGCTGTCCTGACTTTGGACAGGTAAATTCTGCTTCCCTTCACGTCCCGCAGCACATGTCTGGTAGCAATGGAAATCAGGAACACTTCGTACTCTGAAAGTCCGTGAGAAAGAAATTACAGGATAGTGACATTTGGAACCTTAGATGCCAAAAATGTAAGGGGGAAGAATCCCCTTTATTTTAGGG
Organism: Gymnorhina tibicen; assembly: GCA_013399875.1. Lineage (NCBI taxonomy): Eukaryota > Metazoa > Chordata > Aves > Passeriformes > Artamidae > Gymnorhina > Gymnorhina tibicen. The sequence continues at coordinate 1,297,696 of VXAZ01001668.1, forward strand.
ATACGTGTGAATTTGAAGAATCAAATCAACTGTTCCCACGATATTCCTAAAAGCAGTGGGTTTATCTTCAGCTGCTGTGAGTTGATGAAATGACACTAATTTACACAGATCTAAGACACAGCCCTTTGAAAAGGTGAGTTTGTGACCTTTCCTTGATTGTTAGATATAGGTTTAAGTACCAGAGTGAAACATCCAATTTTAACAATTTTGGCATGTACCTTCATCTCTCTGGACTTCCATACCACCCCAAAAGCGTAGAAGCTCCTTCAATAAAAGTTTTTGAAATATTGCAAGACCAAAAGTCTTTTCTTTTTGATATTTGCTTTTAGAAGGGCTTATATATAATCCCTTTTAAATTACTGTGCCTATGGAAGTTTGCATGATAAGGCACCTTATAAATTAGACTGTATTATGTTGTATTGAATGTTGAAATATGAAGTTATATTGGCGAGACGATATCTTATAATTAGAGTTTGGTTTCACCTTCTGAGTGTTGGCTGATCCTCAGCCTGAAAGTACATCCCTGTGTCTTTAAACTCCACATATTTATAGGGATGGTTTCTAGTACGTAGCACTTGATTTACTTGATGTAGTGTTATATTTTTTCGTCAAACAAAGGCTGAATGTTAAATTAAATGCAAGATTTTCAGAAGCAGAAGGCTAAAATCAGGGTTTTTTTTCAAATATTTGTGTAGGGCCCTCTACAGAAGAGCTGGACACCATATGATGATGCCTTTAAATCCTGTTGAGAGCTACTGACCTCTCAGCGCTGGAAACCAGGCGACCTTATTGACAAAATGTGTAGCAAGTTGACCAATACTGGTGACCAAATGGCTTATCTGAATCAAAGTGAGAGTTTCTGGTTCAAGTTCTGTCCACGTGCAGGACATTTTGACACCTTTCTTTCTATAACATTTCAGTATAATTATGTATTTTGTATATAACAGGCCACGATCATTTTAAGTATCTGACCAGGTTTTTTGTAAGACACAGCTAGAGATCAGCAGCAGAATAAAGGAAGGAAGAATACCTCATAAAGAATGAAAAATAGTAGAGGATTTTGAAGGCCACAGATGTCCATTCTCATGCAAAGTGGAACCAGTTTTGAAATTGGGTTAACTTAATAGGCTGTGAATTATACAAGCTCTTTAAGTTAATCTGATTTCATAGCCACCTTAGCGTATCCACACTTAACTGTCTGAGGACCAGAGCACAAGGCCTTTGAAGTGTCAGATGAGGTGGATATTGCTGCAAATTTCCGTGCCATCAGAGCATGTTGCTGGTGGTATCTGCTTCTGAAAGGTATTTGAACCTCAAACTATGACATGAATAGATTGGTTCAGAAAACGTCATTGCCAGCACTCGTTCTCTTGGAGTGATGACAAATGATTATGCTGCTTCTTTCCATTGTGTGCACAGTTCTCTGATGTTATTCCATCCTCTTTGCTATATCACAAAGATCATTCAATTTCTGATTGAAGTCCCTGGCATCTCACTTCCAATGCCCTGCGGCATTAACACATTGCATGATTCTGTTTCAACATCCTTTGCTTTTTGGCAGAGATTTCCTTCTATATTCCAAGCCTAGACAGTGCATGAAAGGATTTCTGAGCTTTTATACAACAGTCTTGGCTGCTTTTTTTTTCCTTTTTTTTTTTTAATTTTTTTTTAAGGCAGTGACTAACTGATCTATCTCCCCTTAGCTGTAATGAAGACATGAATTACACAGAGGTTACCTGAAGGTAAATGTCCCTGTGGGATTCCACACAAATCTTGCCAGAAATGAAGCATTTTTGTAACAGATTTTCTTTTTTTTTTGACAAATGAAAAATATAAAATCTCTGATTTCTTTTATCCCAATTCAACTGAAACACAATACATACGTGTGTGTGCATATACATATGTGTATCTACATGTATATATATAGCCCCCCACACACTTCTGTGATTGAACTTCTCAGCAAAGCCAAAGCGACTTCTTAAAACAAGTATTTTTTGTGAGATGGAATTTTCTTTGGGAAAACTGATTCTTCAAACCTTTTTGTACCTGTTCCAAGCAGAACAACAGCCTGGCTTGAAACTGCTTGGAAGGCATTTTATACCAGTCCGTCCAAAAAGACTGTGTCATAAAGAAGTAGTGTGCTCAATTCCTGTCTCGGGAAAGAGTAATAAATTTACAAGTACTCAAAAACCTCTGAAATAACCACTTCTGCCTTTCCTAGCCTAATACAGAGCACATTAGATAATGAAAGTAAACAGAAAATGCACACAGCAATATTTCCTGTAGCACATAACTGCATCCTCACCTAAATGCTAATCACAAGCTGATACTTGCCTACATAAATCTAATCAGTTTCTTTCAGAATTGCATGAGGAGTGACTCCTTTCATCGGCATGGGAAAACATCCAAATCAAGTATCAATCACATTTGTGTCCTTTAATAGTGCTGTTTTCCCTGAAATACACAGTAACAGCCTCTCTACTTCTCACGAGTGTCCTGATAGCGGTACCATCGCGCTCATTTCAATTTTCTCAGCATCTAGCTGTGGTGGCAGGAGGGTGTTTAAGTACCTAGACATAAATCCTGCCAGCTACTGAGGAAATTCACCTCAAAGAAGGTGTTTTGTCACTACATACAGCTGGTGATGTGTTGAGATAGAGAAGGAGGACTTCTGGCTGATGTAAACCAGTGTAGCTCCTCCTATCAAAAGGAATAATTCCTGTCTGCTGAATATAAACAATGTAATACAGTTGTGTTGATGGCTCAGGGGGTGCTTTTAAAGCAGGAGAGGTAGATAAAACCGGGGGCTTGAGTTTGATCAGTTGTTTTGTTGAACTTCTGCCCTATCCATCACATGGGTGAGGGGACGAGGGATATCCTACCCTCTGCTCGGCACAGGCATGGCTCTGCTCATCTCCACGCTCCTCTGCAGTTTTGGGTGCCTGTTTTCCACTGCATTATGCGTGGTAGAGGTTGTGGTGAAATGCCTCCATCACGTTTCTCCCCAGCAGACGCCCACTTCAGCTTGGTGAGGGCAAGCCCCGGGTGGAAAAGGTGCGACCTGACATCCTTCGGGTTGTATAACTGATGCAGGTCCCAGCCTGTGTGCACCCAGCTGTAGGCATGTGGGAACTTTGAGGCTGAACAGGAAAATATTCATGGATGCTGGGAAGAGCTCCTTGGTTTGTGAATTGCTTTGATCCCAACTGAGTTCATTTTCAAAAAACTGGACTTGAGAGCCTCTGCTCCATCCGAGCCCGCAGCAGTCTGTGTCCCCTTCCTGCATCTGGCTTTCAGTCTCTCTGCATCACTTTCCAAACTGGGAGAGAAGCACAGATTCAGAGGGGGAGCCACTATGGAAAAATGTTGGTTTACTCCATATCATGGCAATGGAAGCCATAAAGTAACTACAGAAAACAATGAGGGATATTTTGTTGGAGGTTTTATTTTCTATCAAACTTTTTTTAACATTATCTCATCTCCTTCAGGCCGGCAAAAATAAATCTAGAGTTTTTACATTGAGCCCAGGATGAAATTTAGCAGAGAATTAAACCTAAAATAGAATGAGAAGTGGTCTGTGCATCTTTTGTCTCACAGATTTAAAAGTTGTGTGGATTGGCTGCTGCACATTTTTTTTCTTGTCAAACTCCCAAAAAAGCAATTATGTAAGTCCTCATGAGTCACCAGCATTGTTTTGTTTTATAAAATGAAAATGCTTTACCGATGAATTGCCTCTGAGAGTGCAAAAGAGCATATATAAAACTCAGTCTGCTTCTGCTTCTGCTTCACCCCTTCACAACTCAAAAGTGATTAAGTAAATTATAGCTACTGAACACGGATTTTGTTACTGAAGAAAAGGAAAGTTAAGACTTATTCATGTGTAACTAAAACTGTGTTGTTGAGCAAGCTTTAATAAACCACTGAAGGCAAGATAAACCTTAATAGAAAACCTGCTTTACTTAATATTTACCAGATATTGTTATTCCCAATATCTTTAAAGCTAAACTGCCTTAAATCTAAACTCCAACTTTCTGCTCTAAGAGAACTTGGAAGAGGTCATGTTTTGAGCATATGTGTAAAACAGCATTCCATAATTGATTTATTAACATATGAGGTCATATTTATGATTTTCTTTTTGAAATATATGAAAGCAAGCTATAACTGTATAATCCTGCATGATCTATTCAACAAAAATCTGCTTCAAAAGTCCAAGAAAAGAGTAAAAGAGGAGGAGGGGAAGCAAGAAAGTCAGTAGAGTGTATTTTGTGATGGCTAAAGGTAATTCTCCAAAGGACAAATTAATGTAATTTGTACTTGGTAAGGATCACACTGGATGTTTTATTTGCGTTCTTTCACATCTCAGGAGAGGCGTTGCTAAATAACTCCAAATGTGGGAAAAAAAAAAAAAAGAATAAGTTTTATTTAAGTGCAAACACTGCAGTTTTCAGACAGCAATGTCACAGCATGTATGGGGCTCAGGAACACTACCTTAAGAAGAGTCTCGATGCCCAGGACTTTTGTATGCTGCCTTTCCCGCCCCCCGCTTCCTTTCTTTATTTTCCATCCGCGAAGCCTTTTTCTGCATACAATTTCTGAAATGTGAAGCACATGCTCGGTAGTTCTGTAGCACAGGTCCCTCTTCAGCAGCCCCTACTCACTCTCTATCAAAGTCAAAGCTGCCTTTGAAGTGCTGCCTTGTGCCTGAGCCCTGCGTGCTGCGCAGGCGAAGCCTCTTCCACCGCGCGTTCCTCAGGGCTGCCCCGGCTGCGTTTGCAGGGGGTGGCCGCGCTGGGCACTCACCCCTGGGCTGCTCTTGTCCTCGGAGTGTTCAATCACTGTCTGAGCACACAGTCTGAGCCAACAGGTGGTCCCGCTGACTCCTCCGTGTCTGGCTACAATTTAGTTGCCATTTCGAGGTTCAGGTCTGAGGCGCGCTCGGGTCCTCCCGAGCTGTGACCTCTCGGATCGCCCAAACTCCCACCAGTCATTTACATGTGCTTTCCCAAGGCTCCACAGGGGCTGTGCATCATCTGGACTTCTGCTTTATTCTGGGATGATGTTACAGGAAAACAATGAATTTAGCATGGGGATTTTTTAAAAAATTTTTTTTTGAACAATGAGCTTAGCACACGACTCCTAACGACGAGGTTCCTTGAAGTTGTTCAGCGTGGCACTGATCGAGCTGGAGCTCATGGGCAGTGGACACCGACACCCAGTCAGAGCACATCCTGTGCTCATCTGAGTATCCAAGATTAGTCTGAATATACCCCATCCACGCTCCTGGAAGGGCATATGAGTCAAGTCCCTTGATCATAACTCATCCTCTTTCCTTGTCACCAGCTTCAATCCTACCTGTAAACGCGTTCACCTGCTCAGTGTTTTGGGTACCTCATACTTAGGGACTATTTTCCTTCAGAGGCAGCTCAGCAGCCCAGGGTGGCCCAGGGCTGATGGTGTCCCAGGGAAAGTCCTGCAGGGAAGTGACAAGAGTCTCCCTTGGGCAGAGCTGCTGTCTGGAATGCTGTTTAATAGGCTTTTCTTGGGCAAGTTGAGACATGAGTCCCACATATAATATGAACTGGAGTTCATAATTTCATACAAACAACCCTCTCTCAGTTATGATCCACTTTCAAAGGCTGATGAGAGACTGAGCTCCGTAAAACAAAAGACAGAGGGAAGGACAACATTAAATGAAGAGGGGAAAAGTGACTTCCTCCAAAAATATAGCAAAACCCCTGAAATCTGATGGAGGGTGTTTCACCAGCTGTACAGTTGGTTAAGAATAAACAGTGAAAGTTTTGTGGGCTTTAAAATTATTTTAATAATTAAATATATAATAATATAATATAATATTTAATAATTAAATATATAATAGTATTTTCATAATTAAAATGAATTGTTATCATTTATTTACCAGCCAAACTAAAGATTGTCTTTCAGAAAACTCATTTTAGTGTGGAAAAGTTTCTGTGCAACAGCCAAAATTTCTAGGAGCTTTCTTGATTGTGTAATCTTCCATTGTGGAAACAATTAATAAAAATCATAACTGTGCATCTCTACTGAGATATTCAGTGACTTAATTCCAAGATGTAGCTGTTTCCAAGAGATGTTCTTTATACTTAATTATCTTACCATTTCTGGAAAATACTCTGCTGGTGCTCTAAGCTTGTGTGTTGGCTCCTAGAGAGAATATTGTGATATTTTAAGATGTTTGTGTGCACTTCAGTTCCTACCTTCCTATCCTCCTACGTGCTTTCCCATCTTTTTCTGTCTTCTAAGGTGCCATGTGCTGTTCAAATTAACCACAGTTTTAGGCAGAGGAATAATAAAACTTACATACACATTGTTTGGTATAAAATAGGCTCCTGAAATGTGGGCAGCCAGGACCTGACATCCCAGCAGGGGCTGAGCCCCCATGGGCTCGACTGGGAATGCAGCAGCCCCAAAAACCCACCTTGGAATCGGCTCTCGCCTGAAAATCTGCACCCACCCAAAGAGCTGGGTTTAGCATGGGCAGCGAGTGCTGGGGATCCAGGCAAGGCCTGGGTTGGCTTCAGAATCCAGCCCTGTGTGCTCATGGCAAGTGACAAAGCTAAATCTTATCCAGAGCTTCTGCAGTTGTTCTTGAGATCATAGAGTAGTCATGGATATCCTCTTTGAAGAAAAAGTGCTTGTTTTTTAAAGCTGTTTGTTGGCCTGTGGCAAAAAAAAAAAATTGCTATGGGAAAAAGATCCTGACAGACACGTGAAAAACATTTCAAGTTGTGTTATACTGTAATTATCCTCCTGGAGTTAGGCATTCATATAATTTTGGTATGACAGTGTGCTAGAATTCTTTTCTTTCCCTGTGATTTTCATAGGGTTCTTATTTTTAAAAGGACCAGCACATATTTATCCCCTGTCCCCCCAGTCTGTTATTTTTAATCACTGATGAAATGAGTCATCGATGCATTAGAATGGTAATAAGTTTCTTTTGTGGGACCCTGTGCTCTTGAGAATTCTTTAAATGACTAGAAATTCACAGAATCATAGAAGGGTTTGGGCTGGAAGGGACTTTAAAGATCAACCAGTTCCAATCCCCCTGCCATGGGCACGGACATTTTGCACTAATTTTTTCCCAATTCCCATGGGAAGGAACCACATCACTGCAAGTGTGTGACACCTGAAGCGTCCTTCAAACATGTGGCCCTTGTTGGTGGAAGGGCTGCACCAGGGGGTGTCTCCCACCTCATGTGCCTCTTTTGCAAGGAAATTTTTTTTCTGTTTTTGGTTATTCTTGAATTCCTTCATAAGATTTATTTTCATTCTGAACTGGGGGAAAAAAAAAAATCTACTTCCGAAAATTCAAATTTCTCCGGAAAATAAGCTGCTGTTTTCTTGTCTTTCCTATAAGGTTTCTGCTCGTATTCTTTAATGGTGTTTGTTACTAGCCACTGTTGAGCAAAGTGCTAGAGAATATGACTCCACATCTAATTCAGCGTGACAGTTCTCGCATCTCTTATTCTGTTCAAGAAACCTTCAGCCAATTATCAAATAAAAAATAGACTTTTTTTTTTCCTAGTCTAATAACATGAAAGATTATTTTAATTGGGACTAAAATAATTGAGAGTTTGTATATCACATGTTAACATCAAGGACAGATCAGATCATTTTCTATTTTGCAAGGCTATACCATGATAAACAGTCCAGAACAGCCCCAACAGCATTGTATTTTCAGACACATCAGCCATAAAAATGATGGTAAAAAAATCCATTATGGTTTCACAGGAATACAGGGAGGGTTACACATTTTATTGTATGTGGCATGAACATCCCAAACATGGAAAATATTTTGCCTGCCTGTCTTGTGGCTATGGTTTGTCAAAGATTAGGATTGGGATTCTGTTTCTGTGATATCACCAAGTAATATTCTGCTTTGTGGTACGTGGCCCATTTCATCCTCAGTGGTGCTGTGTGTTTCGAGAGGCTCAGCCACCCCTTGCCATTGGGAGAAATATTTCCCAGTCACTGGCACTGCAGGTGATGTCAAACTGTGAAGTAGAAGGCTAGATCCAGAGCTGTCCTCCTGGGCTGCCTGGAATTTCAGGCAGCTCTCTGGAAGTAGTTCAGATATTTGTTTGTCTGTTTGTGCATTCTCCTTATCTCCTGAAGTTACAGAATGCTAATGAGTTGTGTTTCTATTTATAGAAAATAAAACATATGGGAAAAGGATTATGTCTGTCACACACTGCCAAGCTGATTTCATAGAGTGGCAGTTCTACAGGGAAAGTTTCACTTCCAGTTCTCCCGGGAAGTCGAATTGAGACTCCAAGCTGGAAAGCCTGGGTTCCCGTCCCTCCATCTGCAAGGCACTTAACCCCCAGTTCCTCCTCTTCGTCTGCAACTTAATTGGTTTAACTCCACTTCCCTGCCCCACTCTGGGTGCTGTGGGGTTAATTAATGTGCTGAAAGTCCTTAAGATTCTTGGATGTAACTTTGGTTTCTCGCAGCTTTTTTCAGAGTAGCTTTGGGAGGGGACCTTCACACTAAAGTAAAGCCTTAGGGTTTTCTAAGTGGAAGGTCACCCCTGCTGTAATATCTTTTGCTCAGATGGGGCTGTGGTGTGTAGCATCATTAATAGCTCGATTTTGAGCAACCATTCAATCTCTTTAGAACTTCAACGTGATTTTCATCAGTTGTGTGTCATCCAGGCACCCCTCAGTGACATCTCACTGCGACAGAGAACTCATGAAAAGGGGCTGTCAGGCACACAGTGGGCACAGCCATGTAGAAACTGAAATGCTAATCACTGGCTGCTAGTCTGGCAATGATGCTCTTGCTCCAAGGAAGATCCAAGCTTAAGTGTTTCAATGTCTGTAGTTTTTTCTTGCCCTTCTTCTCCCTCCCCTCTCCTCTCCCATTTTCTAGGTGTCTATAAGTTGGGAAAGAATGTACAGCTGAACTTGCATTGATTTGAGCTCGGTGTACAATGAAATAAGTAGCATTTTCAGAAAGAAATTCACTCCGAGCTTTCCTATCATGTGGAATTGCCACTGCATTTGAACTTTTACTTCTGCTGTGTCGTGCAGCCAAATCCCAGCCTCCTGAGCAAAACTGGAGGAAACATATTTTGCACAGGGGATCGCTGCAGACTCCGGCATGGTTCCGGCTGCAATTTTAGAGGAGTAGCAACGATTGCTTCTCCTGCACTCTCCACAGAGAGAGGATTTTGTCCAATGGATCTGCCATGCACCCACCTGGCTTTTCTGGAGGCTTATTTATTTTCAAGGCAGGCAACGGTGCCTGCGCCTGGTGCTGAGTGCTCCTTCCCACTGTCTGGAGAGATTTCCTTGCCATACAGACAGCCTGCTCTCGAGTCCCCCTCCTTCCTCTGCCCAATCATTAACATAAATCATAACCTAGCAGATGAAAAGAAATTTCCAGTCTTTGTGATCTCCTGCCAGAGTTCTCCCAGTTTTTCTCAGTTTGGGAAAACAAATGTGCGTTGCAGCATGTCCCGAGGGTTGACAAAACAGGGCTGTTACAAACCAAGAAGAAGAATTCCGAACATGAGGTCCCGTTGTGGCCCTCAGGTGGAGCTCTGGGGCCTCCCTGCAGTGCTGTGGGGCAGGACAACCTCTGCCACCTGCCACACTGCTGGGCTGACACAGACTTGGGAGGGGATGGTGGAGCGGAGTGTTCTTCACTCTCCCCATGGGCCCCCAGGGCTGCTCACAGCATCCCAGCCCAGGCCCGGAGCCTGCAGGGAGGGGAGAGCTTGTTCCCGTCCTCTGGCACATCCCTGGGATGAGGGAAGGTGAGAAAAGGTGCCCTGAGAGCGGGGCAGGTGCTGCTGTCCCTGCTGTGACCCTGCGGCAGAGCTGCCTCCAGGATAAGGGGCTCCTGTGCTGCTGGCTGAGACAGTCACTTTGCACAACCCGAACGGGGTTTTTAGGTTCTTTCTCTTTCCAACAAGAGCTGTTTTCCAGACTGTTGGTAATCCTGCTGTGCAGCCCAGAGGGACACAGGCCGGGCTGTAGCTGGTTTTGAGCTGTGACCTAAACAAGATGTGATTCTAAGTGCAGGAACTTGTGGAGGAGGTGGCCTTTTTCTAAAAGGGCTTCAAACAAAGAACACATTTCTAATAATCCCCTGAGAAGTGAAATCACTTCTACAATGCTGTCAGAAGTCAATAAAAAAGTTCAGGTACCCTGGTAGAAATGAGCAGCTTAAACCAGACTTGCAATATGAAGCAGAAAAGCTTCACCTTTCTTCATCACACCCCGTGCTTTGCTTGTGCAAAGATTCAGTGATTCAGTTTAAGAATTTGTTTGCCACAGTCTCTGCCGCTGCAGGACAGGATATAAACTCACTGATTGTCAGTTTATATTCTGGAAAATTTGACTTTGGCGCAATCAAATGATCACATCTCAAGGTCACTAAAGGCAGATAATAAATGAATAACTGTCTTCAGCCCTTCAGCACAGCACACTTTTAATACATTGATCCGAGCCCATATGGTCTTACTTTATTCTTCCTAGCTGCCTACTATATTGAATTTTGAGGTGCATTTTTGAAATGGACGTGGCTTCCAAATTTAGTCTCCTCAGGACTTCAACGTTGCTGTTTGGAATTTTACCTTTATTCGAATTTTTCTATGAGGAAAATACATGTCATGTGACACAATTTTTTTTTGGTTTGCCAAGCATCCTCCTTCCCAGGACAGGAGGTACAGAGAGGAGTGCCCCTCTGGAGTTTTGTGTCAGAGTTTCCCCCATTTTTTTCCCCCGGTATACTATTGAGTAGAACGTGACTTGAACAAAATGATGCCAGGTTTTGTTCATCTACAGCATGCCTTGATTTCTGCAAGTTTTATTAAATTCCTCAGCTCTCCACTATCTATGCTTTTTTGTGCATGGCATAATCTAACAGCAAGAGAATTTCTCCCATCCACTACCTACATGAAAACCTCAGTATTTCAAGTTATGAGTATACTCAGAGAAGATCTGTTGAGACCCTTTTAGCTGACATTACTTAATGATTTAAACTTTAAAAGCTAAAGGAAGATTTATGTCATGGGTTGTTCTCCCACTTAGAATCTTCGTTGTCTTGTGTCCCTTTCAACCCAGAACTGGGGGTGTTACAGAGGCAGCTGATATCTGCCTCCATGGGGAAGAGCCATGCACATAATCCGGAGTATTAAACACAGGATCAGGTTTCTGGTGCAGTTATTGTCATTATAATCTGATCTGCCATGATAGGCCTCATAGCCTGATTGGCATCTCTGAAGACTTCTGTAATAAGAATAATAATTATGAAAACACAGACAAAAAATATGTTTGCTTAAAAAATTTTCTTTCGGGGCTTGTCATTGAATTTGTAGGAATTCCTTGAAAAGGTAAACACCAAAGGCATTGTGAACACAGTAAAAAATAATACATTTAAGGATTCAGATGAATGTTTGTAGGAAGCACGTTACAGTTTCTTTCAGCTTTACAAACAGGATTACATGAGTAATCTTCAAGTAATATAAGGATAAATCATTTTTGGAAAAAGCCCCCGATGGTTTAGGTATCAGCAGGCTTTCCCTTGCTAGCAGGCAATTTGTTTCTGGCCCACCTCTCTTGCAGAGTACAAAACACAAGGAAAATCCCACTCTTTCTTTAGGCCCAAATTTGCTATAATCCTGATGAATATGCATTTTTGCATGTCATTCCAGGATGCACTGAGATGCAAGTTTAGGTTCCTACCTTTCTAAGCTGAAACACTGACACTAAAATGTTGTCTCCTGCTTATATTATATGTACATATGTAATTTTTTCACTGTTTGAATTTCCCTTTTCCAAGAAGTCCCCAGGACTGAGCTTCTACTCAAACATCACTTCCTCAGGTTTGGCAGTGCAGAGATGTAGAAGTCTTCCAGATTCTCTTGTATTCTTGTGGAGTTTGGGGTTTTCAGAGTCTCCCACCAGAGCCTGGTACAGTTCCTCTCGTGATTCCTGCCAAAGGCAGTGGGAAAAAAGCTCTTCCAAATAATTTTGAGGATTTTGGGGGGTGTGTGAATCGAAATGGGTGTGTCTAAATAGTTCCCATTCTGTAAGTGCAGATGAGGTGGTAATTAATTACTAGGACTGCTGTGGCTGCTTGGCTGTCATTCCTGTGGTTCTGAAGAACCATTTTGACTACTGCTCTATTCAATTAATACAAAAATGAAAAACATAGCTCAGATTCAGGTGGGTAAAGTTCCACAGAACCATTTTAATGAACACAGCAATGATAATAAATCCCTCTGACCGCTTTCTTAGGTGCACAGTTAGTTTAGTGGACAACTGAAAAGACAGACATGGGGTCTTGAAAATGCAGGAATAAGACTAAGATGTGACTAAATATACTCGTATATCTGTGTCTCGGTCCTGAATACTTCAAACCTAATTTGATCAATGACACCATTTAAAAAATTATTTTTAAATTGATTTTTTAACCTGTTCTTTCAGAAGCTGTCACATTAATTGAAATTATGTTCTTTGAAAATTAGGATGCAATGCTGAGTGCTCCATTTTTATGTATGTACATCTAAGACTTTGGTTCAATAAGACATTCAGTCTTTGAGGCACTTACTCAGGTTTGTAAAATAACATTAAAAAAAAATGTGAGGTAAAAGTTAGTCCAGTGCTGGAATAGCTTTTAGCATATGCACCTGTTCTTTACACAAAAAAAAAAATCTAAATTTTAATTAGTGATTTGGCATGGTCTGCTCTTCTTAACTAGCAGTGTCTTTTATTTCTTCATCTGACAGCCTCCTCTCCCCCAGGGTATGGTGGAAAATGAGTCATTTTCATATAAGGTAGAGGAGTTTAGTGAATATATGACCTGCAGTTTTTCCTATTTTTTTTTCCTATAATATAATGTACTTTGATGCATTTCAAAGATAATCTGTCTGGTGCTTTGCATATTCCTACTTAATTACAGTGTATCTCGAGATGATTTACTACACTCAGATAATTCTGAAATAGTCTTGCCATGGAGGGCATGCACACCACAGAGCTGAATAACGAGCCAGAGTTCGTGGGGGAAATTACACGTGTATGTGGAAGTGGGCAGGGTTGGCACAGGAAGAGTTACAAATAAAAAGAGATATATGGCCTCAACTAATGTTCACTGATGAAGTCTTTCTGACAGTTTCAGTGTGTTTTGGCTAAAGCCCAATTATTATTTAAGCATGGTCCCACTTCCAGCCTCTCAAAGGAACGGGTGATGAGCAGCACAACATTGATAAAGTATTCTGAAGAAATTTCCACGCTTACTTATTTCCTTTTCCAGTTTTATATTATAATATCCTAGTAAAACACAGATCTATTTTGAGGCCACAGAAGTCTGGAATAGCATTTTGGCTCTTTATCTGACCATATGTGTTAAAAATTCCAGTGACTCCCTGCACATAAAATTAGCCTGGAATGAAGTGATCAGTGCTTGAGAGCATTTCAAAGCCGTGGTAACAGATCCAGACTTTTAAGGCCAGATGAGAACTGTGGGATCATCCAGGCTGACCTCCTCTGTAACACACATTGGAGACAACTGGAAATAAACATGAACCTCTTCACCCTTTCCATAAATGCTGGGGCACATCAGCCCAAAGCAGGTGGAAGGTTCCCATGTGCACCACGGGCTACCTCGGAGCCACCAAACAATCCCAGGGTCTCTGTGCCAAGCCATGCAGGTGTTTCCATTCACAAACACTGGAAGAAAACACCAAGAATTAAGTAGTTTTGGGGGGAGAAAAGCTTTTTGGGAATTTAGGATTCCCTTGGCTGAGATAATGGTCATATTTACTTCTGATTTATTTTTATTTTAGCTAGTAGAGTTGCGGGGACTGGATTGCCATGACCTATTTATTTTCGGAATATTTTATTCTCTCTAGGAATTCACTTATTTCCACCTCTCCAATCAAGTGTTAGCCCAGCAAAAGAGTCATCTGTAAAATTTGCTGCACATCTGCAAATATCAAATGTCCACGAACAGGCAAAAGACTCACTCCACTTACTTTTTTTGTCAGATGGTTTCATTTAGAACCCAAAGGGTCAGGAGTCACAGCATGACCTCATCAAATTAGACTCAACTGAGAGAGGTGTTTAGCACAACAAAAAGGAAGTAATCTGAAGGACATTAAATGCAAATGAGACTGCCATGTGCAAACTTCAAAAACACCTGATCCAAATGAACAGTGTTGACGGGGGTCGAAGGGGTGAGAAAGAAGGTTTCATATTTTGGTTGCTTTTTTCCAAGGGCTATCAGCAATATTACATCCTGTAGAGCTGGCTGAAAATCTCATAAGTATGTGAATATTTAAACTTTAAAATACCCACTGCTATTTTTGCCAGGTGAGAGTATGTCAGTATTTACTGGCAGGAGTTTGATGGACTTGTAGATCAAACCTGGTAGCAACCCTTTCTCTGGTAGTAACCCTTTATTTTTTAGTGGATTTGTTACTAAACAAGCATTTTTAGAGAGGGTTCATTATTGCTTGATTCTCATTTTTAATCTTGAGCACCTAATTGAAGAATTATAAAGGCAATTTAAGCCTTGGTTGCTGATAGTCCTTTTATACAGAGGAGAAAAGGCTTGTTAGAAGGTTTGCACATTTTCCCTTCAGGACATTAATCCATGCCCCCATTGGCTGAGATGTCTTTCAGCCATGAAGGCAGTGGGGCAGTGAAGGTCTTGTTGTAATGGAACCAGGCTATTTCCAGATAATGTGAGTCAGATTGACTTCAGGGATAGATCTGCTCTCCAGATGTTGGATAGAGTCAAGTGGAGCAGGGAGGAAGAGATGGAAGCTAAGTATAAGGAGAACCTCAGAATAAATACTGAGTCAGAAGTGCTGTGTTTGCAATGAGCAGTGCAGAGATTTCCAACACTGAGCCAGGGAAAAACGTGATAAACAAATATTTGTTGCTGACAGACACAGGGATGTCTAAGTGTATTGAGAAATGAGCCAGTGATTAAAATGGGATCAACACAGGACTGAAAGCAGTACTTTGTCAGAGTTCAGGATTTGAATACATCCATAGGACTGCAAAGACTGGAAAGTAGGTGAAAAGGTTGGTGAACAGAAAACAAGACCAACTGTACTTGCTCATAGAAATCCAGGACAAAATAATACAATCAACGCAAGAAGTGTCGTTCAAAGAACCTTAGGTATGATAAGAGCTGGTCACAATCCCAAATATCTAATCCAAAGACTACAGAAGGCAGTGGAAGCTCTGTCAAGTGTTAAGGCAGAGGGAGTGGTTTTGTTTCTTCATGTTTCACTCTATTCACCTTGTTTGGTCTGCATTCCTACAGCCATCAGATCAAAATTTCCCAACCAAGTAGCCAAGCTCTAGGCAGATCAGTGCTACACACATCACAGCACAACAGGAGTTTATTATGGACAATCTTTGAGACAGAAAATTATGGGATGATGGGCAAGATGTTTGTGAGCAGTTGCCAGGTGGGTTGAGAGATGACAGTTCATGTAGGAAGAAGATTATTTTATTCAGTGATAGGAAGGTGGACAGACTGCATTATCCAGGTCCATCCTTTCAGGAGTCTCTTCCCATCCTCAGCGCTCTCTTTGTAGCCAGGGTGATCACAAGTGAAGTCTTGTGCCCCTCGGAGGAACCCGCAGAGCAAGCCCTGCAAGAAGGGCAGGAGAGGAACAATGCATGTTCCTCTCGTGGCCTGTGGAAGGTGCTGCTTTTATTCCCTTCAGCATGGAGCAGTTTTTCCAGAGGCCACCGAGCCTTCAGAGAGGGTGCACTCATGGGAACAAGACCAGCCCCATGATCAGGTGTCATTTTCTTAACCCGGCCAGTGGGTCTTATCTCCGGATCAGGCCAGCTGGCAGCAGGCTGAAGGCGACTGCTGGCGGTGCAGGCAGGCAGGGGAGGTAGCAGGAGATCTGTACAGTCAGGCACACACACTCAGGGTGTGGGGGCTCACATCTGGCTGCAAGATGCTTTGAACAGTTTGTCGGACAAAGGCGCTTGGTCAAAAAAGGTCAGGGCAGGTTCAGTTGTACTGCCAAGGGTGAAAACTATAGTGAAAGTCAATAAAAGGCTCTCATGGCTTCTAGTTTACCCAAATAAGGGGAGAGAAGAATTGTTAACATAGGGTTTTCACTTACCTTTTCAAGGTCAAAGGAAGGTTAGCTCGGCTTCAAATTGCTGCATAAGCTTGAAAGGAAGAATGACAAAATGTGGATTAGGAAAATACATGGTCTTATTTTTAAAAGGTTGTTCTACTGAAATTGCAGAGGATGGTGGTCACCAGGAGGGTGAAGTGCAGGCAGGGTGTGAGGAAGGCTCAAAATTTTGCAGCTTGAGTATTTTTCTACATGTTTTGAAAAAGGGTATAGTGACAAGAAAGATTTTGATGTTACAGCTGGGTGGACTTCAGTTACATGAAAGATGTATATTTTTAATGGTGTTGGTGATTATCTGTGGGCAAAAATGAGCAGGAAAATTGGGGGGTCTCTAGCTTGCTTGTTTTCTAGAAGCTCTGATTTAATTACAGAAGAAGTCATTCAGCATTATATATGGCAGGTTGATGAAATCCTATCATTGAAGATGTTCTGGTAGAGCCTCTTCATGCAGGAATCTATTTTTTAAGCTCCCCTTTTTCTACAAACGAAAGCATCCTGGCCAGTCATCTGAGCTTTACAAACCATGCCAGGGCACTTTAGTTCTGCCTTTAGAGACAGAGAGCAGAGCTGACTGTGGCACACTGTGAATGAATTTTCACTGCCAAAGAAACTAATTTTACTGTTTACAAGTCATGTTTCAAATGAACAAAAAAAACCCCTGTGTGTAAATTACTCTCTCTGTAACGCGATTTTTCGATACTTCCAAAGACACCTGTAGGGTTTGACGTCCAATCCCACGATAAATTAATGGTGGCTGGATGTCCAAACCCAACAAATCATCTTCAGGAGCTCAGCCACTGAAAAGCTAATGTCAATTTACAGTAAAAAATATCCTTCTTCATACAGAAATAGAAATTGGGGTGTATGTGTGGGAGGGGGGTATCATTTTATAAATCAAGGACTGTGAGTACCTCAAATGTCCTTCAAATATTACAGCATGGAAAAATATCAGGGAATCTCTGTCATTTTTGCCTCTTCCACCTCTGGCTATGCCAGTTGTCGATACTGTGTTCCCACCGATTGCATCATTGTTAAAAATAATAATAATACAAACAGAGATTTCAAAGAAACTCATGAACAAATACTTTATGGTATTTACAAGGTGCATTTTTTATGAGTTGATTTTTCTTCTCTTTAAGCAATGCTTCATCTGTATCTAGTAAAATCCTACATGAGAAACAGTTTACTAGATACGGCATATTAAATACAAATATTGGGCGGTTGTAATAGAAAAGTCTGAAAAGGGCTTTAAAAGAAACCAAAGAAGCTTTCATATAAACAGCTAGAATAAATATATGAAAATTTGGGGTTTCTTAATAAAATGTCCTACATATGTGTGTAGTTAAGAAAATGTCCACATTCACATGCATGTATGTGTGAGAATATATATATATTTGTGCACTTACATAGTTCAGCTGTACATGTATACACGTATTTTATATATTTATAACATCTGTTTATTATACTTGTATACACTTTTCAACACTGTTGCACTGTTTCAAACTGTTCGAAACCAAAACTGCTTAACACAAAATTCTAATACTCCAGCTGGAGGTAAATGTCACCCTTCTAAAATAATAAGCTATAAATATAGCTTTTATTTTTACTGTTTACTCTGGATAAATTATATTTTTAACTAGTGTGCTATCCTGAGGACATGGAAGCTTTCCATGCATATATACAAGATTTGATTGTTTAGTGGAAATAATACCAAATTACACTGGTGTTAGAGAGATGCTAAGCAGCCTGAAGCATGATGCAATGGTTGAACCTAAAAGTTCAGTTCATTTGCAGAGATGTTACTGGTTCCAGCTGTGTTCTCTGTGTAGGGGATGGGGAGAAAGTCCATGTCCAGCTGGAAATAGAATGAGATATACGGAGCTCCTTGTTCAGGCTGAATACACACCAGAACCTAAACAAAGAAATGCCTGAGATGTACAGCACTGACTCAGAATAAAAACAGAAATAGTTTAATCATGTCAGACTAACCCGAGATACTCTATACAGGTCCTCCTACATTCTTCCAGGGAACTTCCTCAGGTGACACTTTGTTTAATAATGGAAAATACTCCTATATGTAACCTTTAGAATCTCCCTTAAAGTCTTGACTGATGTGTTTTCATCATTGGAATTTATAGTAATATCAGCATCGGTAATTTATGTGTTTTAATTTAAAGCATCTGTTTTTAATTTATATAGTTCAAGGGGTTTTCAGCAGTTGCCCATGAGTAAACATTTGATCTTGATACTATATTTTGAGTTCATATTTGACTACCATCTTTCCAGTGTTTGGGTTTTCATTAAAAGTTAAATAATTTTGTCTCAAAAATCAGTTTTTCACAAGAGAAGCGACATTGTTTCTAAGTAATGAAAAAGACTTCTGTGTTTCAGTCAACTTGGACATTGAAAACAGTTCCATTCATTTCACATTTGATTTTGGTCATTCTTACTTTTGGGAATTTTGGAGGGGTTTTTTTTGTATACTCATTCAGTATTGCTGTGCTGGATGATACTGAGACATAAGGAAAGACCACTGTAACAGAGAAGTTCTCCTATTAATTTTCAAAACCCAACCAGGCTCAGTGAGTGCAGTTCAAAAGCAATGCTCTTTCTTTGTGAGGCATATGGCCTTGAGCAGCATTCTCAGCTTCCCCTGTGGTTTTAGGATGATTCATGGATTTTGATGGTTTTCTCGAAGATCCAGTTGCTGAAGGCCTGTGACTGCATTTGAATTTAATTTTATTTTAAAGTGAAGGGTTTTTTAGCTACTTGGCTTCAAAGAAGTGGTCGAGAATGCAAATTCAAAGGCTCCAACACATTAAGACGTTAATTAAGGAATCTCAATATTTCTTTGTCTGAAAATCCATAATTGAGGAAGGACTTCCTGAATACATGGGACTGAATTCTGAATGTCATGGGACTGGCAGTACTGCAGATCTCTTGCAAAAGAAGTCACTTAGATGGTTTTCTAAAAGCAATTTCTTGGTTTCAAACCAAAGTAATTCAGCTTGGACTACTCCCAGCTTCTTCCGTCTGCTGTCCTGGTCCATGGATTCTGCAGCAATGGACTTACCCTTCACATGGATTGTGGCAGTAAGCAATGAAAGAGCTGTGTGGAAAGTTAGTTCAAACAGAGTCTGGAGCCCCAAAAGCTTTTTCCCTGGGAGAAACAAGGAAATATGGTGTGAAGTCTCCCACTGTCCCGAAGCTGGGGACATGACTGTGATTATTTGTGTGCAGGGTACTTAACTAACAGCCTCTTGCTCCAGAATACTCTTAAATATGTGAAGTTTTTATCAGAGAGTGTAGCAACTGGATGAGGAGTGAAGGTTTCAAACTCAAAGAGGGCAGGATTAGATCAGATATCAGCCAGAAATTCTTCCCTGTTAGGGCAGTGAGGCCCTGGCATAGATTACCAAGAGAAGTTGTAATGCCCAGTGCCAGGAAGTATTCAAGTCCAGGTTGGATGGGCTTTGAGAAACTTGGTCTAGTGGAAAATGTCCCTACCAATGGCAGGGGGCTGGAAGTAGATGATCTTTAAGTTCCTTTCCAACCCAAACCACTCCATGATAGCATGAATCCACGATTTCATGATTCTGTGTACATTCTTATCAGTAAAGAAAGAAGCGCAGAAGACAATAATTATGGGAAGGAAGGTGACTAGATCCATTTACCATTCAAAATGCATCATTTTTTAAGCTCTTTAATTAATTTATTAATTACAAATTAGCTTCCAGGATTTCATAGTAGGAAGCTTTATAATTATCTAATCTTTACTCCTGTGTAACAAACCAAAGAACTGAGCCTTAATTCTCCCTCCATAACTGGTGGTGGGTATAAAGAAGAGATTCAGTCAGGAGTATTATTCTATCAGAACTCATTTCTCTGCAATACATGGTACCATATGGTACATTTAATCAGGAATAAAGAAGATTTCCAGAATTGGAACGATTTTATATCAAGACTGGGAGATCTGTAGCTGCTCTACTTTCACTGATATGAAGGACATTAGTCTGATCATAGGCTTGGACTGAATCTTTGGTTAACAGCCCTTTTGAAGTAAACCTCTGTGATTTCTGTTTTTAAGAAGTCTTGGTTTCCTGCCCAGAACCTGACCATGCTGGAAAGCCTTTCTGAAATCTTTTATTCCTTTAGCATATTTACCAGTACCTGAGTGTAATAATACAGTATTTTTATTCTGTGACCACAACTCCAAGACTTCCGGAGCTCCGAATGGGAATGTCCTGCTTCTCTGAAAAGACAGTATATGTCTCTTCAGGAATTAATCCAAAATAATTTGCCTTTGGCTGTAAGAGCTGTAGAAGCATTGGAAGGTCGCTGGCTGTAGTCTTGCAGTAAGCCAGTTTAATCAGAGTCATGGTAGCAATTCAACTTGAAGAAATTTAACTTAATCTCTCTAAGAAATAAAAAAAAATATTAACAAGTCCAAATCTTAATTAAATGCTATATTTTAAATTCTGTGAATAATATTGTCTAAGAAACATTTAATCATTGTATTTTCTTGTTTAGGATTAGCTGTTTAAAGACAAAAGACTCCAGGCTCCAATTAACTGCTGCCAAAAATTAATTTAAGTAGCCTAATTGACAACTTGCTTTAAGCTACATAAAATCTTGGCATAAAACTTATTGTCAAGGGAAAAATATTCCTAATTTATTACTATATTATAAATGAAACTATTGACCAAAGTGCACTTGCTCTACTGCAGCTGTTATGTAAAACAACAATATGGAGATGACGACGATAACGAGTCCTCGTCCTTATGTGTAAATACAAGTTGCTCTAAAATTGTACCGACTGTTAATGACTATTTGGAGCCACCAGGAGAGGGAATTGCTGCGGAATGGGCAGAAATCCTTGTTTTTAGGTGGTGCCACTGGATCCCAGCCCGTTCCCGGGCCGTGTCATACTCGTGGCACTGGTGAGCTTGGGCTCGTGCTGGCCTTCAGACAAAGCCTCACCGCGAAAGCCGAGCCCGCCCGCCTCCCACCTCTATGCAAAAGAGAAATGTAAACTCTTCCACATGTGGGAGCAGAATGTGATTGCTGTGGGGAGAAGGTAGCGAGGCTATTAAATGTAAAACCAGGGCAGAACAATCAAAATGCTTGTCTGCGAGTGTGCGAGATACTCGGATATCTGTGAACAGGGAGAGAAAATTAAAAGCTGTAAGTACATACTGTAAAGCTCTTTAGTTTCTTGTTTATGGTCGCAACGGGCCAACTTTCAAAGCCACTTCTTGAAACGTTGCCCACGGTCTTCCACCTGCAACTAGTTAGACACACAAATCCTGTGTTTTCTGCACTGGCACAGCTCATTTGCATCCCCCAGTGCCCGGATGAGTTACAGGGGCATCAGTGCCTGTGCGGGGCACAGTTCCCTGGCCGGCCCCTGGGTGTGTGCCCTGCTGGAGAGGCAGCCCTTTTCCTGCACCCACCGTGCTGTGCCTTCTGCTGCTGGGCTTTTCCACTCGCTGTTTCTTGCCAGCCGTCCATCTCTACCTGCTTCAACACCTACCTGACGCATTGTTAGCCATTATGCTGGGCATTTTTCCTTCTAGCACTGCACAAAGTGATGGCGTCAGAAAGGTGGCTTGCTGGTGTGCAGCTTTTCCAAGGAGTGCCTTTGAAGGCTAAAAAGGTTGCTTGGAAAATATAGTATCTTGGCTCAATTTTCACTGCCTAGGCACATTTCATTTCATAAAATCACAAGCTACCAACACAACCATGTCATTGCAATTTTTCAAGCATTTTCTTTTTGTGCCTGTGTGTTTTATATCTGGGTGAAGTCACATCCCCCCCAGGCTATTGGAACAAAGCTCAGCTGAGAGCTGAACAGTACCAAACAAGAGGAAATTAGAAAGGGAAAGTTAATGTCTTGAACCATTAGTATGGGCACTTCTCCCACAGCCTTGGTGAACCCTGGAGCAACAACCTGAGCTCACTCTGAGAGGCCTCGGGCTCGGAGAGACCCACCACATCCCGCGTGGCTGAGAACCCTCGAAAGCAAAACCCTCCCAGCCAACAGCACGGCATTCACAGAGCCTCAGAGATGCTTTTGCAAAGCTCCCGGGGCACCGTGACCCTTCTTCACACCCCTCCTCCCCTGAACAAACTGTTTAAAGACCAAGATTTGCTGCAGAGATAAGGAGCACTAAAGAATTTGCAGCAGGTGCTATTTGAAGAGACTTTGAACAATGCAGAATTACCTGTGCCCATTTAGTCCATTAATCTTCTCTTGTAAAAATAGCAATAAACGGTGATTTAGGAGCAGGGAGGAGCTAAACTGGAAGCCCTGAGGTTAAGAGGGAGGAAGATCAGTGTTTGTGGTTAAATTTCTCTGTTTTTGCAACAAGTGACTGAACTGATGAAAAATGTAACTGCAGGTACAGGTTAGAAAATACCAAATTACAACTGCTGTGGCTAGTATTAGCATATATATGAAAGGGATTCTACCAGGTCATACTAGGTGCTGCATAAACCCACAAGTAACAGCACCCAGTGCACAGAAAGGGTTTGCAAACTGCAAGGATCCCCATAACAGATATATGGGCTTGCAGTGAGTGCCCAGGGAAGGCAGCACAGTGAAGAGGTTGTCCTAAAACAGAGCGACTGCCTGAAATCTGACGGTAAGTGACAGTGGTTAATCACAGTAATTACCACCTGCTTGGCTGTTCTCTCAGCTGCGGCTGCCGATGTGTCCACAGCAGGTACCCTCAGCCTCCCAACAAAGTCTTATTATGATGGATGGGCTCTGGGTTTCAAACTAAAAAACGCAGAGACCTGACCAAAGATCACTGGAGCCAAAGGGGATTCTTTTCCACTAGAACAAGCCCTGTGGCATCAGGAACCCATCAAAAAAAGGTGATTTACGCCAATGCAGCCGTAGAATAGTTTCTCTCCCGAATGAAAACAAATGAGCTGGCAAAGTATTAAT
This sequence comes from Gymnorhina tibicen, assembly GCA_013399875.1. Taxonomy (NCBI): domain Eukaryota; kingdom Metazoa; phylum Chordata; class Aves; order Passeriformes; family Artamidae; genus Gymnorhina; species Gymnorhina tibicen. The sequence continues at coordinate 1,320,810 of VXAZ01001668.1, forward strand.
TTAAAATATTTGACTTGTTAACGAGCAGTATATATTATAAATGTTGCTTCTGCGAGGGCTGTCTGCCTTTGCTTTGCAGGTGGCTGTGTGCCTGCCCTGCTCTGGTATGTGGGTACCTCCCCCAGAGGCTCCTGGATCTGCCGTGCACCGAGCAAAGAGATGTTCCTGCTGCCTTCTGGCTGGGAGCTTCTTTGGAAGCAAAGACGGTTGTGACTTTAGCATGGTTGCCAAAATTCTAGCAGGTTTTAATGCTCCTCAACAAGTTAACATTAATTAAAAATGGCCTGATTTTTCTTCTGAATTAAAAAAAAAAAAAAAAGAATTTCTGAAATAACTTTTGAAATTATTTTTGTCTTGCTTTTCATATGAACAAGGGCTTTCTCAGCAACATTTTAAAACAGATTAAAATCCTTTTCTCATCACTTATTTTAAAACTCATGGAAATCACTGACTTCTTTAATATCAGACCAAGCTCAAAATAATTATGACAACACTTTTTTCTTTCACTTTTAAAAAGAAATATATTTCTGTGTTTGATCCTGTTTATGTAGAAGACTGCAACTTTTTTTGAATGAGGCTGTCATGTCAACAACAAATGATGAAAATACATAAGGATATGAGGAAGGAAGGAGCCACAATTACTTAAAACATTTTGTAAGATAATAAATACAATTCCTAGAGTAAACTGGCTGGCTAAACACTGATGTTGCCAATTTAAACTTTAGCTAGTGGAAATATTTCCTTTACAAATTACACTCCTTTCTTCCTCCCACTCCCCTCCCTACGTGCCGAGTATCCTTTATTTCTGGACACCAGGCAACACAATGGAAAGAAAGCGAGACCTGAGCATCCAGGCAGAAAACCAGGCCTTGTGGCAGAGCCAGAGGCAGCCAGGATCCCGAGCCACACAATGCCACCACATCCGTGCTGTGTAATGAGCCCCAAGTGCTCCTTTCACATCTCAAGAGCTGCAGCCGGCTGGATGCTGAACACGCTGCTTCCAGCTCCAGCCCTCCAGTGACTCTTTTTCCCAACAATGCCGCTGAGAAAGGCACAAACCCTGCTGCTTCTGCCCGGTGCTTTTGGATGCAAACTGGCCAAATATGCTAGGGTCAGCAGGACCACGATGCTCTTTGTCGGCAGATTAAATACAGTCAAGGGTAGGGGGCTGGCAAGGACAGTAAAATTTAACATACAGTGGGTTTGGAACATGTACGAGAAGGTGGTTTATTTAAAATAATCATCCCTCAAATCTGCAACTGGGATAAGGTTTGCAACTAAACAAACACGAGTCCTGGAAAAGGAGAGGCCATAAGGAACTTGCTCCTTCTAATTCCCCGCACAGTGCAGTGAGACAAGGACAAAGTGGCACTCCCCAATTTCCTAGACTTGCACTTTCATTTGTGAAAAGTTCTTTTTATTGAAGACAAACTGCAACATAATTGAGCTAAATCTCCAGCCTCTGTTGGAGGCAGCAATGCCACGCATGGTGCATTGCAATGCCTGCTGTCCCAGGGATTTTTATGAGATCATATTTCACAAGGAAATAAATTTCCTCCTCCAGTCTGATGCAATCAGGTTACCAAGTGGTAAATAGCTATGGATACCTTGCATGCTGTTTTGCAAAGTGTTTGCGGATATTCGGGGATGAAAGTTGCCCCAGATAAGATCTTAATCACTGAAATCTGGAGAGTGATTGAGAAAACAGCCCCACAGGGATGTTGCAGGTTCCCTGGAGGAAGCCCAGGCACCCCCTGCAGCCACTCAGCACCAGCATAACCCACAGGAAACTATTTATCAAACAGCCTGTGCCAGCACAGCCCTGCTTTGGTGGCAATCTTCTCTCTGCCTGCAAGTCCCAAGGCACTGGCTTGAACTGGTTCATCCCTAAACTGCAGCTATGGAATCTGGCATGAGGTTGTTCAGTGTAAGTACATCCATTTCACTTCTCTTTCTAGAAGCAAAGGAATAAAACGTCTTCCCAAATATAATTTCCCCTCCCTCTACCTACAAAATTTTTCATGGGAAACAACAGATGGGTGCTGCCCAGTAAAAAAAAAAATCAGTGAACTGAGTTTTCAGGGATGCTTTTGGAAAGGTATTTGGGTGGCATGCTCAGGATGGCCAAGACATCCAGAGGGACTCTCCAGTCCATGGAAGGGGTACTGTGTGCCCTACAGAGGAGTTAACTCCATGACAGCTGCTGTTGTATCACCATAAAATTCTGAAAATTGTTCATTACCAGCAAGCAATGCAANGTGCTGCCCAGTAAAAAAAAAAATCAGTGAACTGAGTTTTCAGGTATGCTTTTGGAACGGTATTTGGGTGGCATGCTCAGGATGGCCAAGACATCCAGAGGGACTCTCCAGTCCATGGAAGGGGTACTGTGTGCCCTACAGAGGAGTTAACTCCATGACAGCTGCTGTTGTATCACCATAAAATTCTGAAAATTGTTCATGACCAGCAAGCAATGCAACAAGTGTGGTCTGTGTGCCACGTTCAGTCCTGAAGCCAAATGAAAGAAGTTCGAAGAAATGTGAAGTCGTGCTGGTCTCCACCAAAGATTTTACCTAAAAACTAGTAATTTTGCCCAGACAAGAAGTCAGAAACTGCTGGATTGCCAGCAAGATTGATAGCGTCTGGCAGCTCCTTCATGAGTAAGTCACGTGGATCTCCGCTCTGAGAGAAGCAGGAAACTCAAAATTTCAAACTGAAATTTGAACCTTGTTCTTGCTAATTTTGGAAACATGACTCCTGAAATAAGACAGGAAATGTCCTACAAATTCTAAGATGTGGACCAGAAACAGAAAATTCTGCTGAACCTGTAGACATCATCTCCTGCCATATTCCAGTGTCCCACGGAGAACCCTCCTTCCACCCGCACACCGGAGAGAGCTCTCAGCACCGTGTGATCTTCCCTGGGAGTGGGCAGTTTCCAGCACTGGGATTTAGGAGAGTCATTTCACTGCCAGGTCCTGGAAGCAAAACAGGAGGTGTCAAACATGTTACCATCATCACTATACCCCATCTAAGTTCATCGCACAGGCCAAGATTTTGCCTCTTCTTCTTTCTACCTCTCTTTTTGATAACCACTCTTTCATCACTTCTCAGTATTTTCACAAGAGATTGATGTAAAAATCACCTCCGTGGGATTTATGCTTCTGTTTTTCAGCAGGCACTTTCCGTTTAGTAATTCCTTAATGTGAGATTGTGAAATACCTAAACCAAGGCCTGATCTGGCAAGATAATGAGGAGGTGAATTGCTATTGAGATCAGCGGTAATTGCGTGTTAACGCACGCACCCCGAACCAAAACTGTGGGGATCAGAGAGCAACTCAGGATTGGGTTCAAAAGGTGATGAAATGGGAAGCTATCTCAAGTGTTTTGATATGACATCCAAAGGATTTACCCAGGTCAGAGCAACCTGATGAATTCACTTGAAAGTGAATCTCCCTGGAAGCTTTCCTTCATCCTGGAGAAAGCACGAGGGATCAGAAAAGGAGTTCTTCACAGATAGTGTGATATTCAGCTCAAGAAATCCTTTAAGTGCACAGGAGAGAAAAAGATGGTGCTGGCTAAGGGTTAGGAAATGCTGTTCTGTCCCATGGACATCCAGACACAAAATAGAGTGCTTATATTCACCTGCAACGCAATTTGGAAAATTGAGGTTTTTAGAACACTTCACAGGACAAAAATTTCTGAAATTTGTATTGTCTTTCAAAGAATTTGAAATATTTTAAAAAAAGAACATGTATTCCCTTAGTGGTTCAGGTTCATCCTCTAGTGCTTACATTTTTTTGTTTTTCTTTCAATCTTTTTTAGTATGAAGTTGTTTCCAAACCTTCCTAGGACCTAAAATACATACTAAGGAAAAATTTAAGTCACTTGGGAAACAAATGAAGCTCAAGAGATTTTTAGTCATTTCTGGGGTAGATATCTGAATTTGCTTTAAAATGTTCCTTTTCCAAGGTGACTAGGGTACAGGAGTGATCTAATTCTTCCCTGAGACATTCCTCCCAATGTTGATTTGACACAAGACTTGCATGTCTTCTGGAAGTTAATGTCAACTTCTCAACAGAAATGTTGCAATTTCTATTATTGCCCCTATACCCCAATCTGCAAAAGATGCCTTTGTAAGATTTTTAGGTGAGAGAAATCTTGATCTGGACTGTGGTTTTGGTTTTGTTGCTTTTCTTTAACTCCTGATTTACCTTTGAGGCAATACCCAACGATATGCTAATACACAAAGCAAAGCCAGATGTAATAGCTCCGCATTACATCAGGTTTTTGAAAATCCTGGGAAAGTGGGCATGATGCCTTCCTGTGCAGTGTAGGGAATGTGGTGGCAGCACAGCAGCAGCCCCAGCTCACCTCTCCACCTTGGAGCTTCAAACCACCAGGTGTTCCTGCAGCCAGTGCTCAGGTTGTTTTCTGGCTTGGGCTGGGGAAAAGCCCCAGTATAAATCACTGATGAGGCACAAACTGTTCCTGTTTCTCCTGCAGTCTGGAGGAGCTCAGAAGCCCACTGTCCTTGCCTCTAGGAGTCTGACACACCACAGACCAAGCAGCCAACATAAAGCCAATGAGGCTTCTGCCTCAGTGGATGAACTGGGCACTTAGAGATGATTGTAAAGCAATGCTCTCTGTGAATGTTGATCCCACTGAAAGGCTTTCCCTGCTAATCTCAATAGCCCTAATTTCTTTAGACATTCCAGAAGGATTTTGCGTCTCAGTCTAGACACACTTCATCCTTCTGTTTTGAGAGAGAAAGCCTTTTGAAACTGCCAGAGCTCCTTTGTTTTCCTGCTCTGAAGGGCTTTGGTGCCTGTGAACAAAATAGGATAGCCTAGGATGAAGATGAAGTCTTCAAAGCTCACTCTTTCCCTGTATGCTACTCAAGGTCCAGGCTGTATATCTAGAGTTTCTAGTCCCTTTCTGCTTCTTGTTTCTTAAAGTTCCCCATTAAAGTCAATAAAAGCATGGGATCAGAGTTCTAGTTCTGCCTCAGCCTCTCTGACGAGGAGAAAGCTTCCTCATCTTTTGGTTTCCTACAAATATTCTTTTTCTTGTGCCAATTAATCATGTAATGTCTATACAGCACTTAGAGCGTTACACGGAGTCAAGACTAACAAGGCGTAATCACATCTGCTTCCGTTTCCCTCTATGAACTCTTCTGTTCAAGAATCAGTCTTGCAGGGTATAAATACTTTCTGCTGGGAATTTCTGAGTATTTCTGACATCAAATAGAATGAGACCCGATTATATTTATGTGGGGTTTTGGGGTTTTTTTCGGTCACACAAGCGCTCACACGTGGGAGACAAACAGTGCTTTTAAAGGCAGGGTTCGGTAAGCGACTGCCTGGCCCCGGCGAGAAGTGACAGACACCGAGGCTGGTCCCATCATTGTGCCCTGGGTCATTTTGCAATAAGTAAATCAGCAGCATCTTAAATGCAAAAGCAATGCAGTGTGCTTTATTATTTTCTTACCTTTTCATACAGTCCTCCTGAAAAATGTCACAAAGTGTGACTCATCACATCTGCATGAAGTTATGAAAAAAGTAAGCCTTGTTAACCTGCTGTTTGAAAACCAGAACACTTTTATCAGTTCATATAATTGCTAACCCCTTATTCACTGTTCAACACTGAAGGGTTCTTTGCCTCCTAAGATCCCACTAATTGCTGACAGATTTGATTTCTCTGTGACAGCAGGAGTCCTGTTTCTGGCCTTTACATCAAGTAATTGCTTTATTTTTCTCCCTCTGCTCTGAAAAACGGAATTCCCTTCTCCCCTGCTTGAACCTCTGTAATGACTTCTTTCTATGTTATTAAATCCTTGCCATTTAAATCACATTTAGAGATGTTTTGAATAACTGATTCCAATTACTAAGGCTCTTACTAAGGAGCAGCTGAAAATGCAAGTCATTACTTGCCCATACACAAGCAGCTACACCTTGCAGCAAAGTCTCTGGTGGACTGTATTTTATTTCTACTCAGTAAGGTGCAATTTATACTCACAAGAGGCGGGTGTTCAACAAATAGACAGCTGCTGGAGTTCTCATAATTTGTCGCTTGTGCAAAATGGAGACCTGATTTTATATTTATTTTATAAATAGTGCTTTTCCTTAAAGAAATCATCTGGTCCTTCCTGTAGCGGCATGGGAAGCCTGCTTGGAACAACAGTGGAGATGAGCAGTTGACCGAGGAATGACCCACGTGAGGTTACTATCCCAAGATCTAATAAAAAACCATGGCAGGGTAAAAGGAAACATGTACAGGTCGTACATTCCTTCCGTGAAGTATGACCAACCTCTGTTGTCCCCAAGGTTTTTTTTTTTGTACAGGTCATGATTCCCTGAATGCACTAAAACTTCCCGACAATAACAATTTAGTTCAGTTATTAATCATACTTGCAATCATTAGCGCCTTTGTAGGAAAAAAAAATATGTGCCAGGAGATGATTATTTGACAAATTACTGCAGGGGCTCAGCATAATAGCTTTGCTGATACAATCAACACTGAGCCATTTAAAAAAAAGAAAGAAAAAGAAAGAAAGAGAAACTTCCAAACTTTTCATGAAAAACACTACCCTGTCAATGGAAGGGAACTGACATTTAAATAGCTACCACACAGTTGTGTTCACAAGAACAGGCTCAGCTCTTTTCATATCCAGTTACTATCATGGCACATGTAAACAGCTAATAAGTGAAGATAATTCATAATAACTGAGGAATTTGCATTTGTCTCCAATTCACAGGCTTATTAGGAGCACAAGTGCTCCAAACCAAGCTGTGGCTGAATCTGAACTGGAAGCCAGTGCTCGGTGTACTGGGAGTCTGTGTGCAGCTTCCAGCTTCTGCTGGTGCAGGCTGAACTGGTGCCTTGGAATCTGTACAAGAATTAAATTATCCCTTCTGTATTTTCGTATTAACTTTCTGGTACTTCCTTCAGCCAAGCACTGATAATTAGGCCTGCTAATACACAAAAAGGCAGCAGTGTACTTTTGACCAGCACAGTAAAACCACCACCAAGTGGAATAAAAGGTATGCTGATAAATGCAGCCTGACCACTAAACTTGACTCAGTTCTGTCAGCACAGCCAAGCTGTAATAAGGATCACTCCCTTCTCCAGCCCTGACAGCTCAAAAACCAGCACAAGATCCTATTTTTAAACCCTAGAGTCTAAAAATGGTCTGTGCAACAAAATTCATCTCCCAAAATGCAATTATTGTTTTCATGCAGCCCTATTTTCTTAATAAGTAGCTACATTCGTGCCTTGGTATTTTTATTGTAGTTGTTCTGGAAAGTTATTTGGTATAGTGTAAGGTGCTCCTATAATTTCCTCGGAATAAAACTGCTTCTTCAGATTGCCTCAAAGTGTGAGCAGACCAGTATCTGTGCATCTCCTTACAGGCACTGCTGTGTCTTCATGCACACATAGATAACTATTCACTGAGGGCCAACCTCACTGTCACTGAAATAAATGAACATTTTTCCATTGACTTCCTTAGGCAAAGATATGGATCCAGAACCCAACTGCCAATACTAATATTGCCTCAAAAATACCACTTCATGCATATAAAATTATGCTTAATGAGCAAACTAAAGTAGGTGGGTTCATTTGGTATTCAGAGATAAGCTCCCTAAATGTGTAAATTAAAATAAAAATAAAATTTTGATGAGTATAGGGGTGCTGTTTTCTGTTCTTTTGTGCAGGTATTATTCACAACTTTCCCTTTCTATGCATTAAAATAAAAGAATATTGAAAATACCTGCCACTGGCTTAAAAAAAGCTGCCCAATATCAAGAAAATGAATAGCTCTGATGCTAATTTTGTTGCTATGAGCACAGACCAATACACCTGGCAAAATGTATGTGGTCTGGAAGGCCTTGGCCAGGGGCTAATGAAGGGACTCAACTGCACATACCAAGCACAGGCTGAGAAAGAAATGCTGGCTTGGTGCTGAACATCCCGCTTTTCATGTGCTTTAATTAACCCCATTATTGGTTTTAATTAGAGATGCTTAGGAGAATAATTGCCGAGTTTTGATCTGCTCTTTCTAACGCGGCAGTGGCATCTGAAGGAGCCTTAGTCATTTCCCCCATGGAAACCGGGAGTCAGCATTTCCACAGGGCTCCTCACGCCTCTCGCTGCCTATGTGGGAACCGGCAGAAGGGCGAGATTCCCCCGCCCGTGCGCGGTGCCCGGGAATTCGGCAGGCTGGGATCCAAGGCCGGGGCTTGGCAGCAGCGCCGCGGTGCCGGCCCGAGGGGTGCCCGGATCCCCAGGATCCGGCACGGAGCTGGAACCGGTTAAGCAGCTGTACCTCGGGGTACCTGAAATTAGGCCCATAAGGGCAGGCCTCGCGAAACGTTTTAGAAAAGAGCAGCGACGTTCTCAAAAGAGCCAGGATGTCAAAATTCACTTTTGAAAATCTCCCCAGGAATCCCATCTATCTGCCTTTTTAGTCACTTTGAAGGTTGGTGATTAAATCCATACTTACAGTGTGATTCTCCCACACATGGGGAGCAATGGGAAATTTGTCATCACCACTAATGGGGACAGGATTGTGAGGAATGAAATATGCAAGGAGTATGCGAGGGGAAAAAAACAGGCTAGAAAATCATGGAATGAAAGAGCCAGGGGAGTTTTTAATTTTTGTTCATGCTTTAATTACTGAAAATGATAGAAGCACTTTGCCATTTTTTAAAATGGTTAAGTTTTAAAATGTCTGGGGTTGGTTGTTTGTTTCTTTTGGGAATAACTTACAATAACCAAGAGATATAAATCAACCCATGGTTTTGCTTTTCTTTTCTTCTGCAGCCACAGCCTAAACAACCAAACAGCAGGGCAGCTTCTCAGCAGCCTGGATCCACCCCGAGTGCTCTGGGAAGGCTGGTGTGGGGCTGGCAGCACTGCTCAGCCCACAGGCTGGAGCACACACCAGCTTTGCCCTGATGGAGTTGCCTCACATCATTCTGGATGCCCTCCTGGTTGGGGTGTCCACAGAGCCTCCTAAGGAGGCTGATTCCACTTTGCTAAACTTTTGAGACCTTTCCCGCATTGGTTCGAAGAGGCACAGTGCTGGAAGTTGAAGGATAGCCCAGTTTTTGTGATTATTTTGGGTGAAATACTTCAATTTAACAACTCCATGAGACTTAGCTGAAAAATGTATCAGGTCATGTGTGCAAATCTTTTTGCATTTTCATATCTCTCCACACCTTCCCTCTCCCCCTTCTCCTATCCCAGATATGCATCCGATTTTAATCTGCTTCTCTCTGTTTTGGGGTGTGAGCCTGCAGTGTCCCGAGTCCCCAGGGAAGGAAGCCCATGGAGCCATCCCCAAACTCATCAAAGCAGCTGCCTTGGGTGCCAGCGGTGGTGTAGCTGCGCTGGGTGGGAGGCCGATGGGCCAGATGCTGCATGGACACTTGGAGTTTGGGACAATATCCTCTAGGATGCCACAGTTTTCCAGCCTCTACCATTCACAGGGACGGTCAGTCTGGTTTCTCTCCAGGCCCCTCAAAAATGGTTTTGCTCCAGCTACCAGACACAGAGCACCAATGAGCTGTCAGGTGGGAACATCCATGTCATTCCCCGAGGACCACTGAAGAAGAGGGCCAAAGCCATGGGACCTATCACTGGACTGTCCATTCATTCCTTTCTTTTTAAAATCTTCCCTTCATCAACAAACCATGCTGGATGGGCAAACAACCCCCTGGCATTGCTAACCAGTGACAGGTGACACTGCACCTCGCAGAGCCGTGTGCTTTATGCCACTGAGCAAGAGCAAATGGCCAGAGGAAGCCAAGGCAGGAGCAGGTCACGACTCCCTGGGCAGCTGAGCTCCTGGAGGAGATTCTTGCTGTCACGTCTGCAGGAGGTTGGCCTGACTGCTCTCTCCTTCGGTGTTTCAGCTCTCTGTTTTGCAGAACTGCAGAATTTCTGTAGAATGCAAATAGTAGCTCCTCTGTGTCTCACAGGCATACTGTGAGGATAAATGTATTAAAGATGTGCAGAAGTCAGAGTCCACATCAGGGCAAAAAATCTTAGGGAAGATAAATATGCCTGTAGACACCAAGTAGTCTCTTTCTTTGATGCTTTAATGCTTTTATGGTCAATAAAGAAATCTTGAGTTTCACAAAGGCTGTCTGACAGTTCTAATATTAGCATCCTCACCACATCCTTGACGGTGCCTGTTTGTATCTCTGTGTGATGCTGATGTTGTTGGTAACATTTTCATGTGTGATAAACCAAACTACAAACCTGGTTTGTGCTTGACAGTGAATTGGTTTGCAAAATGAAGCAAAACACAGTTCAATCATTTGAAAATGTGAGGAGAGGAAGATTATATTAATATTTCTGTGTTAAAGATGTGTAAGTTGTTTCTTCATAGGAAGAATAATAACTTGGTAAAGGAGCAAATGTAATTCAGCAGAAACACCAGTGGATATTTGCATTTCCCTTGGCTTTAGTTCAACCAAGTCAAGAGCTTTTTGTGATAAATTCAGTGAAGAGAGAGACCAAGCTGCAGGGATGCTGTGCCAGTAGCTGCAGTCCCAAGGCAGCTCCTGCTGGGAGCTGCTCCCACCCCATCACACATGGGAGCAGGAGTGCAACCTCGACCTGACAGAGGTTACATACCCTCAGTGTGGCCAAATTCATCTATACTGGAGCAGGAGAGATTGTGCCATCAATCACCTGCACCAGGGATGAAGTTAAGCTGCGTGTACGACTTCCTTTTTCTCTTTTCTTGCTTGTGGAGTCTTACCCGCTCAATCGCAGCTGCCTCAAAGGAGGGTTTGTGTGGGTTTTTTTTTTCCCTTCCCTGGAACATTTGACTAAATCACATTTGCAGATATTTCAAATGTTTCATTCACGTGACACCTGAGCTTTATTTACTTTTGAAATAAGTCATCTCATTAACAGAATTCATTATCCATTATTACTGTCATGTCATTCTCCTAATAAAAGGAATGACTGTAGAAGCATTCAGTGGCTTAGCTGGTAGCATAGTGAGCTATTATGCAGCAAACCTGCATTCACGCTGTACATTGGTATGCCAAGGCTGGCAGAGACTAGGAGCATCAATGAGGTAATAGTCTTAATCTCTGAGGGGAGGATTATGTTGTGCTGCACTGCAAATACCTCCTACTGTTAGCAGGATAATACTTCAGATGGAGCTATAAATTGTTCAACAAATAAGGACAGGTGCTGGGAAGAGGGTGAAAAAAACCCTGCAATGTTCCACCATTATCTCCAGATAAGAGGTGGAAAAACTGTTGTTCTCACTGCTAAACTATTATCACTCTTTCTCCATTTAAATTACCAGCGTGGCATGGCCAGCCACTTAAAAGTGAAGTGCACTGATAGTAGTTGGGTCTCTTCTTCCCAGAAATGCTTTTTGCTTTTGTGACTGAACAAATGCTGGATGTATGTGTGGCATGGAGTGATCACGGGCAGGGTGGCCCAGGCACACCGTCCCACCTCCCTGTGTGAATTCCCTATTCCAGACAATCCTGTGGCATATCTGAGCCCGGACAGACTGTGCTCTTCACCGTTTGCATTCTCAGAAGAGCAGCTAGGATTCATTACTGTCCATGGCATCACAGTTTGTAGCTGTTCTTTTTACAGAACCACGTTTTCTGGACCTAATACTCTGGTTTCACCTTAACTGACCCTTAACAGCACGTCCTAGAATGAGACAGAGATTTCTCATTTATTAGGGGCAATAAAAAAGTTGTCACACTTTCCATCTTTTGCCATAGGATGTCAGTGAATATCACAAAGCTGGGCAAATATTATAATTCCCACTTTACAGAGGATAGATATGAGACAAACACTAAAAAGTATTTAAGCAGTGCTTATGCTGGGGTAAACTTTGTCCAGTGGCCCCTGGAAAATGCTGCTGTAGCATAGGACAGCAGAAGAGTATTTAATGGCAATGTACAGACCACCAGTTCAGGCTAAAACATAACCAGATGTTTGCTCCTAAACAAATGTTGCATTTTTCAGGTAGCAGTGATTTACCATGGTCCCAGCACTCGTCTCTACTTTCATCCTGCTGTTCTTCCCACTGCTAGGATTTGTATTGATCCAGAGCCTCATCCAGCCGCACAACAAACCAGAGAGGGATTGTGAGTGGGAAGCAATGCTTTCAGCCTCCTAGGTTAGCTCTGGAGTCTAGCTGAGAAGCTTTGCTTTGGACCAAGGCAGCATTAATTTAATTTGCCTGGCTCACTTCTCAAGGAAGAGAAGCTGATTTCCCTGCTTACCGAGCTGTAACTCAGGGACCTGCTCTTTGCCCAGACCACATCTCTTATGATGCAGTGAGGACCTTTTCACTCACCATGTGAAACGCTACCTTTTGATTAGAAATGCCCAGAGAAACATTTCCAGGACCCTGAATCAACAATTTTTTAAATGGTTTTGCTAATGGAAAATTCCAGCATTTGCAAACACTGTCCTGTTTTGGGATTACAGCAAATGAGGGAATATTGACCTTGCCCACCAGTTTGAAATTACTTTAAAAATTTTATTGAAGCTCAAACTTGTTCAGCCCTGAGAAGTGGGAAGAGAGACCTCTTTTGGGCAAACTCTTAGCAACATCTGATTTAAAAGATGTTCAAATTGTGGGTCCAACTCCATTCCCAGCCATGCACATGGAAACATTCAGTAATTCCCCCCATATCAGTGGTCTTTCCTATCTGTGGAACCAGTACAGGCTAGTAGAGAATGAAGGACACAAAGCAGCTGATGATATAACTAAACAGATTTGTCGAGCAGAAGTAATGGAACAAATGAGAATATCGATGCGCTTCTTTAATTTTTTAATTTTGTGTTGATCGTTCTTCTATAGGAGGCACACGCAAGGAGCTCCTGCTTTTCCTTGCAGGGAGGCTGACCTGCTGCTCACTGCAAATGGATTTCATCCTTTCCATGTCTGCATCTTCCTTTCCATAAATTAATAACTTTTTTGTTCTCAGTTTTTTTTCATCCTTCCCCACAGAAATGCCTGGTTCCATTTGCTACAAAGTTAACCATTTCTCATCACAGTTACACAGACTGGGTTAAAAATTTCTGTCCTTCTCTAAGCTCTTGGTCTGAAGGTTAGCTTTAAGACCTGCTCACCCAGCCACAGCTGCTTGTCACAACACAACCCAAACCCAAGTGTTTTCTTCAAGAGGGAGCTTCACCTGTAAGTTGTGTGACTTTGTGGCCACGCACAGCCACTCCAGCATAGGAACTCTGACTCCGCGGTTTCTGTAGGAGCTGGGACCTCTTTTGATGCAAAAGGGAACTTTTCCTAGTCAGGACTGCACCCTATTTGCACTTACACCAGATTAACCACTGCTGAAAGCGGTGTAAAGGGTCTTTATGGCAATTGTAAATCTAAAGCCACCTTGGCAGAAGTGAGAGTGAGATTTGCAAATGTGCCGACAGAACAGCTCGTCTCTGGTTCCCCTGCAGCCAGGTATGAGAGATGCTCAGGGAAAAGCATGAGACACTTAAACTCTGACAATGCATTAGCACAAAAAGATCCCAATATCAAAGTCCAAAAACACACTGCTTTGCCAGCATTGCAACCCAGCAAATCCCAGTCCTTCAGCTGATTTTCAGCAGTCTTTGGAAGAGTTTTTATCTTTCTGATTTGAGATACAGTGTTACTTAAAACCCCCTAACAGTCAACCAAATGTCAAAAGATGAGAAAAAAGTTTCCATCGCCCTCTGCTTTTTATAAAAATATATCAATTTAATAACTTGGTTTAAAGAAAAACAGAATGATCATGTTAAAATACTGCCAAATTTATAAACTTTGACAGTCCCACATACTGAGATGAACAGGCAAATTTATTTAATAAGAAATAAAATACATTTTCTCCCTGCATTCACTGAAATAATAAGACAGACACATCTGTCCCAAATTTCTTTTAAGGAACAGAATGGCTGCTACTAACTAGAAAATAGTGCCTTTCTGCTGGCTTACCTCAAGATAAATTTACAGCTTTACTGTAACAGTATCAGAATTCAAAATGTAATAAGTTCAAGTAGAATAAGATCAAACATTTCTGTCCATATTAACTCTTTGATGTCACAATTCAATATCTCACAATGAAAGATGGGGATGTAAAATTCAGGCAAGTTTATGCAACTTCTTGCTGTTCTTAAAGTCGAAATATCTGCAGGGTCTGTTCCGTGGGGTTTGCACATTCCCGTAGGAATGTGTGGCGAGCATGGTAGAAGGCTACATTGCCACAGGAGTCACAGATTTACGTGATTTTTGGGAGATGAAGGCCTTAATGTTGGCACAGACCTCAGAGCCTCATAGTCCCGTAGCTGTTTAGAGACCTACACCAAGATCTCAGAGATAAAAAATGTCCCAGGCACGCTTCAGTGCAAGATCTTTGTGCAGTTGGAGTCTAACCCATTTGATAAGGATTACAGGAAAGGGATGGTTCTTCTGCCACCTGACCTCAGAGGAGGGATAGACCAGTCTCACCCCCAAACAGTGCAGACAATGGAAAACAATTGCAGCCATACAAAAGAAAAACAGCACATTTTTCAAGTCAGAGAACAGTCATCTTTCTCTATGACAACAGTTAGAGTTATTACACCACGTGTCCCTAAATCTCCACAATAAGGGACTTATGCAATGTCCCAGATCAAATGGAAAACCCTTCTTTATGAATTTCTGCTGTCCTCCCAGACCAGACATTTCTTCTTGATCTAAAGCCTTCAGTCCTCTCTGTTTCCTTTGTGCATAGATGGCACCAAGAGGATACCAAGAAAAACCAGCAAGGAACTTCTTTATTTAAGAACTTAGGATCACATCATGCAAGCCAAACAGGCACTTCAGCAACTGTTTAGTTTCATGTGGCATTCCCATATACTGGTCCAGTATTCTGTGGACTGGAGTGCTGTGAAACTGCACTTTTCTCAAAGTGCTAACAGCAGAATGCAGGCAAGGTGTGCCAATAACCAGCTACAATGGTGAACCTTCCTAACGAGAACCAAGAAAGAGTTTACTGGGGGTAAATGAGAGTCAGCTAAAGAGGCTGTAGCTCCCCACCAGTGCTGCCTGACCAAGTCCTTGTTTGTGGCTTGATATGACACCGTTGCAGCTGTGCCCTGGCACACATTCAGCTTGTGCTGGCCAGAGAGTGCTTTTCTGGTCTAGCCTGAAACAGTTCTGCAAACAAGGCAAGCTGTATGAGCAAAAATCACTTGATGCCAGTATAAGCTGGGTTTCCCTGAAAGCTTTTGCCAGTGTGAAGTGTTCTTAAAAACTGTAAAAATAAAAAACAGAAAATGTCACACCCTTGGCTGGCATTGGCTTGTGTGCAGACGTTTTAAAGATATATTTGGCTCAGGTTTGCTTTTGCTGGATAAGACTGCACCAATGTAATTGAAGAATGTTATGATAATAATAAATGTCATGTTTATTAACATATTTAACTGCATTAATAAATGGGAAGCTGTCAAACTGGTGTTACCCTGAGCAAAGACCATAATAACACTAAGTGGTAACTCTTGGGGACTATGTGAAAACAAGAATATTTCTTCTGATGGAGTTGTAAAGTCTGTAACTGAAAACTAAAGCAATATCTCTCCCACCTTTGTGAAGAGCAACTTTAAGATAGGGAAGGTTGCTTAGCCAGGTCCAGAACACATAATGAAGCAGGAAAGGAAAAAGAAATGAGCTTGTACTATGACAGGTCGAGGTGGATTCCCAGAGGTGATTCCTTTGCCAACAAAAGTGTTTTGCTGTCTAAGAAAGAGATTGTGGACATACTTGTCTATGGGTATCTAAATCTAAAGTGATTTAACCTGCCACAGTGAAATGAAACCTTGCATGAGAGAGTCCCAGAGGAAAAATTAGTGGCCCTGAATATACCTGCCTGGGACAAAGCACATGTCCTCCAAGGGACAAACAAATCTGACCCTGCATCTGCCCAAGAAGTCTGAATAAAAATCCTTGAAAGCTAAAATTAAAAATTAATTACCTGAATAAGGGCCACAGAAGTCATTACTTTGTAGATACGGCTTATTAGAACAAGAGAATATCAGGCAGACACAACAAGTATGACCTGCCATAAACCAACTAAACCACATCTGTTTATAAGAAAGTACCATTTCATCCTGTGGAGCTGCCTGATTTTCAGAGCATTGTTAGTGCTGGGGAACAGCTCTGCTCAACGGCAAACAAGTGATGGCCTCACCTGCATAATTGGCACGTAATGGGGACTGTAAACTGGGGAGACTAAACAGCTGGGAGCCAGAACGGACCATTTGCCCCACTGCACTTGCCAGCTAAAGTTTGGAGAGGGGAGGTTTCAAATATATTTTTGCACATTTTTTCCTATTCAATCAGCACTTTTTCCATAAATGCTTGCAAGTTAGAAGGACTTTTGGACCCTGACCAGACAAAGCTCTTGACTACTTGCAAGTAAAGAGTTTGGAAGTCAATAGGATTACTCACCTATTTGAGAGCTCAAAGGAACAAGGGAGGCAAGGCTGGTAGGGAGAGGTAATGTATTTTATGAGGAGAACTGATATTACTGGAAAAAAATGGACAAGCTGTCACGGACACAATTTTGAAGTGCAAGCCCTGTCGAAAATTTTAGTTTCTGGTGGAGATGAATTATTTGGTTTACCACTTCTGTTGCTTTGAAACACCTCAGGGCCATTTCCAGTACTTGGCTGTGGTGCCTTTTCCCACAGCCTCGTCCATGAGATCTGAGCTGCTCTCTAGGTGTACCTTTCTTTTTTCAGGACACCTGAGGCACCTCCTGAATTATATGCCTATAATTCAAGGGGATTTAGGACACCTGACGTGTCATGTAATGCTAAACAATTACATCCCAGATCCTGGCTTTCAACATCTAAAATCCAGCAAACCGAGATGAGGTGATTTCAGACTGAGTTTCTTTGTGGTTCCATTATGGATTTTTTTTTTTTTTTTTGGACAAAGATTAGCTGCAGCATAAAGCAAATCTAAAAAAAAAATGTGGCTCTGGATTCTTTATATACTCAATCCTCTAATCCACCCTCACATAATCTGTTCTATCACACAGCCTTTGGTGTAGGTGTGTAGATGGGCTCTGATGACTGAACTCCATTGTGTGAACACCCACACAGCACGAGCAGACGGAGCTGTGGCTGCGGCTCTTCCTCCAGCACAGCAGTCGAGCTCGACCATCTTTATTCCCCACCCACCCTCTCACCCGCTCTGTGCTCTCTTCTTTACCACACTCCAGTGTCAGGGAGCTGCTTTCTGCAGGCCACACCGGAGTCTGAGCTTCACTCCCTGCTCTGAATCTGCTTCACAGATGGAAAAAGGTCCTCACTGGTTCCTGACGTCACCAGAGCAGCAGGGTCCCAGCTCTACAGGTGAGAGTGGAAAATGTGATGTGCTTCATATTGCACAAACCCATGAGCTGGCAGTTTTTTTGAAGATGAGCAAGAGAAGAGGGTGGGGATAAAGTCTTCAACTGCATGTTCCCCAAATATTCCACTGCATTTGACATACAAGGTCTTCATTTAGTCCAGCTCATGCTGGGGATACTGAAACCCTGCTAGAATATATATTATTTCTGCCAGTACTGCAACTTTGCAATCAAATAACTTCCTATACTCATTTATATTTGTCAGCCTTCACAATATGTGCCAAATGCAGAATTCCTGAAAAACAGAGTACTGGTGAACAAGTGCTACTGCCTGCTAATAAAATTAATTGTGCTACAGAAACTTAACAAGTTGTGTGTTGAATGTTTAAAGAAAAAACAACAAAACAAAACAAGTTCCAACCACCCAAATACAAATTGAGTAAGTTGGCCAAACGCCTCATATTCTTACACAAATCTACTTTATCATTAAGAAAAGATGTACAAAGGAACATTCAGTCCCTTGCAGGATGCAGCTTAAGAAATGGAGAAGTAGCAAAAGAGAGATTAGAAAAAGCAGTGAGGCACAGGTCAACGGCAATATATCCCTTATATTTGTCTAAAGGAAACCTAAATCAAAATCTAACTAAAATTTGTTGCCAAATATCCCATTAGCTGATTCCAAAACCTGTTTCAACAGCTCAAACCTTTTTCATATCACTGGGACTGCACAGGTGCCTACAAAGGTATAATTTGAATTTGTTTCTTATAAAACAGCTCATAAGTAGAAAATACCCTGGTTTAGCCATTATCAGACATATTTTTCTAGGTGCCCATAATGGCAAAACCAGCATAAGCCATTCACATCGTTAAAGCTTTGGGAGCTGACCAGGCTTAGCACATGGGCTCTGTGAGACCATAAAGAAAATGTCTGCGAGCAAATTCCTATCAAGAATGAATCAGAACTCTGTGTAAAAGGTAATTTCAGCATCTCTGGCCTAGCAAAGTAATGCCAATTTGGGTATATAAGATAGGTATATATACCTATATAAGATATAAAGCCAAAGTGTTTCAAATTAGACAACATTTCCAAGCAGAAAAAATAAAAAAAGTTCATGTTGTAGGAAACCTAGGTGGGTATTAGTCCTTTTTGTGCTTGGTTTTTTAACAAAAACAAATAACACACTCTCATTCTAAAATTCACAGTCGCATCATTTAGTGGTTGCAGCTTGTGCCAGTTCTCTGGATTAGCAAATCAAAATAATGAAATTGTGAAATATCTTCCTACCATCAAGAAAAGAAAAAAAAAAAGCAGTTTTAGCATTTTCCCAAGCATTTGCAGTGATGATCTTGCCAATCAATTCTTGTTGTGTAGTGAGCAGAAAAGAACTAATTATATGACTTTTTTTTTTTAGTTTTAGAACAAAGAACATGTAATAATTATTGGTCCTGGAAACTTAAATATAGAATGTGCTGTAATCCTGAGTTCATTATGACTTGAGAGACTGGTAATAATAATAAGGCATTACGCAGCCCTAAGGAGCTTCATATCTAGAAGGTAAATACTTAAAAGCCATGATACATCAGCAAATCCAAAGGCAGGAGTAGAGATTATTATGGTTTTAGGTGAGGGTACATTATAATTCTTGTTTTTAAATCAGCTTTAAATCTGATTGCAGAAGAGCTGGATTTCAAAAAGAGCTTCGGTGTGCAAGAACATGGGAAGGGCCTGCATTTTGGTTTCTACTCCTTGTCTGTTGGTACTCTGAGGCAAAAAAAGTGCCTGAAAATCATTAAGAATTGAACAAACTGAAGTTAAAAGCTTTGATCATGGAGTGGAAACAGGAAGCAGATAAGTGTGTTATGTTTTCCTTCATTGTTTTGCCCTTAGACCATGACATTTGAAATTTAAAGTCATTGTTTGTTGATTTTTTTTGTTTGCTTACACTTTCTAGGTATCATGTTTTGATCAGCTCAGTTCACTTTGTCATACAGAATAACTCTCACTGCAAAACAGCAACCACAAAGCTGCCCTTGTTTTTGAGAAGCTAAAATACCTGTGTGATTAAAGCTAATAAGTGACCTCACTACCCTTAAAGCACCGAGTAGGACCTGAGCCATAACTCAGCAACAACATATGATCTATGTAATATACCTCCAGTTATAGAGTCTCACTCTAGTTATTCTGTAACCCTAGTAAATGTAATACTGGCAATTAATGAAGGGTTGCACTGGGGTGTTCTGTCTCCTGAAGGGCCAGGCTGCCTTTGGTCACCTCCTCTGCGCTTTGCTTTGCCCCTGAGTAACACAAAGCTTGTGGAGAAAAAGGAGAGGAGAAATCGCCTTTGGGGCACTCCAGCTTTACTTCTTGGAAGCATCAGTGATTTCACAGCCCTGCTCCGAATAAAATACAGGATTTCAGTGGTGGGCTGGCCCTGTTCAGGTTACATGTGCCAGTGACTAGACTACAGGAGAGGGGGACTGGTGGGAAGGCTGCTGTCTGAAATAGAAATTTTGGTTAGAAATGAATCCTAGAGAACCAGCACTCCTTTGAGTTGTGCTTCTGAAGGGCTGCTTTAGCGAGCTTGGCTGCTGGGACTCCTCTCACTAGGATGCCACCTCTCCACAAATACCTGGAGTAGCACAGGTCACAGAACCCACCAGTCAGCATAAAAATTCTGTTTCCATAATTTCTGACAACGTGCTTTTGGATTTAGCATTGATAAGTGACCAGGACTGACGTGACATCTTATAGAAATGAGCCTGCTCCTGCAGCAAGGGGCTCTTGGACAAACAGTCTGTAAAGTTCAGGGTGGAAAACTCAGGAAGATAAGAGCATCCCAAAGAAGCCCCTGAATTGAGGGAAAGGTAACAGCTGGATTAATGTTCAACTGCTTCATTTTGGGGTTTGCCATGAATAATTAAGTGTAATTAATAAATAGTGCCCTGAAGATAGGATCAAACAGACTTTGGGTGTGGTGCCTAATCCTTCCTGAGTTGGAGAGCAAGGCCAGCAGCCTATAATGGATTTAACTAATTCTCTTAATTGCAGCTTCATTTGCCTGATCTTTCTAAATGGTATTAATCTAGTGATTTGCAGAATAAGCACTTGGAAAAGACTTACAAAATCACTGTAGGATCTCAAAGATATATTTCTCTTCTTAGATTTTCTTCAGTGGGAGAAGAGATTTCATTGTCAATGCAAATTCTATTAATTTGGCTAAGCGTTCACAGTCTTTGTTGGCATAAAATAAGAATTTAAAATGTCATTAACAAATTCAACCCTAGAATCAACATTGGAAATGACGAATTCTGCAAGACTGCTAATTAGTTATTTACAGATTAAATACTTCTAAAAGGCAAAACTGCAGCATTTCACTCTCATTTCTGTGCTGGGTACTGAAGCACTGCAGAGATTTCTGTCTCACAGAAGGAAACACATCCCACGTGTTGACAGCCACACTGGGAGACAAGATAATCACATTTCTTTATCACCCTTTGCCTGGACAACAACAAATCTGCACAAGAGGCCTTTAGCTCTGAGCAAATTCCAGCTAGAAGAAGTTATAGATCATATCCTCAGGTTTTCCAGATCTGATCTGCCCTCTGCTCCCACCACACACCACCACTCAGGTGTTCAGTTCCCTTCTCTACAGAGCTCACTAAACTGAGCCCATCAGAGATAAAACAATTAACAAAACCTAGAGATGCAGAGGATAAGCCCACTGCCAAGAGTTTCCCTCCTTGGGCACAACAGAAAATTTCTTCCCTGACAGCATTTTTTTTGAGAAAAAGGAATTAACTGCAGCTTGTGTGGAAAAAAGTGAAGCTGAGTCAATGGCTTTGACTTGCCAGAGGTGACTGACTGTGCCAGTTTTGACTCTTGAACCATTTTAAGTTTGAGTTCGTACCCAAGTCCTGCAGAGGTAACTACTGTCCCGCCTCCCTGAAACCCAAAAGCATCGTTTGTGTTATCACTCATGGAAATAAAGGGCAAAATTCCCACTAGCTCAATGGTGCAGCATCTGCCAGCTGAGTCCAGCTCTGCTCATGGCAAGGATTCTTCCATCTTTTACAGACTATGAATAAGATATATACAAAACTTAATCAAACACGAGCAACATGAGCTGCCCAACCAGGCACAACACTGTGCTGGTTTAATGTAGGTTCACACCACTCATCTTCTTCCTCCCTGTGGTTTGCTGCCTCCATTGCTGTGTTTTGCCTTAAGCTGAGCTGTAAATTATTAGGGAAAATATGTTTGTTTTTTTCCTCTGTGTTTGTGCAGCATTGAACACTGAGAATCCAAGGGCCTGTCACCCTACTGTACTATTAATAATTAAGACCAGTAATTATTTTATTCTCATTATCAAATCAAAGAAATAGCGCTGCTTCAAAGCTACACATGTTGATGCAAGTAGCAAAGTGCATGTGATATCCATGGCCCTTTTGCTACTCTTAGCTAGCCACTAACTCACTTAATTTTGTGTAGTTTAGCACATTACAAGATTGTTCAGGAGTGCCATAAATGATGTCAGGCACCATCAGAAACCACTTCAGAAAATCATTGCCTGTAGCCAGATCAAAAGGTGAACACCTGGAAACTTGCAGTTCTGGGAAAGCAGAATAAATCTTTTTTTTTTTTCCTTTTTTCTCTTTTTTTCCTTTCTCTTCCTCTTGGAGATTTGTTTCTTTTTGCCTCAAAGAATTTGAAAGGTTTATTTACAGCTTTTCAAATGACCCCTAATCTATTTAGAAAAACATAGCATGGCAAATTCATCTCGGGTGTAACTCCATTTGTTGACTTAAGCAGACTTGTGCCAGAAGGGAGCCTGGCCCAGGAGTTTCTCTGCAGAGAAAAACAAAGTATTTGAATACAACGCTTAATTGGCTCCTTGAGTCCCATCACAGACTGTCCTGGAATATATTTATTAAAGGTAATTCTTTTATTGTGGTAAGATTGTATCAGTAACTGAAACTCATGGTATTAGTTTTAAACCTTGTCTTGTTCCCCAGGCTTCGCTGCTTGAGGCTGATAATTTTCACAGCACCTGACAACGTTTAAAGAGACATTGTATTATGTAGTTGAGTGAAATCTAAGACCATAAATAACTGGGAAAGTTGCTTATTTTGTCAGATATCAGCAATATAATTAGTTACAATCCATCGGGGTCAACTTTCAGGAAGTATAAAAAGTTGTTTACCGTGGAACTGCGGAATTTAGAGATGTGCTGGGAGCCTGCTGCAAAGACACAGAGTCCATAAGTAATATTAAAATGATGTCTGCTATATGATCAAACGCTAATTGATTTGTTTAAGCCTACAAATTTCTAGCATTCTTCTCTTGAACAGGTTTTTATATTGATTCACTATTTTTACACGAATTTGTTATTTTTCTCAGCAAGTCCCAAAAAATGAATACTTTTATGAACACATAAACCCCAGAAAAAGAATCTGGGGCACAAAAAGTCTATCAAAAACAGTAGCTGCTGATCTTCTTGCACTAAGGATAGAGCATGAATCCAGCTGTAGGAGCTCTCTCCATATGTTGTATATGGAGCAGGGGCACGGGGAGAGTAGAAGGACACTAAAGGGAAAGGATTGGCAAAAAGGATAAGGAAAAGAGACTAAGGAGAGAGCAGGGAGAGAGTTTGGAAGGGGGAAATATAGAAATGTTCTGAAAGCAGAAATCAGCAAGTGTGATTGGGAGGTTGAGACAGGGCCAAAGCAGCAACAATTGATCCTCCTCCCTACTCGGCTGGTGACTGGATATAATGGTCATGGAGCATTAATCCTCCCTGTCCTGTCCCAAGAAGCAAGCCTTCTTAAAGGATCCAGGGATGAAGCCAGCAGAAAACTCACGTATATTTTGGATGAATCAGTTGCTTTGCTTTCATTTGGATGCTAATGATGTTGTGATTGCGTTAGAGTAAGCTGGGTTTGGGTTTTCTCAAGTACACAAAAAATCTGTACAGTTTTAATTAGTTTACTATGAACGAGCTCACTTTAAAGAGTAGCATTTAGTAGATTGTAGAGGATTTCCATCCCTTTTTTCTGACTTTAATATACCAATTAAGAGTTGCGCTTGCTGCACTGTTTTGGTCTTACACTGTGATTTTGGTCATATAGTTTAACAATTTATAAGAAAATCTTGAGGTCACAGAGCATTTGCAAACACACACCAAGCTCAACTGATGGGGAGAGCACTAAGAGGGGAATTTGTTTCAAAAATAAAAATGACCTTCCATGTGCAAACAAACTCATTTGCAGGAAAAGGACTAATAGAACAGAGCTTTTTAATGAGGCACCCAAACAATATTTTTACAAACCAACTTCTTGCTAAAGAAGCTGTCTGGGTGCATGCACGTGCATTGCTGCTAAAACCAATTACTTTACTACATATGTTAATAATGCATATGTATTATTAGCAAATACATATGCTAATAATGCGGCCAGGGTAAAAATGTTAAAGGAAAAAAAAAGAGTAGTATTCTGTAGAATGCTGGTTTGATTTATCCAAGCGACTTGAATTAATACACCACAAGGAAGAAAATGTTCTCTTTTTTTCGTAAGAAACAACAGCAGGTAATTTAAAAGCAACAAATATAAACAGTGTCAAATCCCAAGCAATTTTTTGAGACAACAGTAAATTAAATGCCTGAATTATTTCTAAATTATTTCTATATACATATATATGATCCACCATCATTGGGATTTTAAAAATGGCTTCATGAGAACAAGGTCAAGCTCTGTAGTAACAATGATACTATAGACACTATTTAGATATAGAATTACCAAGTCTGATAACTTTTGGTTTTGCTTTCCCCTATGAAATGCACTTACAATCCTTTCTGCAGTTTCAGGTTACAAATGGCAAACTTAATCTGAAGAGAAACATTTATATATTTGATGTTAACTGCAATAACAGCTCTATTCAGTCAGAGCCCTTAAACCTTTTAATAAAGCAGATATTTGACACAAAGTTTTTATTTTATTTTTATAATAGATGTATCCCCAAAAAGCCTAAAGTGATAGATCTGACTATAGAGTAATATTTTTCAGTATTTGCCACATAGTTTGTACGTATTAGTGTTGCATAACAAATAGATGTTTAAAATATTTGTTCGTAGAGGTCTTTCCTTGAACTTAAGCATAAGTTATCTAAACAGTTGAAAAAAGATTTATAGTTATGAAGAGGCCTATATGTCAAGCAAAGTTTTATGATATGTTCCATAATAAATTAGCAATAAATGGATACAGGTGACTGTGGAATTTATGGCCTTTAATGTTTTAATGCTTCACTAAAGAAAAACCTATTATTAAGGTCCTAAAGGGTAATACAGGAATATCATCTACAAATTGTCAAATTAAATAGTTGTTGCCAGGTATTTGAACGGTGGAACGTTTTGGCTTCACCAGCAGCAGGGGTGGACAGCAAAGAAAGCAGGAGAAGACCAGATCATTCCTGAAGTACAGCTGAAGATTTCACCCTGCAAACCCTACGAGCTGAAAATGATGGGTCTGATCCTAAACCATCTCTCATTTGAAAAACCTGTAGTTATCCAGGGAATCTAAGTCTGCTTGAAGGGCTCCGAATCACTCATACAGGTAAAGGCTGAGGGACTCATCCCAGTTTAATGGATGGCTAAAAGCCAGTGAGTGAAGCTTTGCTTAGCAGAGACCTTTTCAAATGTTTCTGTCCACATGAAAACTACTGCTTGAATTCAAGAAATAACACACTGTGGAAAAGAAATGGATTTTACCGTTCTAAAACTGTGACCTCAGGTAATATTGGAAAGTGCCCTAAAACACAATTGCCAATTTGTTGCTGCAGATGCTTGTGAACATCTTTTAAGTGATTAAACCCTCATCAAAAGATAAAAATATGGATAATACTGATGAGAATCCAAGCAGAAAATAAACCAAATTTTTGTGTCAAAACAGGAATGGTATTTGGTGAGGTAAAGGGAGAGAGATTTATCTTTCACGGGATATCAGACCTGGCACTAAGGAGTTAAGATCCCAAAACGACTTGGCAGTGCTGCCCGCTCTCTCGGGAACAGCTCCCCCAGGGATATAGCAGAGACCCAACCCGTCCTCAAAATTGCTTTTTAAGATTAAGCATATCCAAGCCATTAGCAGGATGTCTGCACGTTAACACATCAGCACAAAGATAGGGCCAGGGGGAGGGGGAAAGAGTTATGCAAAAGTGCTCTGCGACTGCCATTGGGGCAGTTCATCCCTAAAAGGAAACACATGTTATACAATCCTCTGCCTAATAGGGTTGGACAGTAATTAAAAAATATCTTTTATTTGGAGAGCTGGGTCTTGAAACTACCAACTCGCACCATTAATCTTTTTGATGTACTGCAAAGATCTGCAGCAAAGGTCAGCGAGCAGGAGCTCTGCCATTTGTAGGGGGATGAGCTCCCTGATGGGACAGTGAACTGCAGAGCAGATAAAGCCATTACACCCAGTTATCAGTTAACTGTGGTTCAGAAAGGGACCTTAGGGTGAC
Organism: Gymnorhina tibicen; assembly: GCA_013399875.1. Taxonomy (NCBI): domain Eukaryota; kingdom Metazoa; phylum Chordata; class Aves; order Passeriformes; family Artamidae; genus Gymnorhina; species Gymnorhina tibicen. The sequence goes on from VXAZ01001668.1 coordinate 1,346,709, forward strand.
CATGGCCTGATCAAACCCCAATCTGCTCTCATATCACTGGGCCATTGATAAATTACCTTCAAAACTACCAGCAGCTCCTCAGGAATAAAATTCAGGTGAGCAACCGCAGAAGGGAACTATTTAAATTGAACGGAAAGCAGGAAGAGGGCTCATTGCTCTCAGGGTGCCTTGATCTGCTCCTCAGAGATGGCAGAGCAAAACCTACCGTAAAATGAGGTGTCTAAGTGTCAAGTTACACCACGCTGACTGTGCCATAACAGTTGAAGCAGCAAACCCAAAGCTGCACTCTGTCCTCTCAGTATTAACACTGCTCTGTCCCACCGAATGGTTTCAGCAGTCCCATTTGCTCCAGCTGGGGAATCTTCTGCTCTAAAGCACCTTGAATTTCTCTGCCAGTAAAACTAAATCCCCAGAGTGGCTGCTACCGTATAACCAGGCGGAGTTTGTGGTCAGGGGGAAATCTATTCATAACCAGAACAGGCACCAAATAACTGTTCCATAGCAGAGCCTGGAGGGCAGTGTTTTATCCAGCCTCTATCACTCTTGGAGGGTGTGCCAGATTAAGCCCTGTTGTCATTCACATAATTGCCAGTAAAGAGAGAAGCTCTCCACTGCAGATAGGGATAATTGTTAATTAACCCATTAGTCTTGCTCACTTCCCAGCTCCTTTCCCTTCCATGGTCTACCGTCATGACACCACGAGATGTTTTTCCTTATTTTGACAGGGCTAAGAACCTCGCTTTGGGGCTTTTCTTAGATTTTGAGGCATTTTAAAAAAGAATTTGATGAACACCTGTGATTTCATCTGGAAGTTGTTTTTATCCCCATGCTGTGAAGAGCTAACTTCCAGATCACCCTCCCATCCATATGTCTATCAGATGTGTTCATCTTGTGCTGGGCTGGGCAGGGTGGTTGGGTTTTTTTCTCCACTGTGAACTACGAGCTTATCTGACCCTTAACAATGACTGCTGCAGGTGAGTTGTAAAGCTATCTGCTGTTCAGATAAAACTCAGATACTGTCTGCAGGTATGGCCTGTGTTTCCAGGAACCTTCTGCTGTGCTCTGTCCAGAGGGCCAGCAGTTATTGATTCCCAGGAAAGGCTCCTTCATCCACCGGGTGAAGCTACCGCAGAGTCTGATATTATATAAACTCTCCACAGCTGTTTCCTTGTGCTTTTATTTGCCATTCATCGCTTGCCCTAAAAATTCTGTATCACTGTAAGAGGCAGATTATTGAACAAAGATCCTGTGATTATTTTTTTGAATGCTTTCTCCCTCAGGACAGAGCAAGCTGAGATGATTGTGTGAGCAAAGGATTAGTTTAGCTTGATAAGTGTCCCCAGATCTGGCTCTAGGGTGTAATATCACCTCTCTATTGTCTCTGTATCCATTTCCGCTCAGGAAATATGGGGGAAGGACATCCTCTGATAGATTTTTTTTCTCCTTGGACAGCAGAAGTTAGCAGACTTAGATCTTTCTGTCTCTTTTAGGTTAGCGGTGTCTTTTATGCCTGATTTCAGCAGCTGTGATGAAGAGCCCACATACAGAAATACTCTGGAAAGGTCAGTTCACAAGAACACTCAGTTTCTGGGGACAGGACAAATAACTCGTGTGCAAAGACAGTTGATATCTTCTAAATAAAAAGGTAACAAAAAAAACACCTAGAGATATGCTGGTTCAAGCCAGCATGTATTTAATTTACATATTTAGCTGGCATACTTGGGCAAATGAGAGAAAAAACTACTTCACCACAGGTAAGATTCTTCATTAAAATGACAAGCTTCTAAATAATGATTTTCAGGCTTTTATGCCGCTATGTACTATTGCAACATGACAAATCTTTAAACATATTACACAGATATGTTTCTTGAGGTTTCCAGTGTATGGATATTTTAATGGCATCTACAGTAGTGTTCAAATGAGGATAAAGAAATAAAATTTATGGATTTCAGATGCTTCTTCATTTAAAGCAGACTGAAAAAACAAGGAAGTGGGGAAGTGATAGGTGTAATGCACCACGATTGCTTTGCATCTGGGCTTTTCAAACATGTTTAACTCATTGGAATCTCTTCATGCATTCAGACACATTTCAAAGAGCTTTGAAGAGCCTTCCTTCATACAAATGTTGTGCATCAGGAATGGGTGTGAACCAAAACCCTACTCTGAATATTCCTCTTCCAGTCTGTGGCTGTGCATCCCCACCTGAATTTTGCAGCTGAGGTCACTACCTGTTATGTCCGGGATTGAATATTCTTGTAACCCTCATAAGGCACCATTTCAAGTACTGAAATTATATCAGTGACCTCTGAGAGCTACAGCTGGGGAAGAAGGGATGCCAGCCTTCAGCTGCAGCTTTCAGGCTGGTTCTTGGAGACTGGCCTGCAGGGGCAGATGATGTTTTCAGCAACTCCCAGTGGAAACTGCAGCATTGCTTGTCATGTTCTGCAAAATGGGATGGCTCTTGGCTTGAAAAGTCTGTACTGAGCCAAAACCCAGCAAAAAAACACCTGAGTAAAAATGCAGGAGGTGTGCGGCTTTCATGGCCAGGTTGCTGCAGCAACTGCAGCCAGAGGGAAAAGGTAGCACTGTCTGTTCTAGAGACAAAGGTAAAAGGAGCTGGAAGAAAGCAGGAGGTCTTCTGTCAGATGGAATGGAGAGGGTGATGGAAGGAGCACCAGACAGAACCAGGTCCAAGTAGAGGTGAAGAAATTCAGATGGGGATTTGTCTTCTAGAGACAAGACAGGACTGTACAAAGTCAGAAACAGTGAGAAGAGGTTAAGCCTACTGGAGGGACAGGTTTGCTGTTAGAAAGATGAGATCAGTGTTTGAAAGAGCTGCTGTAAGAGATGGTTGAAAAAGAAATAAAATAAAAAAGGTGTGTGTCAGTTAATATGAGTTTAGACATTTCAGGAGTTGCTGTAGAGTCTGTATGGAACAAAACAAAACAAAACAAAAAGGCCACAGTTTTTGAAAAAAAGAAAAGGAAACCAAGACAGAAAAGTGAATGAATCAACCACAATCTGTGAAGTTCCTGACACTTTCCACATGCTCAGAAGGGGCTTCCTAAAAAAGTAGACTGTCTTCTGATATTGAAAGAGAAATACAAAAGAAAAGCACCAGTAGCTACGACTGAATATCCAAAAAATGTAAAGGTCCATTTGCACATACACCTTCAATATAAAGCAATAGTCTAAGACACCTGGGTACCTGTCTGATTTCCAGGGTTAATTTATTTATAGTCTATTGTTTCATGTTAAATATTTCCATAATAATGGAGTGTGACATTTGAGGTTTTTTCTTCCCAAAGGTATGCAGCAAGCTGAGTTTTATATCCAACTACATATATCTCATTTGATATTGGCTTAATGGCTACTTTCCCAAACACAACCATGCCTGGCTCAACATCATTTCAGCATTTCTACTGTGATTTATGTAATAGCCAAGTTCAGGGGCATTTCTATTTTTTTTTTTTTTTACTTTTTCTAACAGGATCTTCTTGTCCTTTTTTTTCTTCTTAATTTCAACTCAAGAGGATCTCAGGGGAAAAAAAAGAAAAGGAAGTTATGCTAATGAAATTCGGTTTCCCTTTTAAAGATACAAGCATAATCTTTTGCTAACATGCTTATTGCAAATTCAGGCATGCAGAATCAAAATTCAAAATTATTCTCATTTTCAAAAAACAAATCTATATGTAAAAATCTCTAAATCACAGCAGAGCACACCACACCTTGAAATCAATAGCCTAATTCATGTATAAAGCTGAAATTCCACCACTAAAGATGCTGTGTGGTGAATCTAGCACAAGCTTTTGTCTATGAATTCATTTTACCAAACATCCCCACCTGAGGACTGGGAGAATGAAGTGACAGCAGAAAGTCACCTCTCCAGGAACCAACCTGACTGCAACTTGTCTGGTGTTGAATGTCTGGTTCTGGTTTTACTCCTCTAAGACTGAAGTTAAACTATATATTCTTGCCCTCTGTCATCTGACAGAGGAATGTACTCAGCCCCCTAACATTTGCACTGCTTGTCTTGCTGCCATCGTTAAGAGAACCTCCTGCCTTGTAAAAATGTAACTACACGTGTTTCATAAAAATCGATATAAAAATAACAACACCGGGGTACTTACATCTTTCTGGAACAATTGAATGCTGAAACAAGCATCTCTGGTTCTTCCTCCTGCAAATGGATCAAATTACATTTCACTAGGTAATAAAGTGTGGTACAATAGCCTGCCCAATCTGTTTTCATCTTGTCTGGTACAAAGTTTCAGATCTACTCACTCATTATTCAACCTAATGGGCTGGGTTTGGCATATATTGAATGTTAGTGCTCTCCCTGGAAGCTGCAGAGGTTAACTGCTCCTAACAGTCTCTTTCCTTCCTTTCTGGGCATGTTTTCCCCATGAATATTTGAAACAACAGAACTAAATGTCATAATACCCTACAGTGAAGGTGCTGGTACAAACCACAGCGACAAAATAATGGTAGCAATTTTTTTGTCCTAATCCTTGGTTACCCCAATGGAACCTGGTCCATACCTGGAAATACTTTGAAATGCATCAGGGAAGCAATCTGCTCTTGCCAAAATGCTTGCAGAATTGAAGGTCCCCATTATTAAGCATTATTATCATTCTTTATTCACTTTATTGGTAGTGTTTGCATGATTGTGGCTCTCCATGCGAAAAAGAAATGCTGTCAGAGGCTGAACTGGAGATGTTACACCTTTCGTTCAATTATCATTTCAGAGGAGGAAAAAAGTCTTTCTAAATACAAATGGCTTAATTTAATGTTAACTATGAGCTAAAAAATGGTCATGGTAGTCCTGTAAGTGGTCCTGCTGCAGGAAGTTAAAAACAAAGTTATTTCTGAAAACAGAAGCTTGAAAAACTCATGTATATAATTTCTAGACTCTGCAGCAAGGAATTACACAAATTGCTAATCAGGAACCAAAATGAATATGCTGTTGATACAGTTGAAATGTTTCCTTTGCTCTCCTTTCGTGCTGTAATATTTTTCTAGTCCCTGCACTCAAAGTAGATACATCACATTTTGATGTAGTTAGGCTCTTTTCAAGGTGTGAAATTGGTAAGTACCAACACCAAAGGAGAAAAATTCTTTTAATACTGCACTGTGCCACTTGAAGCTGTATTACCCTTTGGCTTCGAGCCAGCAAACTCCAGTGAGAACTATTTTATAGCACATGACTATAATAAAAGATATTTAAACATGGCCTAACAATGGATTAAACTAGTAAGACACAGTTTGTGTTAGATCCCAAGGATGAATATCAAAAATAGAGGCAATAGTTTTGAAACAACAGCCAGCAGTGAAAAGTTTACTTCTAATATAAACCAGACAGTCCCCAAAATAATTTGTGGTTTATTTAATTCTTACCGTTCATCTTGTGTTCTTTTGAGTAAGCTAAAGTAAGACACCCGCGTAAAAGCACCAGCTGGTTTAGATTTTGATTCTGGATCTCTAGTGAGCTGAAAAACTCTAATCTGCATCTGCAAGGGTGGGGAGTCGTTTTTGTAAACAAGAAAAAAAGAGATTTGCTGCAGGGGGAAGGACAGCTTAGAAGAAGGTGCATTTTGGGAGAAGAGAGAAAAAACAACCTCGTTAATATATTATAATAAATTACTGTTTTGTCATTATCTGGTTATATTTGCACAAACATCAATTGCATGTGAGCCCTGAAAAAAGAATGTTTCATTGCCTTTAATACGCACTGCAGTGTGCACCCATACAAAATCATTACTGTAACAAAACCAGCTGCGTGTAATAGAAAGCAAATGATTTACAATGTTACTATAAGAAACTACTTTATTTCATATTATCATAAAAAGAACAGCACTGAAAATTTGCATGACAAACACAAGAATCCAGGAAATTCCAAATCTAATTCATTTTTAGGTTTTAATAGGTATTAACTTACGGAGGTGAATTGTTAAGAACATTTCTTGCAGAATATTTCCAGAGAGTTTAGCTGCAATATTGGAACTTATATTTAGTGAAATGTGAACTAGCCCAGCAGATGAAGAAAATGCATAAGCTTTAAATTCACCACAGGACCTAAAAAAAAGCATATTTATTTTTATCACCCTGCTGTGGCTGAAGGTTTGGGTCTATCAAGGGTCTCTCAAGTCAATGGGTCTTCAGTCCTCTGAACAAAGACTGCTGAATTAGATGCTGTTCTAAAATGTCAGTTCTGTTACCAACCTGCACAGTGACTGTTTTAAACTGTTGTGAAATTTTAACAAATGCATATGAGCAGTTTCAAACCCACATTCTGCCTGGTTGTATGGAGTGGTTGGGATACTCTGCTGATTTAGCAGATTATGAAGGATCAAGTCCCAACTCTGTCTCACACCAGTCATGAAACAAGTTCCTGTTGTGTCGTGGAAGGGAAGCCTATTGTATTCAGCTATGGAAGGAGATAACAGCTGTTATCAAAAAGGTGGCAGGCATGTAAAACGAAAACTGAAGTCTTGAACAAATGAAGCTTTATAAGACCCAGGCAGAACTCAAACAAATGTTCAATGAAAGTCACTTTTATGGCTTTACTTTGGTTTATCGCAAGGCAGTAATAAATGTGTCTCATTAAAAGCCAGTAAAAGAACACCACCTACACCACCAATTGCTGTAACTGCAGATATAGCAGATCTGGAATAGTTACCTAAAGACCCTCATTTCCTAGCATTTAATGCTTCCCTGTCCATATAAACTAGCTTTCTATGGATTTAAAGACTGTTGGATGCTAAAAGCAGCAGCTGTTGCTGGGAAAACGACACTTTCAAAGCCCTGTTTCTTTCTCAAGGTGAAGTTAGAGGAAGGTTGAATGAACATGGAACGCTCCTTGGTGAAAAAAAATTGCCAGAGGAGAACATGCCAATAGAAAAACAAGCAATTCCCCCATCCTGGCTGGAGTGTAAGTGTTTTGCCTCAGCTTTATTGCTCAGCGGGTCAAATTCATTCCTGGTGAAATGGCAGTTCCCATGGTGAAGCCGCAGGAAAATTCTGAAACATTCTGGCACCTGTCAAGAAATGGGGATGTGAAAGTGGGGGGAGGAACTGGCATGTAGAAGCTGGGATTAAGGGTGGGAGCCACCACATAAAAGGTTATTCTTGTTCTAGTTGTTAGAACTTTTTTATTGCGTAGAATTTACATACATGCTTATTAAGTGGTTTAAAAAAGAAGCCTGACAGATATTAAACAGCATGCCACACTCTTTATGCTGCTGCCATACAGATGTGTCCAAAGCATAAACAGACTTACAGTCAGCACTTGATTGCTCTATGGGAGAGTATCTCTGCAGTAAATTTCTCCAAACTTTTCAGGACAATTAACTTGAGAATTGGAACCTTTTTTTTTCCCCCCGCAGATTTGATCCATTGCTTGATCTCTCACTGCTTTCCAATTATGCAGGGAAAATATATAGCAAGTGTTTTAATACCCTAGATTGAATTTCCTAAACCTAAGCTAGCAGCAGAATTACTGGGCCAGGGATTCTGGCACAAGAAGTACAGCTGTGTGTGAGCTGGTGGGAAAACTACTGGAATATCATGAATAGTCTTGGTGTTCACACTTCAAAGAAGCCATGGAAAATTGAAAATAGATCAGAAAAGAATTATTTCAAGATCTGGAATATCTGCCTTGTAGGGAGAGATGTTTGTAGCCTAATCTGTTTATTTTATCAAAGAAAGGTTAAGAGACTCATCGATATATTAATACCTACATGTGGAGAAAATTTGTAATGGCTCCATAATTTAAAATATAAAAATGAATCAAGACCTAGAAGCTGGACATGGTCAAATTCTGATTATAGATAAAACAGGATTATTAAGAGTGAGGTTAGCTACTCATCAGGAAAACTTCTGCAAAAGGAATGTGGGTTCTTCACCCCAGAAGCTTTTCAGTCAGGACTGGATGGCTCTTTGACTAAGGAGAGCTGGGAAGTGGGCTGGGTGCAGGTTTCCCAGGTGAGGCATTCTGGCCAGGGCAAATGTGTTAACCATGACGGTCCCTGTGACAAAGGAGAGCTGGGGCAGGTCACTCTTCTTCAGCTGAACTAACTGGCAAAGCCGACATCAGTATATGAACCAAAGTAAAACCTCCCGGTAGAGTTCCCTCTTCACAGTAACACTGATGCTCTGGGAAGCCCTGTCACCTGTGCTTGGCTTGGTGAAATGTCCCCTCTTTCCTTCCTGATTCCCTCCATGGCTGTGCATTCCTGCAGAAAACATAACAATGGAGCCAGGCAATCTGTTTTCTCCAATCCCATTGATGCCATGCACAGACCAACTGCTCTAATCTTTCTTTTACCTCTTTGCCTCTTTTTTTCTCACACATAAAATTTCAGGCTTGCCACTGGATAAAAAACTCTTCTTTGGGAACATATGCTGGATACTTAAATGTTGAAGTGAATCTCTGTTTCTGCAATTTAAGTAATTCCAGGGATGACCCTGAGAAGTCATATCTTGGCTGGGATGATATTTAAGTTAGTATTTACAACTGCCTGTGAGTTTTGCTGAGTAAAGGTTATTTGCACAGTAATATTAGTCTTGTGCCTCTTTACTCAGCGCTCTCCAGCCATTACCACGCTGCTCAAACTCAGCAGTGGTGAAATTAGCAGCTTCTGTGACCTCTTGATACTGTCACTAGCAATGGAAGGACCCAGGTAGTGGCAGGACGCTGCACAAACGACTCTTAGATAAATAAACAGCAAGAATATCTGATTGCCAAAGTGAAGCATTTAATCACAAAGGCTTTTCTATCACTGGAAATGAAGGCAGACATGCTGTTACAGTAATATGGGGAGAGAAAAAATGAGATTGAGCAGCAGCAAAGAAACAAAGGAGAAGCTGAAGGAAAACAAAATATGGAGATGATTTAAAATCACTTATGAGACCTGTGCCTGTTAATGCATTTTTTCAAATGATTATGACTTACAGAAAGTACATTCAGACATCTTCTTCTCATTAGAAACACTGAGTTGAAAAAGATATAACCAGTATCCCAGTGTGTTCCCCTAACATGAGCTTTTGAACCACAGCTACGAAGTTGCATCCAGCATTGGTATGCCTTAATATTGTATATTGCTGGATGATGAGACATCTGTGTTCTTATATGGACAATCACATTTACCCCAACATCAGCAAGAGTGTTTCTAGAGAACAATTGCTGATGTGTTAGCATGGTTTCTATCTTTCTATAGAGACTAGTATGCTTCATCTCTGATTTCATGATTTTCTAGCTGATGGGAATTTCAAAAGAGCTCCTGTAGAGAGCTTTTACTGTTATTCACTGCTTTTTCACAGTTAGATAGGCAATGCTGTCAAACATCAACAGAAAATGAGGATGCACCATTGGTTAAAGCCATGAAGATACAATGAAAACTCTGAGGTAATGACAAATCACTTTTGCTGAAGCACCATTTAAAGTGGTGGTGAACAGGCTCAGAGGGTGATGTCTATATCCTAATATAGTTAGTGGTGACTTTTTTAGTGAGGTTTAACCAGAAAGAGCTCTGGTTGCAAACTTTTGGAAGCAAAGACAAAGGAATACGAAGAGCAAAGAAACAACAGATTTTAACACCAGGCAACCGTTCTCATTTTTATTTACTCAGACGCCAAAACCAACTAACTCTGCCTGTATCACTTTGTTTTCATGTGCAGGTACATTTTCTGAGCACAGTTCTAAAGTGAGAGTGGACAAAGTCACAGAAGAGCCTTGGTAGATTCCTAGTGTAGGGGAAAAGCCTTCAGAGTTGCAAATAATACAGAGACTAAATTCTGCTGTCTGTCACACTGGAGAAAATTCAAAGTAATTACCCCACTGACTTCAGTGTAGTGATCCTAGATTTATATTACTGTAAATGACAGCAAAAATTGGACCCAATATAGAAATAATTTATCTAAGGCCCTAAGTATAGTTAGTTGCACAATTCAATCTGTAAATAATGCCTCTAATGCACATATGGCTAATTTACATCCAGACTATGAGAACATATCCAGTGCTGATTTCCAGGAGGCTTGAAGCACTAGGCAGTGCCAAAATAAATCTGCAGTATTCCCATAGCCCTCAGAATCCTTCCAACTTCTGGGGTTGGGAAGAAGATGCACTGCACATATTTTGGAAAAGTGAAATTCTATCTGCTATATACTAGTTATTGGATAATTCTTAACAAAAGGGCATAGAAGGCTATTAAGCAGCACTCCATGTCTACTTGCAAAAGCTCTGCAAGCTCTCTCCTCTCAAGAAGTTGTTTTTATCTAATTTGTCTCTTACTGGGAGCAGAATTCTAGGAGCAGCTTGAGTTTTCTAAGAATAAACCACACTTGAAAGAAAGGAGGGTTTTAAGTAACATTGGAGAAGAGTGCTTGGAGTACATACATTTAACACACATAAAACTTAACTACGGCAATTTCAGTTAGATTCCTTCTCTAATCACATATTTATGTTAAGACCTTGCTGAAGCCAAATTGAAATTGATACTGCTAGGAGGAAACATGGTATAAAAATCTGAATTATTCACCAGCTTGGCAAGAGAAAAAAATTCTGCCAAAATACCAAGTATTGTTCTGGGCTTTATATGAGCACTGCAATGTGGGGTGTGAAGAGTTAGAAAATCCATGTCTTGCTGTACATTGGAAAGGAGACATGTTAAGTCTGAGTGTAACAAACACATCAACCCTCCTTCCTCCCTTCCTTAAATATTTTATCTAAGTTATTTAACTTTTTGTTTGGTTGGTTGGTTGGGGTGTGGGGTTTTTTGCACCATCAGGGAAGAAGAATTCTCCTGTTATGAACATGCAGGAAGTGTTGAGACCCTGCACTTAAATGCAGATTAATCACGGCTGCCTCAGTGCTGCAGGTGGATTCCATTAGACCCTTCAACAACAGAAGAGACACAGGATAGTCCTGTGGTAGAAGAAAATCCCTGGGAAGAGATTTTGGGGGCAGCTAAGCCTGGGAAAAAGTCTTAGGAATGAGCAGGAAGTTTAAGTGTGTTGTTTTAGTTAAGACCAAACTTCAATGAGGAGTCATTTACTCACTCATTTAAAGGAGTGCTTGAAGACACCATGCTTGAAGGTTGGGTAGGTGTTTTACCTAGTCACTTGCTGTGACTGCTAACTTGGTGCATAAATAAATTATATAAATATAACAATTTAACCTTACAAATAATTGCATTCAGTGTGTCCTCATATGGCAGCATAATGATGTTGAATGTGTAGGTCCTATAAAGCCCTTTGAGGTCCTAAAGAGGGAAAACAATTAGAGAAGTTCAGAACTTACCTTACAAAGAACTCTTTTTAGAACATAATTTTCTAGTATTTGCCAAGATTCTCCTTAAGGGAGTTGATAACTTTGGAGAATTTGTGAGGTAATAGTCTCTGAGATCCTTGGAGACCTATAAAGAATAAATGACCTAGAAAATAAATGCAGGAGTTATTTAAACAGAGGAAAAATACTTCTGAAGAAGCCTCATACTCAAACAATGATGAAATTATTTTTTTTTTTCTTGTCCTGGTTCATTAAGAGATCTGAAAAGTCACAATTTTGAAGTTGTTTATTTCTATTGTTAATGTCTCTTAGGTTCTGTCAAGCACAAAAGAATATTATTCTCTGCAAAGATGACAAAATTATCCTTGACTCTCCCTGTATTACTTATGTCCATTTCCAATGCACAAAAGTTTTTTAAGATGTGCAATCACTGGACATGTTACAAAACCAAGAAAAAAATGTTTCTATTTAAGTCTAAAAATAGATGTTATCTAGTCAATTTCCATTTCTAATGTAACTCTTCAATTTGAGCCTCAGTCTGTGTTTCTGTGATTTTTGAACAGGTACTTCTGCAATTGTCAACTTGGAGGTTTCCATGAAGTTTTAGGAGAGCCAAGGGCAAGTCTGAATTTAGCCCTTAGAAGTTAGTGTTAAAAGAGTTTAATATCACTGGTGCTGTCTGTCCCCTGTGGGGTTATTGCTGAAGACAGTCTGAATTCTAGGTGTAGGGCAGGGTGTATCCCAGGGCTATGTCGGGTTGGAAGTGCTGAAGGAGTTTGCATGGCAGGGAGGCTTTGACAGAAGAGCACAATGGTTTGTGCAGAAGCTGCTGAGAACTAGGTGTTTTCATGTTTTTAAAAGGCTGAATTGAAATCTAACCCAGACAGCTGACTAACATCTTGAAACACAGGCAAGTTTGGGTCAAATCTGGGTGACTGGAAAGTTTAATTATAGTATTTGATGACTGTTTTACAGCATTTAAGCCTCTTTGAACTTCACAATGGATGAGAGTGTTGAAAGGCTGTGAAACATGTTCAGCTAAAAATGAACAAAAAAGATGATGCTTCCAACACTCTTAGTGGTACCTGGCATTTATTTGAAGTCTGATACTGCACACAGTACTTCCATACCCGTTGACTCCAAGTTTCCAGTTGAAAAGTACTGGATTTCCATCAGAACAATGGACAATTCTATGGCGTTTGCCTGATTTCAAGCCCCGACTCCCCTTTTCAGAGACACATTTCCTTTGCTGTTTCTTGTATGATCCCGCTCCTTGCAGTAATGCAAGAAAGACAGGTGAAGAGTGAGGCAGGGCAGACACAAACCGCATCCCAAGCAGATAAACCCACAGCTGGCTAGAGAGAACAACAGCACAGAAGAAATGACAGTGGCACTACCTGAGGGCTCAGGACCACCGAGGTGTGTGTACAGCTTTCAGAACCTTCCAGAGAAAATTCAGCCCTAGCGTTGCGGCCAAAGGTCTCATCCTTCTGAGGAGATGTTCCACAAGAGTGAAAGCGAAAGGTAAAAGAAAGCATGCAGACCAGGAGAGTGGCCTAACTCACCCAGCCTCAGCAAACCTTGAACATTTCGGGTTGCAAAATTTGGGGACAGGACAGAAATTTCATGAATATTCTTCTAGCATTTAATCAATGCTAATCAAAATACTTCCAGCATAATGAATTATTTTCAAACCGAGAGAGCAGACAAAACCGGTAGCTTGAGAAAAACCTTCCAATTCACAGTAGTGGGTTTGAGCCCAGCTATTTGATTTCTGCAGTCAATTAATTCTAGTGAATTCCTGAAGAAGTCACTAATTGAAAAAATAACGACAGCTAAGATAAAGCTAACAGGCAACAATGTTCAGTCTCAAAAATTGCACAGTCTTTCCAGAAAACAGTCTGGACAGTTGCAACAGCTACTGAAAGTTAGTCAGCAAGGCAGAAAGCAGAAGCTTGTCACATGTCGAGACGAAACCAGCCAGTTCCTCACAGCAATGTAACATTCAAAGCAAACACATTGCCCGTGATCTGCCAGCTAAGAATTACTCAGCAAATAATGTCAAGGAGGAGATAGCATTTTCATAAAAAAATAACAAAATGTTTCCTAGTTCATAAATGGAAATCAGGGAGAAATTAAATCACCAAATTACCTCCTACAGTTTACCAGTGTACACACAACTGCTCTGATCCTCTTTAGCAAGTACGCAACTGGAAATGAGAAGCAGAAAGTGGAATTGTCTCAGCAGCACAGGCAAAAAGATTTTCTTGCATTTTTTTTTGAAAGGGCAGCCAGAATATCAAGGCTCATGTTTAATCAGATGTACTGTAGGCTCAGGAGGGAGAATTGAGAGGGAATTACAAGTTACTGAAATTAAAAAAAAAATCCACCATAATTCTTGGAGTTCCCACTTTAAAAAAAAAAAAAAGTGTTGATTTTCTGGCTCAGAAATGACTGGAAGAACGTGTAACAGAAATAGATGGCACATGTGAGCTTTAAGGTTCTGTATTAAATATACCATAGATATCCTCTGTTCTGTGATAAACAATTGTTTTTTAAACTCACTCTTATCACTGTCTACAAGGAGATGGGGTGTTGGAGCAGCCACCAGGAACACAGGACAGCTACTGCAAATCAGAAATGCAGAAACAGTTCACTGAGGCCACATATTCCAGCTTTGATGGCCTTTTCTTCATCAGCAAGAATTCTGGGCTTGCTTTTCTCAGCTTTCTCCATGCTACACAGGTAGTGGCAGAACAGGGAAAAGGGACAAGGCAGAGAACAATACAGGAGCTACCGACCATCCATAGGGAGAAATCCTTTTTACCACAGTGTAGCATACAAGGGAGCTACATTTGAGTGCAAGCTCCAAATATAATGTTTTGAGATCAAAATACTCTAAAAGAAACTAAGGACTAGAAAATTCATGATGAGACATCCACAGAGTGAGTGGACTTGGACAGAAAACATGATACAGCAGTAACAGTGAGTTTAAAAGATTAGTATTACCGAACAACAGTGGGTATCTGTGGTGCACTGAAGGAATGGTACAGTCCTGTAACCAAGATGGTGCTTAGGAAATAAAATGGATTTTCTAATGTAATATTCACTAAATCATGGACAGTGATGAGCAAAACCTACAGTGCATACAGGCACTGAGCAGTGGTGGTAGCTCAGTGAATGAAAATCTGAGTCATTTCTGGATTAATGCTCTAACATAGTGCCAGGGGACACTGTGTTGCTGGAGATATCATTATTTCTCTGAGATATTTTGTCATTTATATCCCACATTACATTCCAGAAGATGACAATTACCCTATTCCAAAGAGGACAAAATCAAAAAGCCAGCTTTCAGCTTGACCCTAGAGGGGTATAAGAGGGAATAAAATATATCTGGTGCACCTTTGAGCAGCATTCTCTTCAAGCACAGGGGTAGAGGAGTTGAGAGGGCATCTCCCCAGTGCCTGCTCCACCAGCTGAGCAGAGAGGAGAAACATGAGAAAGGGGAAAGGTTCCACACTCCTCTTCTCACATGCCAGATTGCACATAAGGAGTGGAGGACTAATAATCTGTTTATTTTTGAAAGCAGTTAAGGCAGATTGGGTATTGCATTGATATATGGCCTGTAGCAGTACAAAAGTTCTTCCACCTTCCCCCGTTCAGCTGTGTGCACATGCATTCCAGTCAGCTCCTGTTTAGGAAGAGACAATAGTAAGAAATTAGAGAATACCAATAAAAGGCAAGGAAAAAGCACAAAACCTGCCTGTTGTAAAAACTCATAAAACTTTTCTTAAGATGCAGCATGCAAGACATGATGTTTGACTCAAATTTCTATCAAATAAATACATTCTGCCTACCTAAAATTAATTTCTTGTTTTGATTTGATGAGTTCATCATACTTGGTTTCTACACCGTGCAATGAAGATTATTCTACTAAAAGAGAATTTGTATGTGGTAAAATTAATTTCAGAAATATTCTGATGTACGTAAGTCTCTCTACTTTCCAACAGGAACCCCATGGCTTTCTCCCATGGCCCAAGTCTCCTGCAGAACACTGGCACCATAATCCCTTCTGGCTCTTCCAGCCTTTCCCCAAGCACAGTAGCTCCTCCTGGGAGCTCCACTGTGAAACATTTGGGAAAGATACCCGAGGATGTGGAAGAACAACAGCTGCAGAGTAGGGGAAGGGGTTTTCAGGTGAGGGGGATGGTGATTTATCCTGAAGAGTTGACCTGCAGCTTTAATTGACCATTAGTATCTCAGTATCATAAACCAAGGCAGACAACCATAGCATTTGTAACTGTTTCAGAAATTACTACCCTAGATAATCCATTTACATGTTTTTGCCTAAATATGATCCCAGGACATGTATTGAAGTTACCATTTCCAACTGGACCATCTATTTTCGTATCAACAAAAATCAGATACAATGCAGGAGAGGAAAGAAGTGCCAACTCTGTGTTAACTATCACAGCACGCAGACAGCTATCACTGCCAGCCAAAAGTTGAGGGTCAATGAACTATTTATTGTGTACAGAGATGACATGAGCTGGGACTCAGGTTAATGACCGTGGGTAGACTGGTGCTCCCCAACCTTCTATGGCCCTGGACAATAACTTGCTCGGCATTAGGTATTGTGGGCAGCATCATACTTTACTCTCCCTAATGGCCTTCAGCTTTAAGTTTTTCATTTCCTGTAGGTCTCAGCTGTATGAGAAGATCTCCCAAGGATTTTTTGCTCACTGACTCACGAGCCAGGAACCGGGGGCTCGTGAGTGAGGGGTGGTGGGTGAAGTATTATCTGACCTGTCTGCTGTTTCCTTGCTTTTTATGGCTTGCACGGATGGGATACACAACCTTGCAACCCTAATTATTTTTTTTTTTTTTGGTAGAAACAATGTTAATACCTGTGACTCTGCTTACAGGCGCACATGTAAACACGTGCAGCCTCCAGGTGTACCATCAGCAAAATTATGTGTCCTCAAAACATCTTGTACAGTATTATTTTTATTAATACTTTTCTATTTTGTAATTTTCACTCTCTCATCTAAATCCAACAGATTTGCCAGGGTGGGTGGAAGGGGCTGAAAATAAAGAAATTTCCGAAGCGGTTGGCAGCAGGGTGGGTTCCAGAGCAGCACCCCTCCCGGCTGGCTCCATGGCCGCCCCCGAGCCCCTAATATTGAATAATAATAACAACAGACGCCTTTAGCCCAGTTCCCTCCTCTCCACAGCTCCTGCAGAGCTCTCTGCCCGCTCTAGAAATAAAAATAGCGATGATTTAATTAACGGGACGGGGATCTCAGCCGGGAGGGGGCCCCGGGAGCCCAGCGCTCCGTCACGCCCGGGGGAGCCGCGGCCTCTCCGGCCCTGCCCGCGGGCAGCAGGGGTGTTCGGTGCGCTGGGCAGCGCCTGCCCGGGCGGCCGGAGAACGGCGGCGAAGGGAAGAGAGGGAGGGGGCGAACCCTGCCCTCTGCCCTCTGACCGCCGAGTTCTTGTTGCGTGCCTT
>VXAZ01001668.1:1363603-1601376 GCA_013399875.1 Gymnorhina tibicen
CTGCGGCGGGATCTGCAGCCCCCGGCCATGGAGCCGCAGGTGGGGCTGCCGGGGGAGGGGGGGAACCGCGGGCTGGTGAGGGCCACCCGCGGCCAGGAGCGCTAGAGGAAGGACCAGCCGAGCCCCTGACAGGTGTCCTCGCCGTAAGTGCCCTTACACAGTCACTCGAGGACTGACAGACTTTGCGTTTATTATTGCTGCTGCTGCGATCTTCAAAGATGATGTTGGCCGAGCAAGCCCAGAAGTGGTTCCCAACTCACGTGCAAGTTACGGTCCTTCAAGCCAAAGGTCTGAAGCCAAAAGGTAAAAATGGCAGCAACGATGCCTACACCATCATACAGCTGGGCAAGGAGAAGTACTCCACCTCGGTGGCTGAGAAGACCCTTGATCCCGTCTGGAAGGAAGAGGCCTCCTTCGAGCTCCCTGGATTACTCATGCAGGAGAATCCAGAAAAATACATCCTGTACCTGATTGTCATGCACAGGTCGCTGGTGGGGCTGGACAGGTTTTTGGGACAGGTGGCCATAAGCCTGAACGATATATTTGAAGACAAGCAAAGACGGAAAACAGAGTAAGTGTGATGGTTGGTTTTTTTCATTATAATTTGTATTCCTTGGACAGTTGCATTTGGGGAGGGTGGGAAGTAATAGCATTACTATGAATGTACATACGTTGAAATGAAATTAGTACGTTTCTGTCGTCAATTCTGTGTTCCAGTCTCTTAACCTATACAGTTATGTCATTGTGGCCTGACCTCTTCCAGAGAAGTTTACTGTAATCAAATGCTTACCTTGCACAGGGAAGGACTGTCAATAACATTAACTTTTCTGACAAACTCTTGTGTGTAACATGAACTCATTACAGTCTGTTTTTCTAAGCATTATTCTTTGTTCTGCACAGGGCCATACCCCCATTCCACTCCTACCTCAGTTTGAACCATGTGTGAGACTCAGATGCCCTGAAACCTGGTGTGGTTCTCTTTAAAATTGTTTTCCTTCACTTGCTTCAACCACGTGTCTTTAAATATTTTATATTTATGTTTTAGTGGTCAATGAACTGTGACTTAATGAAGGCTTACCACAACAGCACAGTGCTTTGCTGGTCCTGATTAATCATAGGCCACGATCCCACAGGCTGCACTGTACAGCAGGCCTCAACTGAGAAGACTGAAGAGAAATTTCAGCTCTTGTGGTAGCTTCCATCAGTACCTACATAAGCCTTTGTCAAATAAAATTGTGTTTGCCAGGAAGTTCAGGCATTGGAATGCAAAAAAAAAAGGAATTAAAAAAAAAAGGCATCATAGCAGTTTATTAAGTTGAACTGTACTTATCTAATTCGCTGGGGTTTTCAACTAAATGAGTAAAGCTGTTATAGTTCCTAGACAGGACATGGTTGCACAAAGGTGTTTGGTGCCAGCATAATTTATCCTCCATGTGTATTTGTAACTCAAACTGTAGGTATGAGAGTACTGCAGGCATGCCTATGACTCCATGCTTTGGGTTTGGTTTAGGTATGCTTGTCCCACAGAAGCTGAATAAGAACAGCATGGAGACCTCCAAGTGAGCTCTATGTAGGCAGTGACATATGAACGCTGACAGATCTTTCTGCAGCAGTTAAAAAGTTCCTGCTCCAGGTGCCTCTCCTCCTCTCTTCAGTAGAGTACAAAGGCTCCTGTGCCCGAATCTCAGCTGTTAAAATTAAAGTCTGGTATCCATAGTGATGGTGGGTCTGTGGTAAGGTGCTGGACTTTGCATCCAAGCCACTAAAAGACTGGCATCGCTTGTCTGTCTCTGACTGTGCCGGGGTTGAACCTCCAGCGGCGTTGGCAGTTGGAGGTGGAAATCCATATGGTTAACACCAGGCAGGGCTTCTTGGTCAGACTGTGGTTTCTGCTGAAACCACCTCAAAACCTGGTCCTACTTAAATGCATGATTGAGGTTGAAGAGCACCAAAGACAAGTCAAAGCTCTCTTTGCCCTGGTCTTTGTTTTTGTAGACTGAATTTTTTGCAAAACAGTATGTTCACAAGCCATATAATAGGAAAGAAGAAGTCTGTACAGAATGTCTTGTGGGTTCACTGTCTGGAGTGTTACACTTTTTAATTGCTTACCTTTTTAGGGACAATCCAGTTATCTTGATGCAATACATGGTAATGCCTGTAGCCTTAGGGTCTTAATTTCTGTTAACACCTGATTCAAGAAGTTTCACTGCTCTTTAGACATGCATCTTAAAAATTCTTGAATCATTAGCTGTAATTATCTTGCAAGTCAGTAGGCAGCTGCCTTAGTTGCAACACCTAGCAACAAGGTGAAAAACAAGGTGAATGAATGAGAGAGGAATGCTACTAAATGTAACCACTGTAAATGTAGATAGAAATACATATTCAGAAACTGGAGTAAAATATGTAAATTATTCCATTATTACTGTGAGTAACAAAACCTCTTTTCCCTAGAAGAAGAAACATAAGCTCTTGCACCAGTTTTAGCAAAAGTAGTACTGGAGTCTTACAAAATTATTCCAGAAATTTTTAAGTGGGGTAAGTAACGCAGTCCTTGCGATAGTTAAATAAACATTCAGGTCTGCAGTATTTTTATAGGAAGTTATGCTTAGCAGGGCTCCATAGGTGTTCTTTATTTTCTCATTTCTTTCTCTGAAGTGTGAGAGAGGAACTCCTGCTATGTATGAAGCAGTTCCTCCCAGACCACCGCTGAAATCGCCGCGGCTCCTCGGGAACGCTGCGCGCTGCCTGCGAGCTCTGCTGCACAAGATGGGGACCTATGGGGAAAGTTTTACAAACAGCCTAAGTCCTTTCTTCAGAAGTTACTTGAGCATTTAAGATTGCAAATCTTATTAAAAGTTGATGGGTGTTAGGCTTCTAGGGCCGAACAGCCGTACTTGTAAAAGTCTTATGTAAGTGTAAAAGTGCGGCTGGGCGGCAAGTGGGATTTTTGGCAGCGCGTTCTCTCTTAATGCCGATTTAAATTCTTATGAGGAAGGAGCCACCGAAAGTCCAGTTTTCCCCTTGATGTCTTTAGGTGCTTAGAAACCTCAAAAATGTGTTTTCTAAAATTCACTTTCGAAAAAAGGTAACTCAGAGTTCCTAAGTTTAGGTGTTTTTTTGAGACATTTTCGTGGTTGCGTGCTTGTGTGCCTTTGTGCCACGCGGGTGTGTCATTGCTGTCTCTTCTAAACATTAGTTGGAGATGTGGATGCAATATTTGTACGTGTGTGTGGGACAAGGGCAAACTTTCAAGAATAGATTTACGAATGCAATCTCAAACAAAATGCTCTTTTTTCCCTCCCCTTTATTAAATCCTTTTTGGTAGAAAATACTCCTAGTCCTGTGTTGGCAGTAAACTAAGGGTAATATATTTGGACCTGAAGACCTTCTAACTGTGACTATGGTGTGGGAACTGAGACACCCAGCACCTTTCAAAACCAAGTCCAATGTCTTTGTTACCAAAGCATTCTGATGGTTGAAAGCTATACTCATTGTTTCAGAAACACTAATCTGTTTTATTAAGCAATGTTTTTACTTTCAAATATGTTCAACAGGCTTGTGCTGTTATTAAATCCAGAGTTATTTTCTTATGTTGATGTAACCTTAACATTTCTTGCTTTGTTTGGGGATGAATGAGATCCAGTTATTTGATGAAGTGTCTATTGGTAATATTTCTACTTTTTAATATATTTAATAGCTTCCTCTTTCCAACACAGCTGTACATATGGTGCTGTAAGAGACAGACTCAAGAGTCACCAGGGTATTGCAAAAAAGATATTTAATATTCTGCACAATGCTGAACCCTGTCAGCAATTCCCTAGTGCTTTTTTAGTAAGGAGGTATGAGAAGTGAAGGCTACCAGCTGATTCTGAATTCCTAGGAAGACTGTGGGGTGTGTGACATTTGGCTTTTTACGTGTTTTTTTAATTTAATATTTTGTAATTTGGAAGAAGTAAATTTCAAAAATCATTGCAGACTCAAGAACGTTATGTTAGGGAAAAATAATCCTTTTTTTTTCTATGTAGCTTTTTTTGTTACTTGTCTCATCTTAAGACAAATACTCCCTGCAGTAAAGTTTTCAGGCAGAGGCCTCATGATAGGATTTGTCTTGTGTTCTAAGAAACTTGCTCTGGCTCGAGACTTAATGAAACAAAGTAGTCTATTTACAATAACTTGATAGGGAAGATTTTGTACACAGCATCATACAATGTCCTTTTCCTTTCTGAAACTGACAATTTTTCAAATTCTTAAAAGTAAAAATTCCTGGAACAGTTAGATCCAGATGCGGCTCAGATGGTCCCTCACTAGATCTCTTCCAGAGACTTCATCCAAAGCATCTGCAGGATCCCAGTTCATTTTCTTTCTGTCTTAGTGCAGCAATGCCCATCGTACCGTGAAAGTTCGTAAATTTGTGTCTCTGACATCTCTGCTTTAGTTGGAAATGGACAGGGACTTTTTTACTTCTGCTCTTTTTTCTAGAGCTGAAAACCAGGCTCCAGATGCTGAAAGATTTTACTGAGGTTTTTTAACAGTTCAAAAGGCTTTGGAAAAACTGCTTTAATGAAAGTGTATTTAGCATAAGTTTTCAAATGTTACATTTCTGACATGGCTTTTATTTTTTGCAATAACATCGCGTGGGTTTTTTAATTCATCCTAAGAAATACATGACAATTTTTTCCGTCTGCTCTTGCAAAATAAATATACCTCTCCTACTCTTCCATTTGAAATGTAAATTATGATCAATGAATGTGTTGTTTTAGAGCATATATACTTTTTTGTAATAATTTCAATTCAGTTATAATTCATAGTTGCCTTAATGCTGCTGATAATCTGCATAGCATCAAAACAAATTTTTGAGTTACCATGGAATAAAAAAATACTCAGTTGCTGACTTGTCTTAATTTACTGAAGCATTTTCCAGTTGTTTTTTACAGTGACGGTGCTTAGATTTTTTCCACCTGAGGGCTAAATGAACACAGCACTAGAAGAACAAATTGCTGTTAACTTTCCTGATTGTTACTTATTTCCTCAGCTTTTGCTTCATCCTTGTTACTCTAATTCCACTCTGGTTATTGTCCATTCCTTTAATGAGCTTTCCTGGATGGCTCATTTTATTGTATGTTCAGCTGATTTAAGATGCAACACTTGTTTGGAATGCTATAAATTTGAGGAGGCAGGTGATGTAGAGTTATTATTTCTTATGGAAATGTCAGAGGAGACATCTTTTATTTGTGATTTAGTTCCTCTTCTCCCTGGAGTCTATAATACCTCAACAACACACCCCTCCACACACACACAAATTGCAGCACTGGTTAAAAAAAATGCTTGCTTGAGCATAATACAGTGAAGGAATCTTGACCTTTCCTGAAGATACTTCTCCATTTATATTGATAATAAAAAAAGTCAAAACCAGCTTCTCAGCAAGCAAACAAAAAGAACTAATGATTCACCATGATCAGTGCCCCTGTGTTGTAGGCACTTACTTTAGTGCTGCTTAGCTTCCTGGAAGATATGCAAATTGGGTGACTTTTTCCAAATTAATGTGAATTCTTTCTTGGCAGCCTCTGTCTTGGATATGAGCTCCTTCAACTGTCTCTGCTCTGTCCTCTCTCTCATCTGTAGCAGCATAAGCAAGAGGGAGGCACTTGAGTACGTGGCTTCAAATAGATCTGGAATTATGAACGAGCAAACAAGTAAATAGATAATATATGGGCTCGATATTTGTTAATGAGTGGGAACCATTTTAATAATATTTCTAAAAACATAACACACTATTATTTACTAATTTTTAGTCTTAAATTTAGTTTAAACCAGAAAAATGCATTTTAAGTACTTACTTAACTTCAGTAATAGTGGAAATGGCAGGATGTAACAGAAAATGTCTTTATTGTGGTTAGAGCAAGAGAAAAATCTTGTTGCACTCAATTCAAAAGTGAGAAGAGTAGTAACTGAGAAATTTGTTAAAGGCACAGAAATAAAGGGCAGCCTGGAAATTCCATACGTGTTGTTTTGTGGTACCACTCATTAAATAGAAAAAAAAAAGAAGGAATGTGAGTAGTGAGGAACAGAAGAGAAAGATATTTATGGGAGAAAACAAAGTTTTGCTAAGTTATAGCTTTATGGACTTACAGTGATATTTTCAAATTATTTAGTAATATTCCCAGCATTTACATTTTGACAACAAATCCATGCACATCCTCTCAATAAATCATAATTCTGGGTCAAAGTGCCATCTGGATTGGTACGCTTCTCCATTTTCTGTGCACACACACATGCTCACACACACACAACTCAAATAACTGGCCTTAATTCTCATACCTTCAATTATTTTGTTTGTAAAATAAAAGTATTCTCCCATAGTCTTTAGCCAAAATAATAAGTAAACTGAGACCAGTTTAATGACTTTGATTCCAGTTGATGTTAGCAAACCCCGTTGTGAGGGTGTTGTGATAGCTGTCAGTTCCCATATGTCTTGTGGTGTTACAGTGTCACTCTGTAGTATTTATTTTAAACTGCTTTGAATATCTCGTTTCAGTTGGCTTCCAGAAAGTAAGAGTATTCATCTTTGTGAGTGTCATCACTTATTTTAATAAATAATTTGTTTTCTTCTTAATTTCCCCTCATACACGATGTAGTCTGTGCTCAGCCCCTTGCCTTAATTTTCCTACTTGCTGACTTTTGGGGCAGTCTCTCAGTAGGGTATCGGAATGATTTATCACAAAACATACTTTGCATTTTTCAAAGTGCATACGGTGCTAAATGAAAATGTCAGACAGTTCTGGTTTTTGGATGTTGTTTTTTATCAATTAGCTGTGGGCATTTATGTTAGTGGGCTTTTGTAAAGCAAGTTTCTTCAGGGTATCTAGCTTGACAGTAGTCATCAACTGCGTTTTTGTGACAGCTGATGGACATGTTCTATCATTGAGATTCTGATGGTCCTTTTTAGGGGTAAGTTTAGAAGTATCTGCCTGTATAGAAAACTCTCCTCATTACTGTGTAGCAGATCATGATGCTGATTTTTGCCTGTAAACTTATGGTTAGAAGCCTTGGCAGACACTGTGATGATTATGTGGCTTTTTGCAAAATTTCTTCAGTAATATGTGAATTAAAATAAAGATCTTGCAAAATTCTTTGGGTGCGATCGAATGCCTTCAGCAAAGGAAAACTAGATCAGCTTAACAGATAATTACTGGTACAGGGAAGGCAGAGTGGTGTATTTGAGAAGCAGAAAGATGGGAAAATTCCTTCAATACATTCCATCTTTGGCACTGTCCAGAAGACGGAGTCAGGAGATCGTCTGTCATGCACAGGTTGAATGTGCTGGCTGGAACACTTGACTCTTGTTGAAATTGGTAGACAAGCTGCCCAGTGCTTTTGTAGGCTGTTAAAGTATATAATTAAAATGTAATTGAAATTAGGTGCTGTTTTTTCTTACCCATGCTGTCAGCCCATCCTGCTCACTGTTACATGGTGAGCAAAATAGGCTGAGTGACGCTTCTTTAAAGGACAGAGAGGCATAAGATTTGGAAGTGTCAGGTTCTGTGGCAGATTTGGAGGACAAATAAAATCAGAAAAGGGGAGGAAAAAACCAGCTGAAAGTCTGTTTTTAGATCATTAGCTACTTAAATGAAATAGGCAGGCCATGATTTTGTAACTTGCTCATTTATAGTAGCTTATTTCAGTTTTCTCCTTCACCCTTCCTGTCTGTCTTTGCTAAGGCGGAGGGTTCGTTACTGGTAATACTGCACAAGTTACAAGAGTTTGCTTTTTCCACCCCCAATTGTAGGTGTGGCCAAAATCAACTAGTTTTGTTGTGGTTAGGAAGTAGCCATGCTGCTTCACATAGGGTTTTAGCTTTTCAGGGCTGCCTGGTCAGCAGGATTTTTCCTATTTAGTCTTGCATGTTGATCTTCTCTTTGCACGTTGAAGAAAATTGTCAGCACGCAGAGCAGCAATTTATAGAATACTTAAAAGTAAAAATTAACAGAAACCTGTGCAAGACAGGCAGAGCCCATTAGCACACTGAAAAACAGATGAGAGAAAGAAGCAAGGGTTGTTCTGATGGAAGCCATAGGGAAAAAGTTGAAATTAGAGGGTGTGTGGAGGACACTGCCCTACAGAACATTTGAAGGTGAGAGCAAGAAGAATGAATGTGATTCTGAAGGCAACAGGGCTTCCTTTGAAGTTGGGAAAATTTGCCAGACTTTGTACAAGGTCTGTTTAAGTAAAGACTGTCTGCAAGACTGGATGTAATATTTGGTTATTAAGTAAAAGGGCATCTGCTCTCATAAAAGCCACCCTGTTTTGTTCATGTATGTTATTGGCTATTTTCCTACTTCGTACAGGCTTTCTATAGAATAAGCTCATGGCAGCCTGACAAATGGAGCATTTATTGTGGCTAAAAGTACTGTAAACAAAACCAAAATAGCAAGTTTTATTGGCTTTTATAATACATTTCAATTTTTTAAATTGGCAGTAGTATAGTGGAATTTAGTGTTTTAGGACCCAAATGTTGTTATCTGAAAACAGCGGACTTCATTTTCCGATTCTTTTTTCTCTCCTCTCTAGAGCTGTTTTTTCTATTTGCTGCTCACGCCCATGTGCTGTCGAAACAGATTCTAATAAGAAACATTTACAGACTTAGTTGCTCATTCACGTGCAGCTCCACATAAATGCATTGCCTGCATTTGTTCTCATGTGTTTAAAAAAGTAATTAGTTGCCTTTGAATTTTGAAGAAAATCATGATTTGAGTCTGCTTCTCATATTGTCTTGTTATGAACTGAAGCATATGGAACCTTCATTATAACTAAAACAAGATAAACTCTCCAAGGTAACAAAGAAACCTCCTTGAAATGCCTATGAAAATTAAATATCTGTCTTTCATACAAAGATTTGATCCAGCAATCATTATTCAAATAGAAATTCCACTGAAGACCAGAGGAATTTTGCTGGAGTAAAAGAGTTTATGATTAAATTCTGTTGGAATCAGTGGCAGTGTTGAACCTGGTTCCAGCAGGACCTTCTGTTCTCTTCCTAGGGAGAGTTTCTTTGTTTTCCCAGCTGAACTTATTTTTAATGTCATGTTCTTCAAGGTCTACTTTTAAAAGAAATGTAGAAACTGAAGGCAAGGTATTAGTTGTGGGCTTCTCTTGAAGAAGAGGTAAATGTAAAATGGTACATGGCGTTTGCCCTTAGGAGGTGAGTGCTGGTGTAATGACATAGCTTTGTTCATTGGTTATAAGAATGCCAATAATTGACTTAAATGAATTTTTAAAATAAAAGACATTCTTCCATATAGCAAAAGCTTAAGAATTTACGTCTTCCTGTTGTTCTAAAACAAGTTAATAAGTGTCATTCATCAGTTTAAAGTTTTGCTAATTCCTGAGCAGAAACATAAAAATTCACCAGTTTTATCAGAGATACAGTTATTAATGTTTGAACCCTGGGAGGAGAGGGAAAAAGGGAATGTTTTGTTACAGTGTAGGCTGAGCCATTACATTTGAATGTCAAGAAGTGACATCCTTTCTGCCTCCTGCATCTCTTAAAACACTCATGAGCCTTATTTGTACGGGTGTGTGTTTAGTGGGTGGCTGAGGAACAATGGGACGACTTTCTCAGATTCAGGATGGTTTTTGTAGGGGTTTTGTATCTGCACAGACAGGATCTGTCTGAGCAAGGGCTTGCTCATTATGGCTGTGTATTTTTTGGGTTTTTTTAAGGGAATATGTAAACATACTTTCTTTAAAAGAGTTTTAAAGAAAGTAGGCTATCTTGTCTTCCAGTTTTTGCCGTGTTATGTAGCACAAAGGCAATTGACTTTTGGTTCTGTTGTGTGTTTTCTGTAAGGACTCTATAGATGACTTAAAGTGTTTCTGGAATCAGTTACGAAAGAAGTGAAACATTATTAACTAAAAGGAAAAACGATCCATCTTCTTCAGATACATGTTCCAGGTTTTGCGTTTCATTTAAAGTATATAAATGAAGTTACTTCACAACAGAAGAAAAGCTTTTTTCCTAAGATTTAATTATCCTTCTACTGGTTTGAGTTTCTGGGTCTACTGGTCTGGATTCACGGTGTTCAGGGCCAGAACAGAGGAGGTCTGATATTTCTTAATTATTCTGCTTTAGTGTGAAATATAAAATCTTGTGAACATCACTAAGCAACAACAACAAAAAAGGCATAATACCATAATACTCTTCATCCTTCTGTTATTTCTTTGGTGTGTCACTTTTGGAAGTATTTTCCCAACTCAAAAAACATAATCTGTGCCTGAAAATTTTATTACAGCTGTCACCTGTAGAAATAGTTATGAAATCTGAAAATAAATGGAGGGCTATTTTTCTACTTTCCTGACCTTGTTTTTCTATATTTGGCAGGATTGAATAATGTATTTATAGCTGTATGGTCAGTTTTGTATCTGTGTTAGTAGGCAGTTTAATTTCTTAGTCACTCCAATTCAAAAGTTACTCGTGGTAAGGCGCTGTTGCGTGAATCTGTGTGGATTTCTCCTGACAGTGGGGTTAGAGCACTTCTTTGGAGCTGTTGGATCTGAAATATGCCCTTGTGCCCCTTTTTGAGAAAGGGA
The DNA here is from genome assembly GCA_013399875.1 of Gymnorhina tibicen. Taxonomy (NCBI): domain Eukaryota; kingdom Metazoa; phylum Chordata; class Aves; order Passeriformes; family Artamidae; genus Gymnorhina; species Gymnorhina tibicen. Next base: position 1,374,191 of record VXAZ01001668.1, read on the forward strand.
AAGGCTCTTGGTGATGGTTGTGGAGAAGGGATTGTGTGTTGGTCATTCATTTAGGTGAAGCTGTGGAGGGAAGATTGAGCCATAATTCTGCAGATGCTTCCATGGACTATGCAGCACAATAGGGAATGAATAAGACACTTGGATAATGATAAAGCTTTTGCTGGACCTGGCAAAGAAGCACACTTGGCTTTTTGAAACAGATGATCACACCTTTGATCTCTTTTCAAGGAGTGGGGATTTACGTCATGGTTCCAAAGGAAATATTTCTGAAGTTAATCCTGCTGGTGACCTGCAGAAGAGAGGATGCTGTTGGATACACCTACGTGCTCACAGTTGTGCTTGTGGAGTTCCTGTCAGCATCCAGAGGGGAGGCAGTTGCAGAATTGAAATGGTAGCTGACCAGGGCTCTCTGATATTTCTTAGCCAGTGTTGCTGCAGTTGACATAAATCTTAACAGTACTTGGAAGGAAAGAGGGGAAAATGTTTGCCAGTGTATAAACTTGAGCAAAATCAAAGAAGAAAAGGTTACTACATCAAGTAGTTGCTACATAGAATACATGTAGCAACACACATCACTATTAAATAAAGGACACTTGAAAACTATAAAATAAAGAAAATAAAATGTATCTGTATTTATAATTAAGTACAAATTCTCCTGTGTAAGCAGATGGAAGCCCATTAGCTTTGATGAAGTTTAGTCAGCTTCCAGGGTTGATTTTGATTTTGAAACAGGTAAACACTGTAAAGAGCTTCATCTTGCTTAGTTATTAAATTTTCTCTTTGAAAACAATTATAAACAAAGAAGTTTTTCAGCACAGGAATGGTTGAATCTTTGATTTACGATTTAGGTTTCCATCCTTTAAATTTTTCTAACCAGATGCATTAACCACCTAACCAGAGTGTAATGAGTAGTGTCCAGAAAACACAACTTAATTTGCTCTCTTTCTCTTTTAAGGTGGTTTCCCCTAGAATCCAGACAAGGGAAGAGAACTAAAGACAGAGGAGAAATAAATGTCAATATTCAGTTTATGAGGAATAACATGACAGCAAGTATGTTTGATTTGTCAATGAAGGACAAAACCAAATCCCCATTTGCTAAACTAAAAGACAAAATGAAGGGTCGGAAAAACGATGGGACATTTTCAGATACATCCTCTGCAATCATCCCAAGCACTCACATACCTGATGCAAATCTAGAGGTGTGTAGTGGCGAAGTGCAAATGAAATCAAAACCAAAAAAACCTTTCCTCTTGGGACCTCAGCGGCTGTCCTCAGCTCACTCCATGTCAGATCTAACAGGACCACACGTCTCCTCAGAGAAAATGAAATCCAGCACTGTTGGCTACTCCCATCTTTTCAGGCGTCAGCTGGAGTCCTTTGGTTCGGTTGATGAAGGTGGTAAGTAAAACTCATGACCATTAGAGCTACAGCTCACTACTGTTAGAGCATTCAGAATCTGTTACTTCAGTTCATGAAGCACTTACAAGGCCAAAATGTTAAGAGATGTTGCTGGCCTATTTTTTACACTCTCTTTAGTTGCTGGTAGCTCATAATTGCTGTTTCTGAGCATAAGAAATAACTTATATTGCATATCCTAATGAATGATAATTTATCATTTTCTCTTATTATGTCCTCATCTGAGAGTATATTGCATTCCAGAAGGGACTCTAGGCAAAATAGCATCTCGTGAGAAATAAGTCTAATTGAAAAGTCAAAAACTATCACCAAATTTTAAACCTGATTTATACAAAGAACTGAAAATACTTTGTATTGTTCACAGTTATTATGCAGCAACATGCTATTGTCTCTTTCTGGAATGGCACACCAGTCATAGCTGTCTTCTCTGCAGAACTTTGTTTTCATGCAGGAAACAAAAATTTCCTGTGGTGCCTATCCATAAACATTTCTGAAACATGAAATCGAGGCCACAGCTGTTAATTTTTTTTTTTTCTTAGCTCAGTTACTCACCAGTGTTCTGAACTGAGACTCAATTGCAAAGCTTCTAGATCTAAGCTAAAATGGGTTTTTTGCATGTCATAAACTGTGATATAGTGTCTCATTGATAATACACTAATGACAGATTGTTTGCAGGGAGTCTAAAATCTCCACACAGAAGGACATTAAGTGTTGATACTTCTAAAATGAACCAACTTGACAGCACAGCTGATGAAACTGCACTTGAAGCACAAAATGACCCATTTAATGTGAGTGCTTCGTTACCCCAAAAATTTGCTACACTGCCAAGACAGAAGAATCCATTTGAAGAAAGCCCAGCAACGTGGGATCAAAACATAAGTCTGTTTTCCAAACCTGTCGAGATCAGAAAGGAAATTAAAAAAGAGAAGAAAGAGAAAGTTAGTCTTTTTGAAAGAGTGACTGGGAAAAAAGATAGCAAGAGGTCAGATAAACTTAGCAATGGGGGATCAGAGAGTTCTACTGACTTGAAATCACCGAGTGCGTTTGGGGAAGCTCATCAGGAGAGTTTTGATTATGAGTCGACTAATCCGTTTATGGCAAACTTCAAGCCTACAAGCATGTTGCCATCTTCAAGGTAGGTTTTTGCTGTGTTTCAATCTGATATCTTGAACATGTTATATAAATGAAAATGTGAAGTGTTGAGGAGCACAATCTTTGTGCTTTATACACGTTTATATCAGTGCTTGTCTGTTTCTAAGTAAAAGCAGTGAACTTTTTATATAAATTGATCGTTTCCTACTTTGTTTTGAAGTGACTTTTTTATTACTAATATGTGCTGTGAATGTTCTTGGGTGCTTGTGTGTTTGTGGAGGACCTTGTTTGTGCTTCAGAATGGGCTCTCCTTGGAAGCCTCTGCTTTAACTGAACATTCGTTGCTGATTGTTACGTTGCCCTAAGTCAGGTTTTGACAGGGAAAGGTTTCAACTGTAAGGAAAAGAGGAAATTGAATAACTAAAAGAGTGGTGAAAATGGGAGTAATGAAAAGAAATCCTGTGGATGTCACTATTTGGGAAAAAAAGAAGAGTATTTAGGTTCTATATGTTAGAGTACAAGAATTAAAGAACATTCTGTTTCTAAATGGGAGCACCCACATGACCACTTATCTCACTTGAATTCATTTGGCTCACTGCAGCTTTGCTGAGTTCTATGTATTGGAATCATTGCACGAGGCAGCAGTTTATGTGTTGAGCAGAATGAATTAAGTTACAAGGGCTGATAAGAAACTTTGATTTAAATAATCCATTTTAATCTTTGTTTGTCTATCAATGCTTTACTTGTTTTCCTTAAGAAAAAGTGTAACCCATAGTTAGTTTCCTTTCTGGGTTTTGTTTGCTAGTGAGAAAGATATGCTGTCTGTCTCTCTTTATATATATATATAAATATGTATATATATATATTTATGTACACTCTCACCCACATATATTGGTCACAATAGATAAACATTTAGGAAGTTAATTAATTTTCGTTCATCTGCATTCTTTTTTTTTGGTGTATATAAATGCCAGAAATTAGCAGTCCTTGCTTTTTTGAGGTAATGATTAATTTCTGTGTAATGACTTAAATTTGGTAGAAAATGCATTTAAAATGAAAATGCTTCAAACTGGAATCTAAAGGCTGTAAAACCAATTACTATTTTAAATGGAAAACAGGCTTCTAACAAATTCACCTTTTCCTGTGTATTAATTTTTTAATTAATGACACAGGAGTAGTTTCTTTTAGAAAAAAGATGTTGTTATTTTGTTCTTTTAGAACAGAGGGATCTTATTGTGTCCCAGCTCAGTTTTTTTCATGGGTTAGAATGCATACACTCCTGATTTAAACTTAGAATCATTTTCCTAACAAAACTAATCATGGATGTGAATTAGGTAAATGAACTGAAATGGAACTGCTGTAGAAAAGAATTTGTTGCTAGAAGCTCATCAGACCTCAGCAAATTACATTCTTAGCGCCTTCCGTGAGTCAAGTCAGTTCCTAGTGTCTTAAATAACATGTTTATAGACAATCTTAGAATATTTTTAATTTAATGAAGTATTTCTCTGGATTAATGTAAGGTTAGGTTGTAACTTGGTTTGTCAGAAGTTAAACTTCCATTTAAACAAGCTCTTTTAAAGAGAAATAATTTAAATAACAATTAAAATTACATAGTATTTAATTTTTTAAAATGAAACACTGCATTCAGGCAGATGCTAGATGTAAGTAGTGAAATCTTTTGAAGTTCTTGAACGCAGCAGATCTTGATAAATACAAAACTTAATGGTAATCATGATGGACTTTTTTTCTTTGTTTTGTAATTAAAAAGCTCATCACAGTGCCCATCCAGAAGGACTCTAGTCATTTGTTTCCTTCTTTGTATGAGAGTCCCTTTTACTACTTCTTGACTTTTATGTAAACATAAAGTTTTGATAAGACAAATAGATATGATTTTATTTTCAAAAAGCCAAAAATAGTAAACATTCTGACCTTTTTTGTGAGACAGCTATTACAGCATAATATCTAGCATGCAGTAAGTTAAGTTAGAAGCTCTTGATTTTTGTATGTTCCATTATGATGTTGTGTGCAAGCCTTTTAGACTCAGTTTACTTTCTTTCAAATGTATCTTGTACAATTTTCTTTTGAAGTAGAAACTAATACAAAATGTGCATATTTAATAAGTTTACAGTTTAAGTTTACCTTTTATCTGTGGAAGGTTTCTCGAATGGAATCCATTTTTAATTTTTTGAACTAGTAATGCTGAAGAAAGAATTTTAAGAATATGTGGGCACAAAATAAATGAGGCTGGGTAACAAATTCAGTGTGCAGAAAGCATAGACAGGGAATTTAGACTTTGGGTTGTTTCCTATTTACTCAATGTGCTATTAAGGTCTTTTGCATGGATAACATTAATGCAAGTAAACCAGGCAGTACATTTTTTATTAAAGTGTGTCCAAAATCAGTGCTCTGCTGTGGATCAGGTGTTTGCTTTGCAGGTGGATTTCCCAATTAACCCCACTTAAGTAAACCTTGGTTTGGGTGATGAAGCATCCTGAACTGGATTCCTGTCTGATGAAATTCAGCTGGAGGATGTATTCCAGGGGCACACTGTAGCCATGAAACGACATCGGGTCTGTGGGACCAGGCTGGACATAGAGCAAAGTAGAAGGAAAAAACCCCCAACCCATAGCAACCCTCTTACCTAACCCTCAAAAAAAGTCAACCAAGCCCAACTCCTTCATGTTTTTGGTGTGAATATCAAGTTCTTAGCGCTGATGAAGCCACATCTGTAACCTTAGTGGGAGGCTTTTCAGTGACTTTGGTGAACTCTGGGTCAGGCTTTAAGTCCATGCTAATTAATTGTGGTTGGTGATGTTGACTGTAGCAATGTGGAGAACAGCAGCTCATAACATCAGCTGCTGGCTGGTGAGCTGCTGAATAGTCCTTCACCAGCCCATCCCTCAGTGCTTAGCTGGCTGTCTGCATGCTCTGTCACTAATTACTCTTATTTACTAATTAAATGAATGAAGATAAGTACATCTTCCACATGTTGCTCAGCTGCTGATCCAAAAATTATAGAAGTGATTCAGCAACCTTTGTAGGATTTTATTTTTTCTAAAAGCAAGTATGCCAGGATTATTTGAAAATTTTTATTTATTTTTATTGCTATTATTTGTTATTGTTCTTTCAAGAAGGTTTTAGAAGTATTTTGGAAAAGCAAAACAAAACCTATTTGGTTTGTATATAATACTTATTGACAGGAAATCACAAAATATGGACCCCTAATTTCTGTTAATCTCTGATCTGGCAAAGGCCTTTTCTGTGGCTTTGTCTAAATCTGTAAAATGGGGATGATACTTTGTTACCTCCTGCAAATGCTGAGTGGATAAATGAGTATTTTTAAAATGTTTTTATAGATACACTATTGCAGTGTTACATAAGTGTTGAGACTGGGGGGTTCCATTGTCTGTTGAAGGCATGATAGAGATATTTATGAGCTGATACCTTGACAGTATAAAAATGCTAATGAAACAAAAACTGCTGGTTTTGCAAATACTACAAAATGTGTTAGTTCCAGAGGTTTTGTATCATACAACCAATGAAGAATTTTTAAGCAAACAAGGTCTAGCACTCTTAGCCAGCATTTACCAATAATAATTTTGGTTTTGTATTTCTGAATGCACTGTTTTGAAACTTTTACCTAATATTGCCTTAAATTGCACTCATTCTTACAATTACTGCTATTGTCATGGCTCTCAGGAGGTTAATTTGCAGTCAGAAGCCACGTGGCTTTTGTGTTGAACACGGTTAAAGAAACTGAGGGTGCTCCTGGAAAACAAAGATTGTTTTGTGCCATAACCAAAGCTTGTGCATCGTTTTTCTGAAATTGTTTTTGTTTAGGAAAATACATGACACTACACTACAGGCTAATAAACTGATGTGAAAATTTCTCAATTTACACCACTTGACAAGTGCTAAAAGAAAAGCATCTTTAATTTTAATGTGTTATTAGGACCTTTTTAGAGAGATTGTACGAGTTATTAACAAGGTCCTCTGAGACAGGAGACGGGTAATTAACAAGACCTACAGAAAGGGAGTTTAGGTAATTAACAAGATCTTAGGCACTGGACACAGGGAGACAAGTAGTCCAATATTTAAAGCTGACAGGTTGTTACTAGTCGGATTGAATTCCAGATCTGGGAAACTGGATTGATAGGTGTTTGGGAGCTTTCTACTAAACATTGTATGTATATAAAATATACACACATAAAAAATTTGTGTGTCTGTGTATAAACACATATGTATACATGAATAGAGAGAGGCATTAAAAAACCCGTCTAAAGTAGCATTTCCTTGACCTAACTATTGTTATACTTCAGAGAAGAGAAGATAAAGCTTGTGTCTACATTCTGATTACACTTTATCTCAAGTTGTAGCGATAAGTATGTTACATTCTAAGCAATGTGGAAGATGGAATACTGGAGGAGAAAGAAACTTGTGTCTTACTAGAATTCACTGTAACAATTATGAATAATGCTCATATTTATAATATTAGTCACTGGTGAATTGGAGCATAAATTATGAAAATATTACTTAATTTTTTTTTCTGTATTCTCTTACTGCTTCAGCTGTTTTTCAAATTTGCAACTCAAAAAGAAAAAAACGCCAACCGAACCTTTAAACTCTTTTGCATCTTTCTACTTTGTAATTTCTGAATGTGGTTATTTTCTTCAGCCTCTTTCCCCCCTTCATCACATGTGGCTGGTAGAGCTGCCTGTCTCTCCAATGTCACATGTTCCAAACAAATCAGGGACTGCAGTTTTGTTTTTCCCAACGGAGGCAATTTTTGAAATAAGCAATGTCTCTGCATTTTGGTATGGTCATTATTAGATTTGGTAAAAAACAAGTGAGGTGCCATGAAAACAGGAGGCTCTTGATAACAGTGATGTGTTTGGATCATATTAAATTGTTAGGTCTAAAGAACAGCTGATGTCTGCAACATTTCAACAAACATTAGTGTTTTGAATGTGTGATGGTCAGGTAGTTAAAGAAGCTTTTGCAACATCCTGGTGTTGCTCTGGGTTACTGCTTGTCACTTGAGCTGTGAGAGTAGAAAAAGTGCCTGTCTCGACTCAGCTGATGTTCTAAAGTAAAACGTGTTATCCCAAACCACACTGAGGGTGAGTTATTAGTGCAATAACTTCAACATAATCAAAGTCACTGTTAAATGGTTTCAGTCTTGCAGAGTTACTGGCAACAGCTCCATTGGAAGGACCCCAAAAGTTGCCTGATGAGAGCAAAGGGTTGTAGTGGCTGTGTATTTCTCTGCCAAATACGACATCCAGTGTACAATACAATTCACTATTTCTAATTTCCACGTGCCTTTTTCAGAAATGTTGCTCGCTGTATATTACTCTGCTTGCTAAAGCAATAAAGTCTGTTACGACATTCCAGCATATTTATTTCTCTGTTAGTCAAAAAATGACATCAGGTGAACTATGGTATTTTCAGAATTTTGTTTCCTCTGTCAGTGTTAGCATGTCTTATTTTAAGAACAAGGTACTTCTGCATTGCTTTTCTTGAAATGAATAATTCGGTTCTCTTCTGAAATTTGACTAGACTTTAGTCAACTGTGATCTACAGTCTAGGCAGAGTATTGATGGACTATGCCAGTGCTTTAATTGTACTCTAGACTGTTAATATTTGTTGATTCAGTATGGTAAAGCTGTCAGTGGAACATTATTTCAGCAAAAGAAATAAATTGCTGGTACATGAGAGGTAAAAAGAAATTACAAAACAAGCAGAAGTCATGCAGAGATTCTTAGTCTGTCCTGCCAGGCCCGTTATCATCTGATTTAAAAGATCACTGCATGTGATAAGAGAATCATGAAATCTTTTGCAAAGCTCCTACAAAGCAGTGGTCACAGCATTTGGGACATGACTAAGGTGGGCTGGAGCAATCAGTTCTTAGAGGGATGTTGTAGAAATACTTAGTATTAATCTTGACTTTTGCAGACTCCTCACCAGCAATCAGTCACTCCTAATTAGTTGACTGTTTTAGGAATACTGTTAGGAAAGTTCATCCTGCTGGCTGCATGACAAGATTTTTTCAAGCTTTCACTGTCTCTTGGTGCACATTAGAGCATGTGAAATCTTTTTTGAGAGGCTGCATGAGGCATATTGTCTTTCCCAAGGGAAAATATGCTGCCTGTTGTATTTCATTTTAAAAAAGAATAATTTGTTCTATTGTTTCTTTATTAATAAATGCAGAAACTATGTAAAAGCAATGCATTTTTTTTCATTATAAGAACTAAGAATTAGTTCTACTCTTTTAATAATTCAAAAATGGATCTGGAAGTTTCAGTGTAAAATGTAATTTTAGGGTTGTTTGATTTGTTTGTTTGTTATTGACTTAGAGATCTCTAATAACAGGGTCTTCTAGTGGAGATCCTGGCACAACTTTTAGCCTAACAGTTCTTCAACAGTCTTGAGAAAAAGACTTTTTTGCTATAGCAGAACTCCTAGCAAAAGGAGAAATATTTATATACTTAAAATTCTAACTAATCAAGAAAAGGCAGTGACAGCCACAAAACCTGATCCTCTTTTTGTGTCTTCCTGGGGTTACCCAAGCTCCAAAAGGCCACGGAGCATGGCTTGACAGCAGAGCAATTTATACAGTGAAGTGTCGTAAGTGATGTTCCCCAGAATCTAATTGCAAAATAAATGGTAATATGCTTATTCTGTACTTGTTTAGCTGCCAGACAAGACAGTCATTCCTTCTCAGAATATAAAGTGAACTCTGCATTGCCAGGCACAGCAGGCTGACAATATTCTATGGAAGGCTAAGTTTCTGAATTTCATTAACTGTATCTGATTTTATTCATTTCTTTCAGGTTTTTTTTCTTAGTGCATTGGTAATAACCTAAATGGCATCTTAATATTTCAAGATTTTGATATATGTTGTGAGAATCCAAAGAAAAATGCATAAACACTGTAGTAAGAATCAGTCCAAAGACCAAGAAGTAGGATAGGAATAGGAATTTCAACTCTGATGGAAAATGAATATGGCAGAGCTTTGCTAATTACCTGTATGCAGACATTCCATATAAAGGAAAGAAACTGAAAGCTCACACTTAGCTCATTAGTAGAATGGATATTTTACAGAATGTGAAGTTAACATAAATTTTAATACTTTGAATAGTAATGATTAATGTAAATACCCTAATTTTAATTTCTAATAGTATACACTACTATCATGTAACTAATACGAATAGCAAAAGATGAGTAAAAAGAGTTTGCTCCTTAAGAAAATACTCTTTCCATGGAGCGTAATTTGGGAGTCTGATTCCCATTCATTGTATTGTCAGAGTAAATGGCACTAAAATGTTTTAATCAGTTATAGGAAAGATTTGATAAAGATTGTTTTAATCTCTAGGTATTCAGAAGCTAAATATTTAAGCAGCCACTAGACCTAATGTTTGAATTTTTAACTACCATTGAACTTCAATAGACAAAATTACAAGATGCAGTCATAAACTTGAGCTTGTGACACATCCTGAACTCAACTCCACTGTATTCTTCCCATACAAACTGTAAGTTATCAACATGCAATGGAAGTATTTATCTACCATAAAAGATAGGTGTTATAAAAAAAAAAGTTTCATGTAGTTCTAATGAAATGTTTTTGAATAGAGAAAATAACAATAAAGTACGAAATAATGTGCTTGCTCTGATTATGAAATAGTAACCCAAACCACTCTACAGAAGCAGCATTGCAGTATATCTGTCTCCATTATTAGTTTATACTATTTTTATTTCTCATCACTTTCTCCCCTCAGGAACAGGACAATAGGAATCTCAGATGAGCTAAAATTGAAATCCAAGCTCATAAAACCCCAGAAATTCAAACAAACTTTACTACTCAAGAAAAATGTAAAAAGAAAGTTATATCCAAAGCAGTAAAATAATATGGAATAATAAAATAATGGATATGATTTAATCTGGTAAAAATGTCAGTTATGTAAAGTAGCTGTCAAGGACACTAATTGAATTCCCAGATGAGTGAAATGGGGGACAGGACTAATTGCTGTGCTGGATTGGAGAAGTCTATTCTACCTAGCGAAAGGTAGGGGTAATGTACAAGTTGAGTGGCTCAGTGTCACCTCCATGATCCTACTGAAGCTGATTTTTAATCTGTGCTGGTGTGATTTACCTCCCTTTTTATAGCTTGTGTCTTGAAGGTGATCTGAGAGAACGAAAGTTTATTACTTGTAGGAGACAAACTGTTAGAAATCAGTATGGGACCTGAGACATCACCTTGAGGCACATGAGGAGTCCGTTTGTTAGAAAAGAAATATCTTTTTACTTGTAAAGTGAGCAAATTTAGTTTGGGTAAAATTGACAAACAATAATTATAGAATCCCATAATGCCAGTTTTTAACAGTCACTGGTCACAGTAAGCTGCCCTCAAAAAAACCCCACAAAAATCCAAAAAGATACTTTTTTTTCCCAAGCTGTGAACATGTGACTTTCTTCCGTAGCAGAAGTTCCCTGCCAGTTTATCAAACTCTGGGAAAAAAACCCCAGAGATTGGATTATAATAATACTATCACTATGAACTGTGACTGTAACACAGGAAAAAACAATGTTATTTTGTTATTTTTTACAATTGCTTAGATCAATGATTACAGAATGCTTTTAGGAAGTCAAGAGAATGGCTGCTCGAATGAGGCTTGTCAGTGTGGGCTGCAGTCCTAGAGCATGTTTTCTATAATTATAGCCAGTAGTCGAGTGAGATGGTAACTTCAGGGGTGTATTATTGTGATGAAATTTAAATTAAAAAATGAATGCTCTCGTGAATTTCAATACAGCAAACAGACAAGTCCACCAACTGTATGCATTCATAATTTTACAGGATTTTCTTTTGAGGCATTACCTGGTCCTCAGACAGTGAAAGAGGGGTGCAGTGCTGGGAGTCTGCATCTGCTCACACTCACCTCGGGCTGGGAGCACTGGCAGGAAACCCTGCGGGGCTCAGCAAGGCCATCAAGCTCCCACCTTACTTAGCAGACACTTTGATTTAGAAAAATGTTATTATATGCAGTCTCAGCACCTGTTTCTTCCTCGAGAAGCAGTATATTTTCTACATATCTCCTTAAAATATGAGTATGAGTCTTCATGGAGTTCGGATTTTTATAGGGGAATATTTTAATAGCTTTTCATTTTTTTTGCAAGCGCATTAAAATTTCTTCTTGCAAAATACACAGATGTTCTCTTTTATAATTGCAGTTATGATGTCCACAATTTTACAGAAACGACTGCAGGTTTTTTACTGCTTAAAAAACCCCCAAACAACTAGTCCATATTGCCAGTGATTTATACTTCTAATTTTGAAATGCAGCTTCTCGTAGTCAGAACTGCTGCTTTCATTTTAAGCTGCCGCTATGAAAAGGAGTCCCAGAACTTATTTCACAGAAACTAGAAAGTCATTCAAGGCAGTGAAAGATCCTGCTTTTTTAACCTTTCAGAAAGTCGCCCAGTTGAGCAGTCAGGCCGTATTATTCTATATCTTGTCTAACATGAGGAAACAGTCCCAAAAGAAAGATATCCCAAATTAACGCCACACTTCGTTAAATAGAGACATTCTTGGTTTTCACCAAGCTAATTCGATCCAGTTCAGTTAACTCATTTTTTTTGTACTCGGATCACGGAAGGCAGCCGTGAATGGAGCGAGTTCATCATGTGTTTGACACATCAGTGTGAGGCTGAAAGGAGGCTGGGAGGGAGGGATCCTGCCTTTGGCTTGGCGGACAATACCCGATGAAAGAGGCCCCTCATTCAGAAGGAGTCTCCAGCAAATGGGGCAGACTGCTGGGGATCACTGTTACCAACAGGTAGAATGGGAATTAGCCAAACTGGATTCCTCAGACACCTCTGGATTTCTAGTTGTGACTCTTCTTGTAACCCAGTCTCTGTCTAATACCCTCAGCCCACAGATAGTTTACAGGACTTCTATGTGAGCAAAAGATTGCCTGCTTTGGAAATTAAAAATAATTACAGGATTAAAAAAAGTAAAAAAAGAAATTGTGTTATAAACAAAAAATTCTTTACAGAAAAAAATCAGTGGTTATGTTTTACGTATTTTAAGTTCATAAATTTTTTCCCTTCCACTTTTACACCATGAAATACACGACTTATAAATTCAGATAACAATGAGTGGTGAACAGTCACAAAATACATGTTCCCTGCTTTAAAAAATCTTAAAAAAAGAAAAGTGTAGATAGTCAAGCCTGACATTTAGACAGTGGCTGTTTTTATCAGTATCAACAACATCATGAAAGAGCTTTGCTTTTTGGATATGCACAATAATCACTAGGTTTATTAAATAATGGATTATTTACTCAATTTTAAGTACAAAATAAATGTAGCTGACAGAAGATGGCTTTTTAGCCCTGACTTAAGCTGGTGATCTCACTGGAATTTCTACAGGAACTTTGTCCTCTAGGAGCTGCCATGAAGGCTGGGAATACATGTTAGTCTGTAGGGTTTGGTTGTTGGTTTTTATCAATCTCATCCCAGGGACCTGTTCCTAGGATATTTCATTTAAAGTAGCACTTCATGCTTAGAAGCTCAGGCTAAGTCTAGGGATAAGAGGAGAGATAAGGAAGCCCAGTCCATAATAGCCTTTCTTGCATTTTCTAATTAGTTATTCAAATTTTATGACAAGAAGAAAATGAAAAATACAAAGAATTGTGAACAAAGAATGTATTAAATCTCCTTTAATTTCTAATATTTTCTTTTCCTAAGTTTAACAAATCAAGAAAATAAACCATATTAAATACTTTGTAGCTGCATGCCTAATTCAGTACTGTATTCTAGTAGATGCTTTGGTCAAATAAGTGTGCACTGCTAATACTTGTTTGGTCTGGTTTTTCCCCTACAGTTTTAATGTGAATCCTTCTGGCATTGAGGATCTCAGGAAAAAAACGGTGAGTTATGAAATGTTATGGAAAGCCATCAGTAAAGGCCAGCTAATTGGTATTTGTAAAAGCTTATAAGCTTTTATTCTTGTGTAACCTCTTAAATGGAAATGTTGGGGTTTTTCTTTTTTTTTTTTTTTTTTGACATATCCAGAAAACCTAAATAGAAAAGCACAGGTTTAATGTAAATTTGGAAATAAAGAAGAGTTTTGCACTCAATATGGAGTTTACCTGTGATATGATGAAGAAGGAAATATTTAGTTCCTTGCACGAGAAGTAAAAAAACCTCAAAAACCTGGATTTTTGGGGGTGGTTTAGATGACTCTAGAGAAGTAATGGTCAGGTGAGGAGCTCTGCATTAGGCAGTGATGTATTAATTGACCAAACAGGAATTTACCATCACTACAACCAGAGACTTGAGCACAGTCGTTAGAAGGCATTTCAAAATTGAAATGATGACCTTATATATGATAGGATTAATAATACACATAATAAATTAACAGCTGAAAACACTAAAAAATAGAAATACTAGAAGGGAGTATTCAAAATGCTCTTGTTTCTAAAAGTACTGAGAATAAATTGTGTACTAAGAAAAGACAAAAACTAATCCACAGATTGCCTAGGCAGTGTCTTTGTTTGAAGGAAAATGTGGTCTTACTAGAATTTATTCTGTGAATAGATGACATCTTTAAAAGTGGGTTTGTTTTCAATCTCTGAAATATATAGAAAACAAGTTTCACAAGCAAATATGACTTTGTACTGTTTGTTTTCTGCTGGTTTATGTAAATGATTTGTAATAACATTTGATGTTATTGTAAATGCCCAAGTTTTTATAATGTAAGTAGCTGGTGGGAGATGTCAGAGTATTTGAAGGCTGCCTTTGATCAGATAGTAAACTGAATTCTACCAGGCAGTTACTTAATCTCTGACAAAAAGAGACATCAAAAAATTGATTTAACTTAGCAGCCATTGTCTGTAAAGTAACCATAATTACAGTTTCTATGTGCTTGCAAATGTACTACTGCAAATCATGTAATTTATTGCTGGTAAAAGCATCGGTTTAATTCTTTTAAGAAATAAGATGTGAATTGTTTTATTTAAAGGATTTAAAGGTGATAAAAGAAATCCTTGATGATTTTTCTTTTGGAATACCAGCTATCCTAAATGTCAGTTGTAGGATTATGAGGTGGTGCTCATTTAATGCAAAATACAAATTAGGTGGGGAAGAAACTATATCTCAACCACAGTTTTGAATGAAACTATTTGAATTTTTTTTAAATATTCAGGATTGCTTTCCTAAGGTGTTTGAAGTAATTTATTATTAGATTCTGTAATAATAGCGCTCACCAAGTTATTATATTTCTTCCTTGTGCATATTATTTAGTAATTATGTTTGTATGTCTTCTCCTCTGATGCCAACACCTGTCTCTGAAACCAGTGTTTAAATGGGAGCAGTAGCCAGTTGAAAGGGCAGCGTGAGCTCTTTAAGGCCTAATTAAGAACTGAAAGGAAGATGAAGTAAGTAGGACAAAAGATGTGAAAGTAGCTTAGATGATATTCCCAGAGCAGAATTCCTCATTAGAACAATGAAGAGATGATCAGGGATTGCCAGGCCCTCATTTTATCTAACGTCGTTTCCTCTGGCTGGCAGTGTGTACCCCAACAGGGTTTTGTAGCTGAGACAATCATTCTTTGCATGGCTTGTTGCTTAGAATCTTCCTTTTCCGTAATAATTCATAATAAGATTATTGTTATGCATTTAAATTGTGGTTTCTAAAGACATAGGTGTTCTTTATACATTCATATATCACCTATTGGCCCAAACTGAACATAGAAAATCATCTTAATTTTAACAATATTAATTTCTAAATACTAGCATACTTCAGCTAGAATTTTCTTGCATAATTAATGTGATAAGTTATTCCCCTGCCCCCAAGATGTGTATGGAGCATGTGTATGATAAAACATCTTTAAAGCATATGTATTACAGACAATTTTCCAGTAAACTTGATAGCACAATAAAGTCATCATTGCGTCTTAATTCCTGTTCCTTTTCCAAATCAGAAAATTAGGAAAACCCTGTATTTCAGGCATATAAGTGTTAATGATACCTTTTCCAGTTTAAAATTTACTACCATAAAGAGAAAGCTTTACTTCCTTCTTGTAGAAGAAAATGTGTAAGAATATGACCACACAGTGAAGTTATTTTCTCTTCTATACTTGTTGAAAATTGATTACTAACCAATTTATAAATTTCATTAGGTTAGCCATTTTAAGAAAGTGAGATTTATTGATTACTTACAATCCCTTAACTTGCTAAGTTTAAAATACTGAACACACATCCATAAATGTGACATTAAATGTCTCAAATGTAGAGAGAAACCCTTAAAAGCACATATTTTTGAGAGCTACTGTTAGAATATAATTGATGGAGAGAGGCTGGTCTGTCACACTTCAGCCTATTTGCAGGGCACCATCACTTTTAATGAGGTTCATTTGAAAACTTTGGCCAGCTGCATATTTTAATGGGTCGACATGTGCCAATGTGCAACTATGGAGCTGTATGGAAAGAAAAGGAATGGGGCATGGAAAAGGAATGAGTATGACTGTTATGTGGTGTGCTTCTTAGCTGTGCAAGCTTTATAATTTTTAATGACGTGCTTCTACTGTAAACAAAAGCTGTCTCATGAGTCCTTTTAGAAGTGCAGGATTTTTTAGGTTCCATATCTTATAATTGTTTTCATTTCTGAATGAGATAAAGCATACTGATTAACATGTCTAACAGTGCTGATACTTTTATAAACCAACACAAAATAAGACATTCAAGTTTATAGTGTTTTGGATCACATGTTGCCCTTTTTAAGATGACTAATTTGTCCATCTCTGCTAATACCTGCACTTACTGAGTCATCAGAAATCATTACAGAAACAATTCTGTTTTCCCTACTGCTTTATTCTGGGCCTCTCCTGCTATAAAGCAAGCAAGGTCTTTTACAAGTACACATTTATTTCTGCCTTGAGTGCTCTGGTGCAAGTAAGATGCAACCTTTTACCTTCACCTGAAATTTAAAATTGAAAGTTTTATTATGTGATTCAGAAGCCAAGGCTTAGAGAACCACTGGTGACTAAAAATACGAATATGAAAGACAGATGAGGGCTGATGTCATTTAGAGCTGAGTAAATGCTTTGCTGTGATCCTCTCCAAAGGCAAAAACTCAGAGAAGTTACAGTAGGAGTTGAATTCTCAGGGCTCTTCTCTTGTTGTTCTGTAATTAAGGTGGTTGGTTTCCCGAAATGGACCTGCCAGCTGTTGTTGTGATTACTGCTTGTATGGTTACTGACTGTGACACACTGACTGTGTGTCCATCTCACTGAGAATGTTTTTCTGAGATGGCAGTGTGGGAAATGTTCATCCAGCTTGGCAGCCCATCTCCAGTTGTCTGCTCCAGTGGGGGTGTTGGAGGGAAAAGTGCTGCAGCAAACAGAGTTGTTGCTGAAAGAAATTGTTTTTCATGTCAAGAGAGGCACATGAGAAACATAAAAAGCAATAACCAATCAATTTTCTGGGAACACTGAACTATTTAATAAAATCTGGTGTTTTTTCTACACTTACCTGCAGGAAGGAAATCCTTTCGACGCCACTGCAGGATACCGAAACCTCACTTATGAGGAGGTTCTGCAGGAGCTGGTGAAACACAAAGAGCAACTCAAGAAGAAGGACACCCACATTCGTGAGCTCGAGGATTACATTGACAATCTTCTGGTACGAGTGATGGAGGAAACCCCCAGTATTCTCAGAGTGCCATATGAACCTTCTCGGAAAGCTGGCAAATTTTCCAAAAGCTGAGATAGCGGTACTTGAGGGTACTTTCTGCTGAATACATTAATGGAATGAGATCACACTTTAATATTTTGACTTCTCTTCATTCCTTTTCTCCTAAGAAATTCCAGGAAAACGGGGAGGAGAGACAATGGCGTGGGTCTTTTCCTTTCTGTTTTTTTAATGCAAACACTAGCAGGGCTGCCAAAAGTAGTGTTCTGTTAGATTACCTAAGTAACTTTTTTTTTTTCTTTTTGAAAACACCTTTAGGTACAGAATACTTAAAACAGAGTTAATAATACATATTAAATATGTCCATGCAGTTTATATAATAGCTTAGTGTTCACCATGTGGCAGTTTCAACTGGGAAGCCTGTGCTGTTATGAATGTTTTCTTGAATGATTATTGGTATTAAGCAAATATATTGATTCTTTTCTTACAGCATGCCATCAAGACCACTGTTTTCAATCCAATGTAGTACTCTACTAAACCTAAGTGTGGTTTGTTGCAATGGAATGTAGTCCTGCACATATTAGAGGAAAACAGTGATGCACAATCCTTGCGGAGTAAATGCTGTATTCTATACAATGTGCTTTTTATATAACAATGTAAAAAAACCCCGTGCCATTTCTGCCATGGCACATGCTGGAACCAGTTACTTTACACTTAAATGCTGAATTTTGTGTATTATGAGTGGACTTTGGTAGTGAGCTCATGACATAAGGTTGTTTTGAGGATCTTTTTGTATGAGTTAACTGCATGCCTTTTTATGTGTTAAAAGTACTTTGAACAGTGTTCACAGAGTCAGAAGTACAACTGGAGAACTCAAGTATGGAATAAAGATATGAATACTTTTGTTCAGTCAAGGTCTACTGCGATAAAAATGTAGCAGAAATGGAGAGGCTGACTTAAATAGACACGATAAATCAATTTAAGGTTGAGTTTTACATGATATATGTGTCTTAACTTTTTAAGTCTTATGACAGTAAAGTAGATGCCTTTAGAAATAGGCCATATTGCTTAAACACATATAGAGTACTTAGGCTTTTCATGAAAAATGTCTGTATTCCATGTAAATAGTTCTAAAAGTCAGTTTTCATTGAGGCAAATGAACGAAGAATGTAGTAAATATCTTCCTGGTCATTTAATAATTGCTTGTAAACTGATGTATGAAAAAGGTATCTGTTATTCAATGAATTGGAAAAGTATAGTGATGAAGGTATAATGGGAAAATACTGTAGGAGAACCCTCAAAATTTTAACATGAATAGATTTTAAGTTCCTTAATAAGAGTCTTACTTGGATTTTCTGTTGCTGTGAAACAGTAAAATGTTATTTTAAAAATGTAGAGAGTATTTTAGATTTGGATTTAAGATAACTGTCTTTTCCTCTCTTTCTGCACCTGATCTGTTGGGTTTTTTAACAGCACCATGAAATGGCTGCTGCTGAGGTGACCAAAAAACTTGAAATTAAATTCCAGTTTTTTTCTTGTTGTTGTAAAAGATTTAAATATATTTTTATTTTTAAAACTGCAGAAATTGGTAATATCTTGAATATGTGGAAGGGTTGAAAAAGTTGTATCTGACTGCTTTTGATGTCACGTAATTATTCTTGTTACAAAAAACCTTCTTTGTACAAATATTCTCAGATTTCATTTACTTATTTTTGCCTTTTTCTCCTTTATTTTCTTCTTTTATTTAGCAACTACCTCCCGTCCCCATTTAGCACTGTCCCTAAAATATGTGCAGCCAGAGTTCCCAACCCACCGGTGGGATCCCTGAGTGTAGATCCCTGTGCCTGGATGGATCCTGAGAGATCCCAGCCCTGCCCAGCTGTAGAGCTCTGCATTTGTATTTTGTAGTGCAGAAATCCATCCCACACCTGGCAGTCTCTCTTTTGTCAGCCTAAGGATGTATCAAGTTTGGTACCTCAGAAACCACATGAATGTTCTTTTGACCCACTTAAAATCTCGATGACTGTAAATTTGTTGTAATGTATTCAAAGTGCCAAAGGTTATGTACTGGGTTATGGTACGTTTGCTGTTGGAAGTTGGGTTTTGCACTCAATTAGATTTTAATTTTCTAACTCCACCAAGATGTATTTCAGTTACTCAGTATTTCCATAGAAGCCCTTAAACATTTTCAAATGTTTGGCCGAAGCCAGTGGTTTTCTCATGTTGTTGATGGGGAAATGTTCTGCAATTGTTTTGAATTCCACACTCATTTTCAGCTAACTGGTATGAGACCATCTCTAGTATCCACAGTGCTTAAATCATGCACACCAGTGAGGATTAACAACTGCACCAACCAGAGAATGTGCTCCAATGACTTCTCACATGCAAGCCAACTTATAATTATTAAAATGAAACTCTACTATATTTAGCACCTCTGAAATCACTTCTTTTAGAATGTAAATGTAGAATATCAAACTGCATAATTGACTAAAAGCAGATCATTTGACATATTTGCATACCGAGAACGATAAGCAGATTAAAGGTAGCGAAAAGATCAATTTTTGTGCATTAGTGAAGAAATTTAGTGAAGCTTTGAATGTGCTATCTAGTCTTTATCTGATCTTTAAGTGAATAAAAGCACCTTTTGTTTCTAAGAGTTCGTCAAGAAAGAGGGGAGAACAACAAATGCAATTTAGGAAAGGGTAAAGTTACTAAGAGAGACAGAATGGGACATGAACAACTATGAAGGTATTTTTATAGGGTTTATAGGTAAAGATACAGGCTGCTTTTGGAGCAATTCTTGAAAGATTACATACACATCGTTTTCTGCTCAGAAAGAAAATTTTAGCATTTTCCCTGTATTCTGAGATTTTTTTAAAAAGCATCTTCACCCCACACGTATTTTTTGAACCGTGCAGTTTCAAACGAAAGCTTTTCATACAGAGTAATTTGTATGTTGAAAACAAAGAAAGTTCTGTTTTTCCCATAGGATAAAATTCTAGACTTTCTTGCAGATCATTTTAAACCCATAAAAACTTGCCACTTGTGGTCAGTCTTTCTTGGTCTTTAAAATATAGGGATGAAAATTTTGAACATCTCCGTATTATTTTGATATTTTCTCTCATAAATTAGCATAAGAATTCATCCATGCATACACTATAGTTTGAAATTATCCTTTGAAACAGCTCTGCTCATAGCCATGTATTTTGCTTACTTAAAAGGACAAATATGAAGGCCATACTTTAATGTTGTAAGTCAGAAATGTAAAGTTTCTGCCATTCAAGAATGATGTTTAATATTTATATATGTTACCTCTTGCTGCTGTATTTTACGTTTAGCTTGGTTTTCCACCTCCTAATGAATGTAGCATTCTCCCTAGATTATACATAACTACATTTATTGCTGTTGGCTCTGTGTCAAGAACTATTTGTAATTTTCCAGCTGTGGAAATGTTGCCTTGTATTTAGAAAGGTTTCATGATTTGGGGACCTGATGAAAATCATGCTCATTAGGTACTAGCCTGCATTTCTTCTGTACAGGATGCCCTTTCTTAGATGCATCTTAAAACAAACAGAACTGCTGTCTTAATGTGTTTACTGCTGCACTGGGGGTTTATTTACGCTTCCAGCTTTAAAGAAAGATTATTGTCCGACACTATGTAAAGTGAGCTCATGCTTTTCTGCTCTTTATGTACCATTGCTGTTGTAGATATGGTAGAGGCGTTAGCTGGGCTTTTACAATGGTGAATTTAGAGCATGTTGACTAACTTCCCCTTCTTTGAAGTACTTGCTGAAGGATTGTAGCACTGCTGTGTTCATGATGCTAGATTTAAGGGTCTGTCAGCACTTTCAGTGTGAAACCCTATTTTCAGGGATTTCTAACTTAAAAATTTCGATACAGTCACTGGAAGTATTTAATATGCAATAGGTAGCACTTTAATATGTTTATGAAGGGGTTTGAGATTTGTTTCTGTTGACAAGGTCACAGTCTCCTAAAGCACGGTGGGCATTTGCTTTATCTTTTATAATTTCTACGTTGAAGAAGCCACTGTGTGTTACAGGTGGTCGAGCCATTCCTATTCATCTTAGAAGCTTCCAGATGTCTTGTATTACAATGTATTATAAAAAGCTGAAGATCCAGGTTATATAGGAAGTCTGTAAAAGATATGAACATTACTTATAACTTAAGGATTTTATTTTGTCTCGTGCAATCAATGGTAGTTTGTCTACATTTGATAATGGTACAGAATCATAACTATATGCACTTGTGAGAACTATAAACTTAGAATGCATGAAAAACTTTATTTTTGTTCCATTATTGCAACTTCAGATCCTTTAATTTGATTAAAATGTTATCTTAATATTTTCATTTCTGTTCATTAAATAAATACTGCATGTCTAACACTAATAAAGCACCACAATGCACTACCGCAGTATTTCTCGATTTGTGACATTAATCTGTGTTATGCAAAGCATGTGACTCCTAAACTCCACAGTGTTAAGGCTCTCAGACCACAGAGAGGGGCATTTCCTTAGGGACAGCTCTAAATGAATATCCCAGATGTTTGCAGGATAGCCATTAAGGGAAATCTCTTCAGTAGCGTCCAAAGCTTAGAATTAGTGAAGAAAAATGGCTAATTCTTTAAGTACTAATCTGTATGTCTTTTTTAGTGTGGTATCTGCAGTTCCTTTAAATGCACTATTCCTCTGATGCCATGGCTGTGTAAACATTACCAGGAGATCTTTGGCACTGAACAGCATTTAGCATGAGAACAAACTCTATGCAAATTTTGATATGGACAACGTGACACATATTTCTCTTAATACTTGACAGAAAAAAAGCCCAGACAGAATGACAGAAAACTGGAGCATGCTCCCCCATCGCCCAGAATTTAATGATTTCAATGCTCCTACAAGTTTTTCTCCTCTTCCATAAAGCAGCAAAACAGCAAAGTCTGTCCCCTGACAACAGCAGGTTTTCTGGATGGTAAGGGAGGCATGGAGAACAGTCCAGGCTTGGGAGAAGAACATTGTGAATATTTCACCCAGTTTCTTGGAGCCTTGAATTGCACAGGGATGTGATTCCTTCCCTCGCAGTTAACTTGCTCTGTGAACAGGTCCTTTGTCGATACATCTATGGGCTTAGAAAGGGTTCTTCTCCTAGAGGTGTCCATGCAATGTGGTGGTTATGGGAAATCACAGCCAGTTATGAGCTGTCCATGGACTTCCACACATGTTTTTATGCAGATTCCATCAGCTGTGTCACCCCATGGCTCACGGATTTTGCAACTGTCCCGATGTGTGAGAGGTGAGGAATGAGGACAGGAGGAAGGCAGGTTTCAGAAAGCACCACACTGCCTATTAAATACCAGTTTCCATCTGTAATTCACATCTGGTAACTAATCTCAGTTCCTGTGCCCGTTTGAAAAGGGAGCCACACCATTTCCCTCCCTCAGAGGAATAATGTTTGTTAGCTGATACCAGCTGCAATCCTACTGATGATATGAGAACACAGCTTGATTAAACAGCTTCCAGTTTCACCAGCATGAAGTTGTCTTTGGAGTTTTCATTATTAACCATCTCAACCCTCTAATAAAGGTTTTCAAGGATATTTTGAATATAGTTTAGCAGTTAAAGAACTATTGAAATTAGATGTAAATGAAAAGTATCATTAAGGACAATTCTCTCTCCAGTTGCACTTATTAAAGTTACTTTTTTATGGAACCATAGAGAGTAAAAATCAGGATTTCATTTCCCTATTTTAATTTGTTTTTATGTGAGTGTTGTGCAAGTTCTGGCTGCAGCTCACTTGGGATACATTACCCTTTTGTGTAACACTGGGCATGTTGGTAAAGTTATAAATAATGATGATAAAGACCAAATCCCATCTCTTTTTCTGGATTAATGAATTAAATGTTGGATTATTTTGTTGGATTGTTTTGTAATAGTGCCATTTTAGGAGAGATAGGAATAAGACTCTGCTAAAGGAAGCTGTTTTCTGTGTACTGCTTATTGGGTAATTATGAGAGAAGGCTACCACACTGAGTGCAGCCCACCCTGGAAACTCTGTGGCATTGATTGTGTAATGTTTATATAAATACCAGTATATTCAGTGCTGGAAGCCCGTGGCTATTACATGGGGATTATTGCAATGTATTTATAATGTGTTTTTACAGCATTTACTAATGTAGATCGGCCTTTGATAAATGGATGATGATTTAGGACAGAAAAGTACCCTCCGTGGCTAAACACTGACATGTTTATACTTTAAAAGTAAGCAGCTTAAAAAGGTTTTAGGGCCATGCAACGTTTAAATGAAGCTGAATACTAAAAAGGGGAGAAACTTTGTGGGATGTTTTTTGTTTGTTTCAGCCTAAACAGTGTCTGCTGTGTGACATGCAGGGAATGAGTAGAAGCAACACTGGGGAGATTTCCATTGTTAGGATCAAAAAAAAAACAACCATAAAAAGTTAGTAGGGCTAAGAGTCTGATTTTAAGGGATCTGTATGCCCGGTATGTGCCAGGTTCTGTTTGTAATGGGAAGAGGTAACACAGCATCCCTTACTAACAAGATTAGTGGCAGGGTGAAAACCCCCCAAAAGTGGGAGTTTAACAGAGGGATGAGTTCCCAAAGTTTTATTTGTGGGGCAGGTGTTGGGCAGAAGCAGAGCTGTCACTCCTGCTTTTTCAGCCCTGCTGACACTGGTATTAAATTCAGGGATTAGACAAACCACATCCCTAGGAAAGTTAGGAAGTGTCTGAGGAAATTTGGGGTATGCAGCCCATGGCTGGCCAGGTTGCCTCTGCTGTTACTTGAAGTGGGTGTCTGGCTCAGGGTCTTGTGGAGTGGCCAAAATGTGTCGTATCACCTCCTCTAAATCATTCATCTGGGGCCTTCCGAGGTGCTGAACGTCTCCTTCTCCGATAGCTTGCTGCTCACATTATGAATTCCTTGAAAATTGACTCCCTGGGACATCTTTACAGGAGACATCAAGGGTCTCCATTTAAATTTAATGAATATTGTGTAATTTGCCAAGGACTTCTACAATGCATTAGGAAAATCTGCCTCTTTGAGACCAGAGCTTTGCCAAAATAATGGCAGCTTAATTGCATCCTTTAAAAGCAACTGCTGACTCTCCAGCTATGAGTATTTTCCATTTCCTAATAAAATGTTTTCCCAATAAAGCAGCTTATTTCATTAACTTATAATTCATAGCTTAAATATGCTTATATTTTGTTAATTGTAGATTACTTGGTGCTTATTTTTAAGGAACACTGAAGCACAAAATACAAAATGTCAGGGTTTTTTTAAAAAGAAAAGTCTTGCCTTGTGCATAGCAATTGCATTTGGATAAGCATTTTAAATATGCTATTTTGAAGGAGTTTTTACATGCTATTTAAAACTAAATAATTAAACTTTATAACAAGAAACAATTTCAAGTGTTCATGCAATTTATAGTTTTAATTCCTTTATAGATATGTGCTCCAATATTTTATAGTTATGATTCAAAAGCTACCACAGTTACATATTTTAAATTGTAAGGATATATTGTGAGACTTCAAATTATTCTTTCCCAAAGTACACAAAGCCAAAGTATCTGATAGACTCTTTTGTGTTTTGTAAAATTAAAAGTGAGCTCTGGGAGAAGTAAGGTTTTCCTAAAAATTTGTACAAGCCTTTGTGCTGAACTGCAGTGCAGCTCAATTTGGGCGTGTAGCTTCAGTCACTCCTTTATCCAACAGGATAACGTCAAATTTGCTTTATTTCTTTATAATTCAAGGACAGCAGAGTAGGAATCGGTTTGCAGCAGATGCTGGGTACTACTTCTAAGGACCAAGTTACAAAATGTGGATGCTTTGTGAGATGTGGTCTTGGCTTTTTTGTGTTTGTGAAGTAGGTGGCATGTGAATACCAGGCTTGTTTGTGTTTCCAGCATCAGATAGAAAACTTCCTATTTTCTGATATTTTCACATTGAAAAACATTTTTTTTGTTAGTGGCCAGATTATATTTGGCTACAATGCATGTAACATTTCACTTGATTAATGTGACTGCTGTTTGAGACCCTCTTGTAATTGGCCTCATAATCCACACACAGGGTACTGTGAAATAGTGTGAATTTGAAGTTGAGAGACTGATTAAAGGAACATCCATCAATAGTGGGGAGAAATAAAATAATCCTAATTAAAAACAAAAGAATTGTGTGATCTGAATTAAGATTCAGTTGGTGGTACCGAAGAGTACTTTTTCTGGTAAGTATTTTTATTATAACTGTCCAGTATAATTGCTTTGGAAAAAACTCATCCGTTGTGTTTAATAGTATAAACTTTATTAGCTCTTTATAAACCAAATACTCAGTAAGGGTCTTGAGCTTAACCTTTGTTTCACTGGATATGATTTCAGAGGGCTTAAGCAGAATTTTATTGCTGGAGCTGATCACCACAGTTATATTTGCTAACAGGCTCATGGTTATTCTTTTATCTGTTTCAGGATTTTCTGTTTAGTTTTAAGTGCTGAACATTTCACCAGTCTATTTAGAGCATTATTTAAAACTTGTTCCAGTTCTCTTCATTCTTATACACGCCCATGTGTTAAACTACTCCAGAAACTGGCTTAGCTCTGACCATATTTGGAGGCTGTGCCTCTTCTTTGCTTTTGGGCTGGTTTGGACGGGGCCTTACATCTAAAGTAACAAATGAAATATGTGACGAGAGCTGACTGCCAAAACCGGGATCAAAGCAAGTTTCTGAGGAGCTCATTGGAAAACTATCCTGAACTTTGGAAGGATGACTCAAAGCCACATTCTAAATAGAGCAAACCACAGTGAAATAAATGGCAAGGTGAGAACAGATTTCTTGAATAAGGTGTGTGTCCCCCTAAGATCAGAAAGTTGCTTTAGTCCTAGGGGAAAGGAAGCAAATTAGCAGATGAATTTCAAATATCAGTCAGGATGGGTTGCTCGGGATGTTCTTTGTCTGCAAGCCCACAAACCTTTGCAGTTCCTGTGTGGGTTTACTACACAGAAGTGTGTTAGCCAGAGAGCATTCAAAATGAAAGGTAACATTTGCTGATCGTGTCATGTGGGACACTGCTGACTTGTTTGAAAAGCTGCCAAGTCTGAAGGCGTGTTCTCTTAAATACTCTCAGTGTCTTCCTCATCTGACTTAGGACTGTGAGAACATTCAGCTCTGATTTCATTAGTTTTAGGCAGTTCATCTGAATGAAGAGGAGACCTGAATAAAGAGGATTTCCCTGAATCCTTCGGAGAAGCATGTAGACTTGTAAAAACCAGATGCTGTAACTGAGTGGAAAGCTATACTTTGGTTGTGTGTGTCTTTAGAAAAGCTGGCATGGGAAAAAAGAGAAAGTTCTGTGAGGAAACCTAAGCCTCTCGCAGAATCATGGCATCTCTCAAAGTCACAAGACTTTAGAAATAGCTGGAGAAAACCATTCAGCAATGATGGTCTGTAGCAGTTGGGAGCTGCAAAGAGAAATGTTAGTTTTAGAGGGAGAGGAGTGGTTTGGATAGTCACTGTGTTGAAGTGTGATCAAATGTTAATACATGAGGTAGCTGTAGAAGGGAACAGCAGCTCTCTCAGAATATAAAAGGTGGAGAATGAGCTTGTTGAGTTTTCCAGGGGCAGGAGACGAGAACCAATAACTGCATCCTTCCAGGAGGCAGTAACTGGCTGGCTGCAGTAAGCGTTGCTCTTCAGGAGAGCGAGGGATGCTGTGAACACAAACAGTAACAGGTTTCTCAGATTTTCCTAGTGCCTGGGAAAAAAATTACACAAATTGTCCTTCAAAGTAAATTGCTTCACGTGCAAGCCTTTGATTTTATGCATTTGTTACCCAAAGGACAATAGCAGATACTAAAATTAATTAAATCTTCTTTTTTTGATTCTACCTTTGACTTGTCTTGGAAAGAAAAATTGTCTGACTAAAGGCTAATGGAGTTGTTCAAAGACTAACATATAAGCAAAGAGTGATGCAGTTATAAAGGGGAGATACCAGGTTAGCAGGGTTATTATTACAAGTAAAATCTTTCAATGCAATGATGGTCTTCTGCCTGGACCGCTGTCTGTGATGTCCTGTGATGTCCTTCCCTCAATAAATCCCCATACAAAGCAGCTGACATTCTAGCTTGAGAAGAGTTACTGGCGTGATGCTGGCCAGCTGGAATAACCTCCCACTGCAGTCCCAGGTACAAAGTGATGCTTTCTCTGAAGTATCTTAGAAGGCGATGCTTTCTCCTTACAGCACTTTGACAATTACTGAGGGATAAGAGCATCACCTTCTAAAATATGCAGGATTTCATCTTTTTCTCATTGTTAACCTAGGACTGGTACTTGGACAGCACAGTCAGTGTCTGAAAGCCTTTGAGCAATTTGTAGCCCTTGCAGTTTGCACGGGAGAGGATCTCAGTGCGACACTTGGATTATTGTTATCTGTACATTATATCAGCTTGTATTATAGAAACATGGAATGATTTGGGTTGGAAGGGACCTCAAAGATGATCTACTTCCAACCTTCCATAAGACCAACCTGGCCTTGAACACCTCCAGGGATGGGGCAGCCACAGAGTCTCTGGACAACCTGTGCCGGGGCCTCACCACCCTCACAGGGAGGAATTTCTTCCTAATACCTAACCTGTCAACTCCCTCAACTACTGGATATTAATTATTTAGACTATTGGAACACTGAACCTCCCTGCTTCCCACAGGTATAAAATGTGTTTGTTTTGATGTGGCCCTGGAGTTTACGCTGCCTATTGCTTCCTGTGAGAAAAGCTGGCAGCGTATCTGCTGAAAAACATGAATCTTTCTTTATCAGACCACTACTCATGAGCAGCGAAACTCAGGAGGCTCAGTTCTGTGCAAAACTTTTTTTTCCTTTTTTTTTGTCTCCAGACTGTTACAAAGTATAAAGTTGTAAAATTCCTAATTATTTTTTTCAAACGTTGGCATTAGTGCACAAATTTGGCATTATACCAGGTCAAAAAGAGCTTAAAAGGCTACTAAATCCCCATATTAACAGTTCTTCCCACTTTGCCCCTTTTTTAATGACTATATTAGATCCAGGGGAGTGGACCCTTATCCCACCTGTTTTCAGAGTAGGAATTAGCTTTTCTGAAATAGAGGAAAATGTAGGGCTAAATATAAATCCTGGTCCTTGGGAATGAAATATTTTGGCTTGTCTGATATTAAAATTGCACAAAATACAATGTATTTGTAGCCCAGGATTTTTGTGAGTTGGCAATAGCATCATTCTGTTGCTTTCTGAGTCTTTTCCTCTTCTGGCACAGAGCTAAGCAGGCAAAGATGTTGATTTGCCACAGCTTCACTTGTGAATATAAGCTTTTCCTTCAGCTGTTTAATAACACTTTTACATGTTGGTGCACCTGTACCTGTATTTGGCTTCAAATAAGAATAGAGCATGAACTTTGGCAAGTTGTAAAAATTAGTCGAAGAATAATAATAAATAAAGTGGCATTCAGCCCAAGCATGCTGTATTTTCATTACTCATATAATAGCTCACTGGAATTATTTTCCAGATACAGTTCTGTATATTTAAGTATGTATCAGAATAACTGAACTTTTAAATCAAGAGTCAAGTAGCTACTTTGTATGCTGTGCTTATCTTAAACAGAGTTTGATTTAAAACATTTATCTTCCCTGGTATCATCTCCCATGTCAAAGCACATTTAAATCCTTCTCTGTTCCTAATATCACTGCTGTCTAAAATGGTATCTGAGTACAAAAAAGTTTGATGATTGCTCCGTTGTTTGCCCACTTTGTAGTTATTAGCTGCTCTGTCGTTGTTTTGAGTATCACTGAAGCTGAGAAGGAGAAGCCTCAGCAAAGTAAACTTTTAAAAATTAACGCCAAGGTCAGACTCCAGGGTTAGCAACACC
The DNA here is from genome assembly GCA_013399875.1 of Gymnorhina tibicen. Lineage (NCBI taxonomy): Eukaryota > Metazoa > Chordata > Aves > Passeriformes > Artamidae > Gymnorhina > Gymnorhina tibicen. The sequence continues at coordinate 1,403,302 of VXAZ01001668.1, forward strand.
AGGAGACAGCAATTTAAGATGGGTCCAATTATGCAAAATCATGTGTTGAGTTACAGCCTCGCGTCTCCACTGGGGCCTGGGAGGTTGCCTGGGTAAAAGTAGCAGAGGAATTTCAGGAGGGGTTCTCTTTTGTTTCTCCCTTTATCTTGAGAGAGAGCAATGCAATCTGGAATAACAGCTTTCCTTTTGAGGTCAGTAACTGCAAAGGAAAACCATTATCCCAGGAATGTTTAGTAAGTGCGTGGCAGTGAGGGCAGCAAACCCAGCACCAGGCTGGGGAGACGTTTGGCACCGTGTTGCATTTAATTGGTTTGCACAGGCAGAACATTTAGACAACACCTCTGGATCCAGAAATAAATCAGCTGAGGCACATCAAGTGACCCACTAAAGCAGAGCAGATTTTTCTGTTTGCGTTCTTAATATTTAAACCAAGCACCATCACAGCTAGGTGTTTCTTCAGAAGATCTTAAAAGAAGATCTTAACTTTCCCTCATTTTTAATTTATCTTTTCCTTCCGATAATTGGAAAGCACAAGCACACAGTGGTGCCAAGTGGTGACTCCCAGAAAGGCTGGGAATAAAGAGATCAGACTCAGTTTACTTGGATGATTTGTGTGGAAGTTAGGATAGTGATCATTTTGCCAAAAAAAGTCTATTTTACTACCTTTTCTCAGGGTGAAGGAACATCATGTGCTATGCTTTCAAAGCACCTATCCCCAATCCAAAACACTGTAGAGAGATATTGTAGTTTTCCTGCTTCAGAAAACATCAAAACTTAACCACCATCACATTTTCTCCAATTCTCTGTGAATCTGAGGTGTAAGGTTTCATAATTTTGATCAGTTGTATGAATGCATCCTTAATAAGAGAAACAGAGAGATTATGTTCAATAAAAGCAGAAACACAGCTCTGAATATGTTTAAACAAGTTTTTGCATTGATAAACAAAACTACTGGGTATTTTTTTCAATCACTCAGACACAAGTACTTACTGAAGAATTTATACAGGGCTCAGGGCAAGTTACAGCTGGATCCTCTTAAAAACCTCAATCTTTTCTAACAAATGACTCATAAAACTAGTGTAGCTCTGAAGTTTTTCAGAAAATATATGTAATTAAAAGGGATTTTTGCCATTTGAACAAATAGTAAATTATTGTAAATATCTTAAGGATGAGCTAAAAACCCGATGTGTTGCTGTTGCAGAGCATTTCTCTTTCAAACATCCCAGAAACTGAGCTTCAAAACTGACAAATTTGATACAGGAATTGTTCAAGTGTTTTTGACAGTGATGCTTCCTACCAAGCAGGGCTGAGGCACCTGGAAGGAAAGTCTTGTGCATCTGTGTAATCAGCTGAGTGCATAAGAATTTGCTGTCCAGTTCATTCTGCGTGAGTTTTACTGAGCCAAACACCTTTTCTTATGCAAGGAAAGTGTAAATATTGCTAAAATTCCTTTGAATCATTGACAAGGGCAGTAAATTCAAACTCTGACTCCTTCTGTCACCCTCTGGGATCTTCTCTCATCTTTGGATGCTGTTTAGCCCCCGAGACATCTCCCCTGCCTTCCACAGCTTGCAGGTGAACTCCTGGTTTAAGCTGTTCCTGCAACAACAGCTTCCCCTTTCCCTTCAGGATCTGCTACATGAAAAGCACTTCCCTCTACTCCCTGTTCCTCTGTGTGGAGTCAGTCTTGGGAGGCGTGAGGAAAAGCTGCCACTGGGAAGATAATGACACAGCCCTAGAGAGGAGAAAAGGTTGAATTTAAGCCTCTCTCTTCTTCATGTCCACTGTAAAAGAGGCAGTCTGTGTAACCAAGGCCATTAGCAAGTCTAACCAAGAGAGCTGAATTATTTCTTCATGACCAAAGAACTCAGGGGAAAGAAATTCCCACTCAGTTTTAAAAATATCTGGTGACTCACGGGGATGGGATGTCTATCGTAGAATAATTCAGGCTGGAAGGGGCCTCAGACTGGATCATCTCGTCCAGCCTCCCATACCCTCAGGCAACATCACCTTTCCAGGAAATCTGTGTTAATTAAATCGTTTCTTCACAGGAACATAACCACCTCTCATGTTTTTGTATCTCAGAATGCAGAATTGCACTGGGTAACATCTTCCAAGATGTAAAAACAAACAAACAAACAAACAAAAAAAAAACCTTGCAATCCATTATGGTTTTACAATGACCTGTTTATGTTAACAGGACTATGTTTGTCAGGAATGGGAATGCAATTAGGTCATCTTCCCATCAGCTGGTAATAATGAACTCAGTAATGAACTCACCTCAAACTTTGCAGAACTTCCCAGAGATGTGTAAAGGTAGATCTTGTCTCTATGCTGAGGTTAAAAGTGATTACTGCTTCCAGAAATCTAAGAGCAAACTTTGATAAAAGCTAATATGGGCTCTAAAAACAGGTAATATCAAGTTTTATGGTTTTATTCTGATGAAAAGTAGTCAACCAGTATTAGCAGCAAAAGTATTGCTATAGCAATAAAGACAACAACAAGTTTATTAAAAAAATACAATCCTGTATGATTCCATGTTCTCCAAGGTTTGTGTTAGAAAGGGAAACTTGTAAAAAGGATAAAACTTTATCTAAGTATATTGTCAAATAAAGTTCTCAGTGACAATAAGGGAGAAAAAACCTAAAAGTCACCTAGGGCCTATAAATAGATTTAGTTGTAGAATACAATATGGAATATTCAATTTATTGATTTACCTACTTACATTAGAGAGATAGACATTATAATAATCTGGAATTTGGGAAATAATTTAAAATGTTGTGAGGTTAGCATTAAATTGGTGTTTACCCAAGAGTCAGAGGATATAGAGGGAGCTGGGCTGACAGAACTAAAGCCTGTTTGAGCACAAGTGAGTGACAATTCAGGAGGCAAGTGGGACAATCCTGTTCTGGTATCCCCTAAAGCTCTGGATGTGGTGCCAGTTAAGCAATGCATTCCTTGGACTGGCAAAAATCATAGTCATGTAAAATTTACATGAAGATATTATTATTGAACTCTTATGAACCCACCCCCAAATCTGATGTACAAATGCTTGTTAACACAGCGTGAAAGGCGTAGTTAAAGTATGATAGATAATGAGGTTCAGGAGGGAAAAATGGAAAATTCTGCAACAGGAATAGATGCAAAATGGTGAGTTCAGCACACTGGGAGCACCGAGGCTCCTGCAGCCCAATCTTCTGGTAAGAATGGAGATGTGCTTTTAGAGGCTTGCAATGGAGCCTGGAAAGACCAAGCCACTTTGAGTTGATTTAAACCAAAATAATAAAAAACTAATTTAAATAATACCAATAAGCAATCAGAACACCTTTAAGGCTGCAATAACTCACTTGTATATAGGGCACACTTTATCTTGTATTTATTATTTAGGCTCTTGTATAGATTTGTTTCTATTTGCATTTATTATGGGCTGGATTATGTTTATATCCTCATTTATGTATAAATTATAATTCCAGTGGATATAAAATCTAGGAATTAATCTTAATGCTACTGAAATAAATTATCCTGGGTAGGCTAGATATATAAGAAAACAATATAAATTCATCTAAATTCAATTATTAAACAAAGGGAATATTGTATTCAATTAGAAAATTGAATCAATTTACTTACATTCATCCTTATCTGTCATAATTTTAGAGATGATAAATCTCTCCCTCTTACAGTGTATTGTTATACACAGACAGAAAGAAGAAAATAATATCTCTTCCATTTTGCAATTCCTGTTTGATTTTTTTTTCTCAGCTGTGGATGAGCTAATTACTAATCAGAACTAGTGGAATAAACTGAGGTAAAAAGAAGGCATTTTTATACATAGAAAAGGATAGTGTTGTCAAAATGTGGGTTAGACTTTGACAAACCAATACAGATATTAAGCCAGGACTTCAAATAACTCAGTAGCTTAACTTTCTTCAAAGTTTAGAGAAAACTTGGGTGAATATTTCTCAAAATTTTAAATTAAAAAAATGTTATAAATTTAGTAAATGTAACTATTTTTGAAAGATTTTTTTAAAAGTCTAACATTTTAAATTTATTTCTGTTACTCATCTCAATTTATAGTGGATAAGTGGGAAACAAAACAAAGAATAGGAAATTTAAGATACTTAATCCAGCTTTTGGGGCCTTCCTTAATCATTAGAGTCCAGTGCAAAATCAGCTCCTTCTGAAATGGGAATTTATCTAATTTGGGTTTGATGGACTAATTTTTTTTTTCCTAAGGAAGGCTTAGGGCACTTAGGGTAAAGTAATTAAAAAATTGAGGATTTGTGTTGGTGTTGCAAGATATCATAAAGGCTTACACAAACCAGAGCTCAAACTGCAGCCGGTCTCGTTCTGGGGAGATGTTTAAGTCAGGAAGAACTCCCAAGTTTTACACTCTGGGTTTTTGTGAAGCTTATTACCCCAAATGGGTCAACCTGAAAGTCACCATAGTAAAACCTTGTTATATTTGGCTGGGATCTGCAATTGTCAGGAGTCAGTCCAAAATTCGGGGAAGTCATGGATTTTCATCAAGTCAGTATAAATTAATACGGACTCGGTCTGTCACACTTCAGCCAACAATGACCTTTCTTTACGTGTATGAGCATTCCCTTTCTGAATTCGATTACCAAGATATCTATTTCTTAAGCCCTACAAAGTACTTTTCTTGGAAAAATACCTTGCCTGTCAATTTTTCAACCAGTGATTATAAGTAGTCATGGTAAATCCTGCAAACCACACTGAGACTAATCCTGGGAGAGAAAGACCTGTGCCAGTGTCAGGAGCACAGGTACCCAGTTTTTCCAAAGAAATGCAATTATAGTTAAGTATTTAAATAATACATGAATACTGAAAAAGGTGCAGCAAGTTTAGGGAATTTCTTTGCATTACATTTCCTGAGAAACTATCGGGCTAATTTCCACACGAATTTATCATCACATATAAAATTACTGCAGTTAGGAAAATTGCTGTTTGATGTATAAAGGAGGGAATTGTTCTTCTGAAAGCAAGATATTATAGGGCTTGGCAGTTGTTATATTAGGGTTTATGAACTGTGAATGTTCTACAGTGTTCTCCTGTACCTCGTGGACCTGAACTGTTGATACATCTCCAAATGAATCTTGTAAACGGTGTTCCCGTGGGTGCACTCCAATTTTGGAACCTTTGTTACAGCAAATGGAATAAAGGGTTTGATAAGCAAGTAACATAAAATGCACCCTGTAGCATGAAAATTACACCACTCCTGTTTCTCTAGATTCACTTTAAAAATATTTGATTGGCGCCACACACTTTGTGGTTATTGAGTTTTCTTACATTCACTGGCATATGTGGAAAAGTGGTTTTTTTCAATACACTGCAGACTGTTCATTGATGCAAATGAATCTTAAGGACAGTATGAGACGTGGAAGCTGGTATTTTGATTGATTTGGCCAAAATATTGTGTGTGTGTATTACTATTTTGTGTATAATTACACAAACCCACAAAATAATAATGCAGCTAAACTCTCTTCTCTAATTAATATGCTTCTGTAGTTCCTTTTAAAAATGGAAGTTATGCTGGCTTTTTAAAAATTTAATTTCAATGGAGGGAAAGGGGAATGTGAGGAGGATAAAAAGCACGTTAGCGATTAGAAGCCTTGGCCAAGCTGTAAGAAATTCCAGTTCTCTGTCCAGTTCTGTATGACTGTATTGGGGTCCAAACCATCTGCTTCCCAGGAAGAGGTTTTGCCACTGGCTGTTGCGGTCCTGGGCACAAGGGCACTCCACGTTGTAGCTAAAGCACAGCAAGTACAGGGCTGGTAAAGGCAGGAGGCAGGGTCTCAGTTCCCTAATGCAGTGATGATTCTGTTTGATGCCTTCAAGCTGCAACAGCTGCTGCTGAACAGTCAGTGTTAAAGGCAAGGCCACTCGTGTTTTGGCATAGTATTAGAGCTGGGCACTGGACCCTCAGAGGGTCATGGTGGTGCTGGCCTAAAAACACTGAGGATTTCTTACTGTTGAAAACGTGTGTGTGACCTGAGGAGTCACACTTCCGTACCCCAGTGCCTACATTTTATTCTTCTCTTGCTTTTTGCACTTGCATCCTTTGGCAGGTGATGGCTTTGGGGATTTGCCACAAATCATGCAGAAAACTGTAATGAAGAAGGAAAACTGAGCCAAAGCCACTATCTTTCAGGCTGGGGACATAATTAGCAAATCATCCTCTGGCCCTGCTGTGCTGTTCTCTTCTGGATGGTCCCTATGAAGAGGATCAGGTTTATTTGTAAGTTATCCTCTCCATGACAGATCTCAGGGACTCTGCAATGGAGAACTTTAAAAGGCTTAATTAGGACCCACTGGTGCACCCAGGCAGCTGTTTACAAATAGGTGTGGTAAGAATCTGCAAGTCCAACAGGGCACAGAAGCCTGTAGGGACACTGAGAGCTGTCTTGGAGTGGTTATAGCCATGGGGACTGGGACAAGTAAAATAAAATTCAAACGTGCTCTGCAGTCTGCGCCACCTGCCTCAAGAGGGGTACTCTTCAAATATGTGTGATAGTCTTCAATTGTGTGTCACACATTTTTACTTTCCCTGCAAAATCTCTTCTTCGTGCTTCGCTCCAAACCGACTGTGGGGTTTGCGTTTCCACATCCACTGCTGCACCAATTCAACTCGTGTGGATGTTGTAACATAGTTAAGAAATATGAAACACTGAGACAGCTGAGAGCCTGTAAATGTCTCTAAGAAATGAGTCTTCAAAGCTCATCTCCTCCTGCCAGCTGAGAAGGGTGGGGTGAGAGCAAGAGGTGTAATTTCAGCTCTTAATTTCATAGTACATCCTGTGAAAAAAATCAGATGTGAATAATAAGGCAACATTAATTCTTCTATTTCTCAGCTTTGGAACATTTGACTTTATAAACTTATATTCTTAACATTTCTTAATCAAAAATTTGATATAATTTTGCCATAATGCTGTTTTCTACTGGCACTGGGTGAAGTTATGGACTCACTCTAATGCAGGTGGATAAGCTCACACCTTTGAAGAGTCACCTGAGAGTGAGCGACCTTATTAACGAATTTAAGAGTAATGATGCTGTTCGTTGGTGTTCCAACAGGCATTGAGGTGTCAGCAGCTTTGGGAATCTCATGATATATGTCTGGAACAGCCTGTTCTTACAGTTTTAAGAGGCATGAGCTGGCAAGCATGTATTTGCCTCTGGTGCTTTGTGCTGGAGCAGTCGGGCTTTCCTCAAACCTTTGGGTGCTGCTCCTGGGAAACTCTTCCCTGCATGGAGCAAAGGTGCAGCACCCAATCGTGCTCTGCTGCATTCCAGGAGTGCTGCCCCAGCCCGAAATAGAAAGCCCTGACAACCAAGGGTGAGAACTTTGTTTTGTAAATCAAAGAAAAGTGTTAGTTACAAAGCCGGGGGAGGCCACAGAAAAAGACTTATTTAGCAGTAGGTCTGTCCTGGACCATAAAAAAATTATACAGACAGTTCACAGAGTGCAGATTATAAATGTGCAAGTTTTAGGTCAGCTTCTGTTCTTCGCATCAAGAAGTTCAGTGCAAGTCCAAGCAATGCTGACAAAATCAGCACAGCTCTGAAGTGCCTCTGACCGAAGGGGCCACGATTTGCCCTCAGTTACCTTTAGCTAAGCATGGATCTAAATGAATTTCTTGCAGCTGACCCTCCTTGTATTGGCAAAAAGTTCAGCTGAGCTCTGGCTTTGTGTCCCACAGCTCCCATCTCACCCTCTACCTGCAGGGGCTGCAGCTTTTGAGTTTACCTGTGCGTTTGCAGTTGGAGAACTTCAGAAGACAAAAAGTTAATATGATACAAATTTAGGGCCACATGCTTGCACTGTGAAGGCAGGTTAATCAGCCTCTTAACATCCTGTATTTCCGCTGGTAAGTAATGACACTATGCTTCAATCACATCAACCTTTTTTTAACACTGCCCTCAAGAAAGATTTGGAAAAGATAAACATTTCCCATAACATTTTTTTCCCCCGACTTACATCAGCTATGTATGATTTATCTTTTAATGTGTTAAGGCCAGCTCAGTACTCCCTGCCCAAGATAATCTCTCATTGACTCCACTGGGAGATTTTCTCAGGGCAAGAACATTAAACAGAACACTGATTTGATTTTATTTTTAATGTGCTTCTGACAAATTTTTTAATTTTGTCTCTTTCTTTCATTTTCATTTCTGCCTCAGTGATGCAGTAGAGATAATTTATTGGGATATATTTTCAACACTATTGTTTCAGCCACGCTTTAACACCTGCCATGGATGATAAATGTGCCACGCACTGGTGTAACATGAAATGTGATTCTTTCTCCCATGCTTTGCTTCTAACTTTATTTTTAGATGGAGGTCTTTGTGCATAGAGACTGACTTGAGTAACTTTTGGTTGGCAGCATTGCTGTTATCAATGATTTCTTCTTCATGCACATTGGCATTTAAAATATTTTCTTCAAATCCATCCCTTTTTGCTACAAAGACACTTCGATAGTGACTTGGTTTAATAAATTGAAAGCCTACATAAAGCTTGCCTTAATATTGTGGATGGTGGAAGGTAAAAAGCTATTACACTCTTCTCTTTGTACTGTGGAGACAGCCCTAAATTTTGTCATGTATTTGCTAACTTTAAATTCCACTCTTGAAAAAGCTTGTATTTATGATTAACTTTAGTTAAAAAAAAAGAATACATGAAATTGGCACTACTATTTTGCCATTAAACAGGTTTAGAAAATGAGGCCCTGTAGTAAGATACTGTAGAGAAATTAGATTTTAATTGGCAATGTTCTTTTATTTTCCTCATCATGGTAGCTGTCATAATTAGAGGCCTTGTCGGGAAATATTTTTTGTTTACTGCTTGTGAATAAGTTTAGATTTTCTTTTTATGTGACATGATCCATTTAAAACAGTTCCCCTAACGATTTTATGAGACTTTTGAACCTTTTTTCCTCCTTATGTGTAGCTACTGACGTGTAACCAATTTCAGGATCAAGAGACAGTTTTGCTTAGGGCACATGTTATGAAGCACATTGACCTTGTCCTCTTCAAGTTTTCACCAGGGTGGTTAAAATTTGCATCTCCCAACTTACAGCAGTTCAGGTGTGAGCTGTGCCATCCAATGATATTTGATATGAGGAATGGTGTCATTGGTTCTGTTTTACTCTGGGTTAAAGAGAGAATCAGGGAGGGCAAAACGATGTCGCTGCTGCCTTCCTCAGTTTCCTCTGCTATCCCTGAGTGGAAAGAGTTGGGGGCAGCAGGATAGCACATGGACAGGTCAGGACCTTTCTGTTTGCCCTGGGGGGCCAGTCATGCTGCTTGGACTCGTTTTTCAGCTTTCAGTGTCAACCAGCTGTAACCCTGAGGTAAGGTGATGTCTCGTTTGTCCCTGTCTGGTTTTGGTGTCTGAGATCCATCACGGAGCTGCACACAGGGCTGGAAGAGGTCTCACCACTGTTCTGCAGTCACTGTGCTTCACAGAGCCCCAGAATCACAGAATCAGCTAGGCTGGAACTTTGTTGATGGTTTGGCACATGGCGTGGGGGCAGTGGAGTCACTTGACAGGCCTGTTGCTTAATTAGTTTCAAATCTCAGAGAAGGTTTCAGGGTAGACATTCTCTCCTGCTTTCACAAATGAAGGTATCTCAGACAAATAAACCCTGAATTCTGGTGCCACAGCTGAGTCAGAATCTCCATCCAGGCTGGCCAGGTTGCAAAGTCCTGCTGTGAAACCAGCCCTGCAGCCCTGCACGGCTCCAACATCCAGCCTCTCACTTGGGCCCATCTGCTTCGTTTGTGGTTTTTTTGTATTTTAATTATCCCCACATCCCATTTACTTACTAGCAGAAATGGTTGCCCTGCCTTGGAAATTCTGGGGCCAGATGCATCTTCTGAAGAATAGCCAGGAACAGCAAAGTGGGCCAGTCCCTGGGATCCTTGCCCATCTTGCAGGTAGCATTGTCTGCCGCAGTATGGAACCTTAGTAGCAGAAATAAGTTAACACAGCAGAAATAGATTAATATCTACTGGCTTCAAGCTCAAAACAATAATTTTGTCCCTGAGCTGATCGGTTTCCAGGCCTCCTCAGGCAAGAGTGTGTTTTTCCACAGTTTGGTACCTTCTTGTGTGAGGCTTATCTACAAAATGGTCACGTTTCTGACCTGCTTAGTAGCAATTACTCTCCCTTCTTCGTGTCAGCTCTAAGTATACCCAATACATACGAACACAGCCAATGCAAAGTGGCAGAAGGTATTAAAATCGTGCTTAAAATTGCTGCCACCATGTTTACTTCATTCACAGTTGTTCTCGTGAAGGAGGTGGTTTCTTTGTCTGCAAACGTTTCTTTTCTGTGCTTGCACTCATTGCAATGCAGACTGAATGCTTCTGCATAAACAATTAATCTGACTTCTTTGCATCAGGCACCCTTTTGATAAATACTGCCGTTGCAACTTGTTTGCACAAGGTGAAGACCTATCGCTTAAAAACATTTACTTGATATATTTACATATAATTCTGCATTCTCTCAAGACCTGTTGGCAGCATTAAGTTATTCTACAATGTCAGCTGTTACAAGGTTGTGAGTTTCTTGGCTCCTCAGCGTTGCATAGAAACAAAGCACTAGCAGACACTTTGCCATTTGGCTGTAATGTTGCTCTCCATTTAACAAAAAAAGCAATTCTTGGATGTCATGTGAGCATCAGTATCAGATTTCTGAGCAATTAGACCCGTGGTACAGGTAGATATAAAACTATTGCTGCTGCTGGTGTGTACTAAACCTTTAGTTAGGGCTTTGATGTTCTACCTGAGTGCTTGCAAACTGTTGCCACCTTAGTCTGTCAGCATTTTTGATGTTCCAAAATGTGAAAACAGTAACCACGTGTCATTAGCAACCTGTTGCTGCTCAAAGATAAAAGCCAGTGGTGGCAGAAGCAATGTTAACAGCCACACTGCTGTCCTAGAGACACCTTACCTGAGCTGTGCTGTGCACAAGGATTTGTCCTGCCACCCACTAAAATAATTAATCAGCAAAATATCACGTTGATGAGGACTTCAGAGATGCCTAGATGGGTCCACGAAAATGATCCTTTATACCTGAGGCCAGACTCTGTTCTTCAAAGAAATTCTGTTGGCTTCAGTTGTGTTATTCTTAGGAGCAGCGTGTGAATACAATCAGAAGCAGATCTGTAAAGCTGAGGGAAAGTATAATACGAATGAATGATTTTTAGAATGATTGCTAGATTAATCTGAGGGAGGGAAAAAAATGTGGGAATTGCAGTTAGTAAGAAGTAACTTATACAGGGAGGTGTTTGCAACTAAATCATCTGTCACTGAAATGTAAGCGGGCCTGGACGATAGCTGGGGAAAGCAAAACCCTCTAAATGTTGATAGGAAAGTACTTGGAAGCAAAGTGCTTAGTAACAATCAGAAGAGATGACAGATTGTATTATTGCACAACAATAAGTCTTCAAGGTATTAGAGGTATCAATTTACAGCCCTTTCTATACCATCATTACCTGCCACAGTCTGACTCTAATCACAGCAATAGAAACCAGGGGAGCTCCATGGGTGTTTGTGACTTTCTCTGAATATTTATGAAGGTTATAAATGAAATCAGAATCTTGCTCTCTGTTCTTAGCCCATCTGTATAACCATGAAGGCCAAATGAAGCTTTTAGTCATTATACTTAATTGGATGAATGGCCTTCAAAGCTGTCAATAAGTGGTGTGTTCACAGTAAGGTAATTAATAACGCTATTTCCTTTTGGAAGACATATCATTAGCCATTATTTCTCGAGATACAACACTGATGTCTTTATTCAAGGAGGTAATTGGAGGTTACCCACCAATTCCCCACCAGTGACATCATCTTTGCAAACTGAATCTCACAATCTGTCACTTCTGAATTCATAATTAGGATATTTTTCTAATGGCAAGTGAATGTTATTGAAAGAAATACCTACTTTGCCGTTACAAGAATAAGCACAGCCGTCCTGAAGAGTGAGGGGCTTGTAACACAAATAAGGCTTGTGAGTTGTTAGACTGAACATCTGGGGCCTTCAGAATGACTGTGTTGAAGGAACCAGCAGAAGTCAGAAAGCCAAACCATCAGCTCTATCACAACCAGTGTGTCACCAAAAATTCTGATGGTATACTTGAACAGACATGCTGCAAATATTGTCTGCTGCAGAACGTATTTGCTAATTCAGAGTATTTTATGATAACAGATAAAGAGGTTCTGTTAGATTGCCCCTGCTCAGAAAACATATATTATAATATACCACACAGAATGAATGTCCCTTTTCACCTCTTAATTAGCTAACATCCTATGCAGTGTAGCTGATTCGTGACCCTAACCTGAGAGGTCAGGAACATGGATAGCAGTGCACTTTGGTGCCATTTATTTGTTCATCCTATTTTAAAATGCACATGTAAGAATAGCAAGAATCCTCCACCAAGAGGTGAACTGTTCTTGCTGGTGTTGTAAAGCTATCCAGGTAAGTTACATCTATTTATGTCAGCGTGAAATCCGTAAGCACAGCCATGGTTTTCAGCTGTTTCAGAGAATTATTTTTCTTCTTGCACCACCCGTGTGGGCTCTTCAGTACCTTGGGAATTTTGTGAAGGTATAAGTGACAGCGTGGTTTATGCACTGACTTTGATCCGCAGACTTCAAACAAATGCATTCTGCCAGTGTTTGTCACAGACCCAAAATTCTAGCAGGAGTTGGAGCCCATTCTGCATCCAAACCCAGGGAGATTGGTTCTGGTTTTACATCCACATCTTACCAATGGCAGGAACACATTTAATATGGTTTCTGCTTCCCTGACCCTCACTGTTTAATCTCGAGTCACCTGTCACGTGCACTGTCTCCCTGCACCTTGGCTCTATGTTTTGGGAGTGAGCTGGCCTTCAGCTGCCCCTGGGTCACCTCGTGTACTCCAAAGGGTTCACGATGCAGATGAAGGGTTGCAAAGGACTTCACGAAGCAGTAACATGGCTAATCACCAAGCAGCTTTGGAACACATCATCTGGAGCAGGTCCTGAGCAAAAACAGTGTTCAGTGCCTTGGTATTCTTGACCCGGCATGGGAAGATTACTCCTTATTTTACCTGTATTGCTTTGCAACACTGACAAGAGCTGTCAGGAGACTGTGGCGTAGTGGAAACTCTCTGGAATTTCTTTCTTGGTGGTTTAAAGATATGGTGCTAAGCAGTTTCTTCTGGTAAAATATTTTAAGTGGTGACATAATTTCCTTCAAATAACTATCATTTTCAAACCTAATAAAAGTGAGAGCTTTATGGCCTGTGTTAACTCAAACAGCTCTTTGGAGAATGTCTGACATTTTATGAATACTTATTGTCTTGCTTTTCTACCTGCTCTTAAATAATGAAAAACCTAACACCTGGAAACACGGAAATATGTCGAGAAGGAAGATCTAACACTTACCACTGCCTGGAATATCAGGCATCAGAATTTCTCATTTGTAAACAATATTATTCTTACAGGGCTTGCAGGTATCAGGAAATCTTTATCTCAAAGCCACTGCAGGAAATGTTCAGGATTCAGTGGGTGGGTGCACGCTGACTGACTGGAAAAATTTACCTCCCTATGCTGAAAATTTAGGTCTTGAAAAGCCATAGGCAGGATGGTCACAAATGGCTCTTGCAGAAGCACAGTGTGAAAGATTGCATAAAATTCTCTCATGGGAATGAAGTGAAGTGGTATTTCAAATATAATACAATAAAAATTGAGTTCAGTGTCTGATTCCCTTTTACTTAGTTGACTATATTTGCTATCTGAGTTACTATGTGGAAAAGACGACACTTTTCTTTCCCCCAACAATCTCATGCCTCTTTAATCTTTTTTTCCCTTGTAAACAGCCCAGTGTAGTATTTACCTATTTAAAAACCTAGGGAGAATGCTAGAGCATGGCTGCATTAAAAAAGCAGCATTTAAAGTACAACTTCTTAATTTATTAAGCAGAAAGAAGGTGGATTTTTAATGCTAATTTGTTGAATGTATGACAAATTGTAATGCAAACTTGCAGAACAATTAAGACATAATTATTGAGAAGTGAAAGTCTGGCAATAAAACTTCTTTGAATTTTGCATTTTAAATATACAGAGTTGAATCCTGGAAATCTTTCTTTGGTAGAAATACTTGTGTGATAAAAGACAGTTCAATAAATGTCCCTTTATCCAAATGCATTTCCCAGATGATAGGGAAGATAAAATGATCAAGCCCAGAAGTGTTTTATTTGCAAGAATAAAGTGACTGTTGAATGAGGGTGGGTTTCCAGAGCTGTACTGAGAGAGGCTGCAGTCAGAGCTGACTGGGGGAGATGGAACTTGGGGCTGCAGCATACAGAACTCCTCTGGGTTTAGGTGGGAGTGGAAAATGTTCCTTTCGGTTGTGCTCCTGGAGGCACAGCCCATCATTGTAGGACTTGTTCTCCCATTTCCACTCAGGCACCTGTGTACATCACAAACAGAACCGAGGACCAAGGCCCTCATGGCCCTTTACCTCCTGTTTTGCCCAGCTGAATTAGCAGGATCACAGTGGAAGCTCTTCATGATTCCTGAAGCAGAGCTTGTCACGGGGCAGTAGATCACTGCCACGATGCACTGTTGGGTTTTTCTGGCATGAAGCAATTAATTCTTGATAAAGAACTTCAAAGACTGTCTTAAAGTCAAGGTACAGTAACACGTAACAAAGCCTTTTACTTGTCAAAGAGTACTTACAAGACTAAACACTGGGGACCACACCCTTCCCTCCAAACCGCAAACATCTTTGTGGCCAGAGATGCCAAGGTGTGTTTCAGCCCTGCTTCATTAAATCAGTCAGAAAATCTTACTCGGCCTCTCGGGAGAGGATCTGGGCATTATTGCTCAATAGCACAACTGAAAACACTGGCCCCAGGCACTGAAGTGAAGCAACTGGATGTTGTTTTGCACGGTCTCAGTCTGTGCTTGCAGATGGCTTTGTGCAACAGTAGCTGTCCCAGGACGATAGGCATGATTTGTGTCTTATATGCCTATAAACCTATCAGTTGAAGGAGTTATTAATGATCATAACCCATCATTATCAGCAGTCTGCTGGATGCTCAGTCCATTGATTACACTCAAGAACCTCTTGGAAAGGTGTAAAGCAGGAGCACAGTCACCGTTGCATAATGAAATGATTATGTAATGAACGTGTAATTATGTAATGCATAAGTAACCTTAAATGTTGCCAAATGTTAACTGTATGAATCACTAGAGGGCAGATTATAATCCCTGCTGGGTCCTTCCCTGCTCGCTGCACGGGGAGGCAACAGCTCCCAGCAGCAGGTGGGCAGCAGAGGGACCAGCCCTCAGCCCTTCCCAGCACAGCCAGCAGAGAGCAGGGACAGGGGCACGGACACACAGCCCAAGGTCAGCAGGTCCGGTGGAGGCTGCGTCCTTCTTCTGAAACAAAGGGGACCACTCTGACTTTTGGCAGAAATCTAGTTTAGTGCCGTTTCTGGAAGTATAAGAACAGGGCTCTTTACCTTGTTTCCAATTTACGGCAGAATCAAAGCTCCAAACTTGTAACAAGGGCATTTGTGGCAGCATAGCTAATCGTATGCCAAAATATTTGAAGGATCAAGGCATTTATGATTATTTTATTACCTCACTGGCATTTAAATATGCACCATATCTCCTCTTTGTTTTGGGGTTTTTTTTTTGTCCTTTCAGAGATTAAGCAAACTTGTATATTAGTGTAAATTTTCCTCAGTAGCAATTTATAAGAATTTTTAGTTTAAGCTCACTTGAACCCCATACCCCACTTTTAGGCTTGGTGTTGGTGTTGTCATAAAGCCATCCTACCGATCCACAGCCGGAACAACCATGGGGGATCTGCTGTGTGCTCTTTAACTGAAACAAACCAAAAAAGAGTTGAATGAAGTTTGCGATCAAGACAGCTCTCGTCTTTTCCTCCAAACTGTGGCATAATGATAAAATCAGTAACGTTTCAATTCTTTGGATTTTTAAAGTAAAGAGAGACTAAATATAGACATGGAGGCCTCTCACTCAGCCTGCTGACCCTGAACCAAGTGACTGCAGGTTACACTGACAAGAGCCCCATTGTCCTTTTCATTAATCAAACCCACTGAGCCAGGTAAATCTTTAAACAAGATGAATGGGCAGCATTTTTAAAAAGTAAAATAATTCACTAGACTTTGGATGTGTTTCTCTTTAATTAGTTTGATGAGCACAAAGTCTGAAGCCTTGTCAAACACCCAGTATTAACTTCTGGTGCTGACCTAGAAAAGGAGCGTTGCAGAGGTAAGAAAATGGGCAGGTGAAACTAAGTGAATAAGAGATCTTTTTTGTGAAGGCCTTTTGCCAGATGAAAAGAATCATTACCACAATGATACTTCTAATTATACTGTCATTAGGGTACTAGTGCGGGTTCCTATGGTGCATGAAGCTTTCCCTCTTTCAACAACTTGATCCAGAAAGGGTAAAATACAGGTATTAACCCTTTCACGGGGAATACAGCTGAATATTTAGGCAAGCTGAAAGAACATATTTTATTTTATAGCCAAGCCATAATATCGTTGGCATTTCTGGAAGATTCACAAGGATTTTTTTTATTTTAAATTCAAGTAGTAAACAATACTGTAGAGTAAATTACCTGTCCACTGTGCATCCTTGCCAGAGGCCAAAGATGAAGAAATGATGACGTGTGCTTCTCAAGGTAGCCAAAAGGGAATGAAAATGTGCCTTATGGTTGATCTAATTGTTGCCTGACCGGAAAATGTGAGGTGAAGTTTCTGGCTCTGAGTTGTCCAAGCCATTGAAAGGAGCCAAGAGCAGATAACACTCTGGGCTGCAGAAAACAGAGCTGTTCAAGGTCACTTTCAACTCATGAAGCAGCTGTTTAATCTATGAGGTGAAAAATACTTGCATTCTTTTATAATTTTCAATCTGCAGATGATTCTATTACATAACATCAAGGTTTTCCCTTTACTGTGGAGGACTGGATATTCAACTCCTGTATCCAAAATGGATACAAAATCACAAGCAGCTACAACCCAGGTGTTAAAAATCAGATTCTCTTAGAATCTTTTTATAAGAAACCTCCTGCCTAGTGCTTAAATGGTCCTAGACTTTGGATCTCAGGTACAAGATGGCTGAGCACCCTTGTCTAAAAGTTGGTCTGTCCAACTGTGGATTTCTCACCGTTCTGGATGGATTTTAGCTCATGTTTTGTTCGTCAGCAGCTGATGGTAGGACCATAGCCTGTTCTGGCAGCATGGAACAAAATCATGCCATCTTCAAGGCAACGAGAGCAGGGGACTTGAACCCTTTGAGAGTTACTCAGAGTGTTAAGTAGGTTGGAGCTCTGCCATCAGGTGTCCCCAGTCAGGGGCTGCTCCAGGAGATCCAAAATTAGAAGCCTATCATGAAAGCAAAGGGAGAGATGCCTAGAGGAAGGAATCTTGGAGCTCTGGACTGTCCCTGAGGCAGATGTCCTAAATGCTGGGACGAAATGAGAGTTTTCAGTGGAAGGAATTGAGCGAGGGCAGCAGATCAGAAACCACAACAGCAAAACACATCAAGGCAAAAGGAGAATGGGCAGCTAGGAAGGGAGATAAATTTCCACAAAATGGGGGGAAAATAACACTGTTTATGTATCCCTGACTTTTTGTGATGCTCGGCCAGCGACGCTGCACTTCCATGATACAGCTCATTGCAGTTTAAAGTGAGAATGTGGCTATGGAGGTTTTGTGCATCCCAGAAGCTTCTCTTTGATGAATAAGTAGTTATTAGCTCTTTTGAGACTGGGTACCATTTGGATAATTGGTGAGTGGACTGTGACCTGAAGTGCTGATAAACTGGAGGGAAATAATTCGGAATTCTTTTCAGTCTTACTCCATATTGCTTTTGTTTCATGTTCACACAACTCAATCTAGAACATGAATCATTATTTTCATAAGAGAAATCATAATAGGCATAATTTGAAGGAAAAAAAAAGTAGTAATACTTGTTAATATGAGTAGAATTCAATTAATAAAACACCAAACCACATACTGTGGCTGATTTGTTTCTAAAATATCCTCTTTTCTATTTTAATAGGCAAATATGTTGTCTGTTGTGGTCACGCTTTTTAAAAGACAGCAGGGTTTATCCTTTCTGCCCCATTTTTTAAATCTTTGGGATTATCCACAACTTAAAAACAAAGGGCCTGGTCCTTTATGCCTGAAACTGGTGAGAGTTCTGTCTAAAATCATGTGTGACTTCATTTATAGTCATAAAGCAGTACTGGTTTAAGTGATGTTGCAACACTGCCTGGCATGTACAGAAAAGAGACCTTTTAACAGGACATTAAAAGGAAAAAAATCTGGGGAACTTATTCTAGTTCTAGCCTTTAGTAAACAGATTTCCAAGTGGAGGAATTGCAATGCTGCATTCCACATGAACTGCAAAATGACCTCGGTTATGTCCTGTCCACTCATTTGTTCCTGTTTCATTAATAAGTGCAAAACGTTTTCAAATTTCTTAGACAGTGTTTGTCTTTGTCAACATTTATGGGGCTTCTACTGTATATAATCTCTCCACAAAAATAGAGTTTAATAAAAAACACTCAGATTTTTTCAGTTTTCTTATAACACCTCTTCTGCTGATGCTTATAGATTTTTAGGTGATTTTACTCTAATTTTTTAAGTGAAAAGGAGATATGAAACTTATTTTTGACATAATTAGAAACCTAAAATGTAAGTTTGCTCACTGAAAACTATATCTTGGAGTTCTTTTGCAATACAAGTTAATTAACTGGATTTAGATATTTGCAAGATGATATATTTAATGGGATTACTGCTCATATAATGTTCTCAGTGACTGATTTGGAATCCAAGCTCGGGGAACAGAATACTGAATTTCCAGCTCTTTGAGAGTTAATGTTGTGTTAAGAGAAAGTACAATTTGAACCTTATTGTTGATGAATAGTGAGGTTATTCTGGTGAAATGGAGCCGGAGCCGACAAGGGCTGCACGAGGCAGATGCGGGAGCAGGAGCGCGCGGGGAGCGACATTCCTGCCGGGGCTCGGGGCACGGGGACACCCACACCTGAACTCCTGGCAAGTTCAAGGCAATTGCAGATCTCATCCGAGCATAATGGCCCTTTATTCAGCCCCTGTCTCCCAGGTAGGATCAATTAGATGCTCTGGTCTGCGGGCTTAAAAATAAACACTCGTGTTTTCATTTGTGTTTAGAATGAAAATGAAGATGCATTTCTTTGCTGCCTGCTCCTGTTGTGGTTTGAAACTGCCGTTATTTCATGCTTTCAAAATATTGTCTTTTCAATTTAAAAAAAAAAAAAAGGGGGTAAAAGTTAAATGATAACTTGCTCTCGGAAAAGAAATGCAGTAGCCCTGACAAAGAATATTTCCATGTGCCAATAGATCCCACATTAGTGTCTATCTTCTTTTTAAGGCAAATATATTTCTGTGTGTCAATTTGGTTCACTACAATGTTAGAGTTTCGCTCCCAGCACAGGATTTCTCTAATGAATATGATAATTTAAATCTCATGATCAGAGTACTACTTTTTAAAGAAATTTGAACATTTTTTGTTTAAATGCTATTAAATGTTTCAATATTAGCTCAGTCAAATAACTATTAGATTGGGGAATCTCATTTTAGTGGATGGCTGTGTAACTCTACAGTTCTTCTATATTGTAATATTTTTAAAAAGTAATTCATAAGTAAAATGATAATTCATGTTTAACCAGCATCGATTTTAAAATTTAACCGGTGTTCAAAAGCTCCAGTGAATTCAAATATCCCAACATTTTTATTTGTGAGACTAATTTTAATTTTAAGCTTTGCTAAAATGAAGTCTAAAAGAATTAACTGGATAAGATCATTCAGTTCGCAGTGGCTCACCAGTGCCCATGCTGGAATGCAGACAGAGAGGGACACACATACCTGCCTTTTCCCCAAGTCAGAGCTAAAATACCTTTGGAAATGATGTGGTTTCCGTTTGTTTATGTTTTCTTTTCACCCATTTTAGCTAATTTTGTATTACGTATTTTGCCTGTAACATAAAAGCCTTGGTTTAGGTGTGGTTTTGTGCTCTGGTCAGAGGGTTTCAGTGACACAGATGAGAAACAGAGTGAACTTACCTCACTTTGCAAAGTCAAAATTGAGAGGTCAACCAGAGTCGTGCCAAGGCAACACTGAAGTCTGGAGTTTTACATGATTATTAGGTTTTAAGTGTCTCATTCTAACCATTTTAGTACTTGAATAAACAGCTTTTATTAAGCTAAATTTAGATCTGTTCTATTTATGAATGCATGAAAATAGGCCTGTTTATTTGTCATGATTTGTCTGTAGTCAAGACAACTGTGAAATGTGCCTTGTACTACGGGGCAATCACTAAATAGACCACAATAACTTAATAGCTTACAGAAACCTCTTAAAATATTCTAAGCTCATACATTTGTGAAGAGTTTGGGATCTTAAAATATGATTCCGTGATTTACCAGCAAAGGAATTTGAATTGTGCCATTGTATTCCTGTTCTGCAGCATGATGTTCTTACTGCTAGCCAGGGCTTTCACTGATGTAAGCCCAGATTCTGCATTTCCTTGACTGAACACCAGTGCCACTGTATGAGGGGGAACTGCTGAACTGGAAAGGAGTTTTCTCAGTTCTTCAAATTATCTTCAATTTATCCCGTGCATATTCTCGCTGTAGGCATCATAGGGGAAAAAAAAAGATCACAACTTTTTTCCAAGGGTCAAAGTGATTTTGTGAGTGAAAAGTCAGGATTTTCAAAACCCAGCTGGTTGTGGAAACAGCACAGCAATCTTGCACGTCCAGGAGTGGCACTTGCAGTGACAATGTGGAGCATAAGGAACATTTTGGGTGGGCAGGGATCAGTGAATCAGCTGCCATTTGCTGAGGGCCCTGAAAAAGCACTTGTTGGGCTTTACTTTGGCTCTCAGTATGTGGAATTAGTGTTCACCAGGATGGAGTTACAGCCACAGGCACAGATAGCAGGGAGATAATGAACTAATGCTCGGAAAAAGAAGGTGGTTTGACCAAGGTATGTGAATGAACAAGGCCAGGGACGGCGGGTCTGGTTTGACAGTGCTGATAACGGGTGTGCTTGGGGAGTTTCTATCAGCTGAGACTAACACAGTTACCTGTGCAAAGTTATAATAGCGGGGGAAAACATATTGGAATTAAGTCCCATTAATTTGATTAGTCTATTGTTACAGAGAAATGTAAAATGACATCAGACTGGAGAAGCTTTTAAGAGACCATGTACAAGATGTGCTCTCTCAGAACACATCATTTATCAGAACTGAAATACTTTGCAAAGTCAGGTGTTGCCAGAATGTCTGAAAATGTTATGACAGTAAGAAAATATATCTTTTGGAATTAACTGATGGTGTCGTTTTGGCTTTTCAATTCAACTTTCAATTTTTTTTTTTCAGTATCCCATTCCATTGCAAGTTGAACTGAAACTAAGTCTAGCAAAGCATCTGTGTCTGAATTAGTGTAATAATTCTCCATTTACAGAAAGAACAGTCATTTCAAGCACATCTTGACAGATGTATTTTACAACTTTTTTCTATCTTACATCTTCTATCCACAGATAAGTGAGAAAAAGACAGAGCTGTACTATTGTAAAGACAACATCTGAAAGTACAAAAAAAATGTCCTGCTTTATTAATCAAAGAACAATTCTGTACTAATAGCAGTTTGGAAAACACAAAATGAAGCTAGAGCATTTGTGAAATTATCATCCATTACACATATTAATTGACAGTGCACTCCAGGAATTAATTGATCTGAGCGTGGGATCTGGCAGTTATGGCAGATAGGAATACTCTTCTCTGAGAAGAGGGAACATGCAGTGCTCGTGCAAGCTGACAGCATTCTCGGGCTCCTCAGTGAGCGGTGGGAATTGTTTTTCATACTCATCATTTACCCTCACAAGGAGCCACTGGAGATCCTTGGATCAGGCCTGGGAACAGTTTGGTATTTGCTGTCTCAATTGCAGCCCAAACAGAACATGCAAATGGAGGAGCTCATTGGGAATGCATTTGGCAGCCCTGGGCAACCAGCTTTTCCCAAAATGAGAGCCTGTGGAAAGCAGTTTTCATCTTCCAAAGCCACTGGCCTTATGGACTTCAGAGCAAATAAGTTTCCAAATAATGAACCTGCAGTTCAGTTTCTGGCCAAGGTGAACGAGCACACGTTAAGTCATTCAGAAAGGAGATGAAAAGCTCACATTCAGGATGCATTAATCTGAAAACAAGTGTACTTTTGTGTCTGGGGAGTATTATTTTCATTGCCATCAATTTAGAACATAGATAGACTGTGATTCTAGCTTCACTATCAGGTTGCCCCGCAGGCTGAGACCCCTCCCCAGGCCACTCTATTTAATTTAGACTAATCTAAAGCTAAGTGAAACTTTGTACCCTCTCTGATTTCTTCTTATGATGGGGAACACTCTGATTTCCCCTTCCCCAGTGACCTGCTCGGAGTGGCTGGAGGAACGGGGAAAGGAGAGGTACACAGGGAAATGCCCCCAGGTAAGGGGAATTGTTTGTGCCAGCTGACAGCCTGGGAACAGATGGATGGCAAAAGTGTTCAGCCACCCTAGCAGTTTTTGTTAGTTTGACTTTTCCTTCACTTTTACACTGTCCTGCTGAAGGTAGCCTTTGGTACACGAATTTTTCACTGCGTTGCAAATACTGACAGATAAATCTCCCACGGAGCAGAATGAAATCCAGAACTTTTGCTGCTCTTACCCCTTTCTTGTGCTCCTGTGTTTGCAGTGACATTCGATATGGCAGGAACTGGGCTCTGTATTTTTCATGTTGGTGTCTTCGAGGGTTAATTTTATTTTTCCTGAAATTAAATTCTCAGCAAATTGAAGGAAGGATTTGGTAAAACAGGTGCCCCGAGGCAGATGCACTGAGGACAGTCTGCATCCCTCATTCTCAACCTCTCTTTAGAAGGTTTTAGTGCTGGGAAGGGAGAAGGGCTTGATGTGAGCGTGTGGGACTCTGCATGGACAGGCATAAGTTCAGAGCTGAGCCTTCATGTTCACTGAAACACACAGTGAGCAGGATACGGGGATCTCTCACAGTTGTTGAGACAGTCTGATGTAATTAATTTGACACCATTTGCAATCTTTTTTCTAGAAAAGTTTAATTTACTACAGCTTGCAACTCCTTGTGAGATTTAGTGGCATCAATGTCTATGTGAGAACCTGTTTTGGGCAGCATCTGATATCAGGACAGCTTTGGTGACTTTGCTGGATCTTTTCTTCTTGTCCTTTGAAATGTACAGACTCATCCAGAGAAAGACTCTTGCTATAATTTATGTAAATACTCATAATTAAGGTTGGTATTATTATTATTGTTATTATTAGTAATAATTTATTTGTTTTCCTTTTTTTTTCCTTTTGTTTTGTAACCCCCAAAATGACTTTCTATGGATAAGCCGAGTGAAGAAAACAAATTCTGCCCAGTAATGATCCCAAAACGAGGATCACTCAGCAAGCAACACATAAAGAATCAGATTGTCATTTTATTTGGCCTCTCAACTTCTAGTTCAAGGAAGTAAGGAGAGGCAACTGCCTATGACTCTTACTGTTTTACAAAGCAAAATTTTGGGAATCTGCTCAAAGGCCTGAAAAAAAGATCTGCAGCAGTATTTATTTTAAATGTGTCAATTAGTAAATTTTGATTGTTCTACCAATAACCAATAAATAAAATAGACTGAACAAGAAATTGAGGGTAGTCTGAGTAGCATTTGGAAAACATGTTTAAAGTGGAATGTTTAATTCTTAAAATGGAACAGTGTGGAAATATTCAGCAGGTCTAAAAAGGTACTGCTATTGTGAATTTTCCTGAAGTCTTTGGCTTCAGCGTTTCCACAAAAAAAGTGTTAGATGTGATGAAATTATTAAACCGATTAGTTCTAATTGACCTTAGATTTTAGAGGGGAAGATATGTTAAGGAAGGAGAGGTCCTAAATTTACCTCCTGGGTGCTGCTGGGCCTGATTATGTTTCTCATACACAATTGTGGTTTTCTGATTTAGACTTGCAACACAAAAAAAAAAAAAAGTCAGCAAAAAAAAAATCTTATTTTTGTCTGGTGGCTCACAAAACTTGCACGAACAAGACTTTTATGTGTGTGAAACTGCCAAACTGGAGCCAGGGTCGGAACTCTCAAGGGGCTGAATATTGAGCAAAAGAGAGAAATGAAACAGCTGAGTTACTACACTGAGAAACATATGTGGTGCATTTACACATTTACCAACATTCAGAAGATTTTCTGATATGTAGCTGCTCTCTTGAAAATTATGTACGTGGTTGTCTGGAGTTGCAACAGAACTGCAGGACCTATTTTGGCTTCTCAGGCAAATTATACAGAGTTGCAAAGAAGTTTATAAATGAGTATTTAGCCCTTAGAGAGAAACCTTTTTGGAGGAACCCTGACAGCCTAGTGGAGGAATAACAAGTCCTTTGAAAACTGTTTGCATGTATGTTCCCAGGACTGCAAAGCAATCTCTCTGAATTAGAGTATTTTTATTATGCTTTGTGTTAAAAAACCCCAGGAAATTATCTTGAAACAGCAATAATGTTGTTGCACCCAGTAAAGCCAAGAAATTTAAAGTTACGGCTGACACTGATCCTAACTGATGGAGCTGACAGCTCTTTCACTAATCAACCACTTCACCACTACCACCTCAATCATCTGAAATCTTTTATTTCAGTGGATAATATATGCTTAAATTAATCAGGCATAATACCCTCAGAAATCCTCCTGCACGTCCTCTCCACTCCTGGAGAAGTAACCAGACACCAAACAGTCCTTCTTGAGGAAAGATTGTCTTTTTCATGGCAGAAAACAAATATTTCCTCCACATTCAAGAGAATGAGATAGGTTAAGTAGTGGTGTATTTGCAGAGATTTTGACCCTTTATCCTGAAATGGAGACCTCTGCATAGTGGTAGGAAGTAACTAGGACTGCATAACTCTTCTCCCATTTCATTTTCCCAGGTGTATTTATTTGATCAGTGTTTCATATTTAAATATGCAGCACGTGTTTTATGTTGAGAGAAAACTGCGTTATTAAATGATGGCAGAAGAGAACTAGAGTCGGAAACAAGGGAAACAAATATACTGGAATTATGCTGCAGACAGCATGAAAGAAAATGTCTATAAATACACACAGAAATGAGTCTGTCTAAAAAGTGCATTGAGGGTTGATTAAAACATTGCTGAACCAGAGGAAACTGTTCACAGTGACTGTGGGTGAACACCGAAATTCAGGCGCCACCAGCACCAGCTCCGGTTGGTGATTTCTGTCCCCATCCCTCCCGCTGTCCACTACTGCAGCAGGATTCTCCAGCCTGGTTTGGGAACACAGTGAAATCTCTTTTGTAACAGACAGATGAGGCTCTGGAGCAATTTCTGCAGAGTCCAATGCTCTGACTCCTGGAAATGCCTCCCCCGGTCTGTACCAGGGGCATTTGGCCAGAATCAGGGTTCACCCTCCTGCTGAGTGCTCCCAAATGAGGCTTTCACCCTTCTGTGACCCCATCTTATCTCCCCTCCTCCTCCACTGGCTTTTCTCTGAGGGTCAAGATGGCACATGAACCTTTCTAACCGTGGCCTATCTCATTCCAAAATGACAGTTGTGTGTTGTTTCTGCGTTCTTCCTATCTATCCTTTCTCCTTTTCTTTCAGGTTGCTCTATTTGTTGCTATCACGTGGGGTTTTTTCCCATAAATATTCCCTTTCAGTCCTTGATACCTCTTTTTGTTACCAGAGTCATATGTTCTGCCCCTTCTCACAGCAATCTCATGACCTTCAGGTAATACACAGTACTGAAATGGGTGAATTCCTCTCTCTTTCCTCAGCCAGCACCCAGTTTCTAGCCCTGCTAATGTTGTGTGCCCGGGGTCAAGTTAAGATGAGCTCCACAGAAAAGATACTCCTTTCTCTTTGGTAATTTAAGATGGAGCTTGAGAGCCAAGGGTGCAATACTTCAGGCATAACTCTTCATGTGACAAACCCAGTTTGACTGTGAGGAGCACAGAGTAACCTTCTAGCATTTGGTCAGAGATGCAAAAGTATCCTGAAAGGGTGGAAATTATGCTTCTACAATCAAAGTCTTAAAATACAAGCAGCTGACTTCTTTTCTCCTTTTTTTCTTTACTTTGTCCATGCAAAGGTGCAAATAAATAAAAAGTGAGCTTGATGACTGAGTGGTATGACCCTGCTTCTTGCTTTTCGTACAATTGAAATTAAAACCTAGAAACAGGTTGAAAGAGAAAGGTCTGAGGCTCACTATCTCACGGCTACAAACATCAAAGTTCCTCTAAGGGTGGAATTTTCACCACGGGAGAAATCCTGAAATTTCAAAACTCAAACACATCATTGAAATGCTGGTATCTGGTGAATGCCACCTCTGTTCAGGTCCCTCTGCTAAAATTGCCAATCCTGTCACTGCTAACTTCCACTCAGGTGTGAGGTCATATCTGCTTTTGGCCGAACTTTGTGTCCAAAGTCATTTTCTTTCACCAGGAAACAAAAATCTTCCATTATGCCACTAGAGGATCAGGTCCCCATATATTTACATCTGCTTTATCATTTTAAATAATCCAGAAGTTTAGATTTATCCGAGGGAAAACTTCATTTAAAAGTCTGACAGCAGCTTTAAATGATTTTTTTTACCTGACTAGAAGTGTATGGATTTTTTAAAGTCCAAAAATATGTTTTACCATTTTAGATAAAATTCCAGCTTCTGTAATGAAACAGGACAGTGAAGAATCCCTTTCTTAGCTGTCTTGCCTGTCAAGCTGTTACACAATGATGGAAATCCTATCATGACAGCTCCAAGTGGAAGATGTATCCATGTGTCACAACTGGTGATGTGTTAGTAAATACCATATTCATGTTATTTTTAATTTCCTAAGGAAGTCCAAGAGGAAATGATGGAAATGACGTTTAGTCCTGAATTTAGCTTCACATTGTGGAAGAACAAAAATTAAAGCTCACCTAAACATAGAGTAAATGCAGCCAATCACAGCTGAAGGATTAGTAAAAAGCGTTAAAAATATTATATGAAAGTTTTAATTACACAGAAAAATTATAAAATGCCCAGTAATTACAGTATATTGATTCCATTTTTTTTTTCTTGAAATGCTAAAACTATTTCAACACACACAGAATCAATAAACATAATTAAAATATGAGCTCATCAAAACAGTAATTAAATGTACTTAACAGCTTTTGTGGCTTTTCTCCATATGGTTACTGTGGGAGTGTGAATCTGGCTTGCTAGATAAATGTAACAAAATAAAGTGAAAGCCTGGGAAAAGATTACTGTGGTATCATAAGCAAATACAATAAAGTCTAGCTCTATAATAAGTTCCAATAAATCAAAAAGTTGACAAAGGAAGCAGTGTTTACAATTATTAGAGAGAAATTTTGGAGGTTTTATATTTTTATAGGATTAACACTATCATGGAATTAATAGAGAAGCCAAATAAAATCTTTTTTTCCATCATTAAAGCTATCCTACCAGAAGACTTTCCGTTCAATGAAAGGTGTTTGGAACCCCTTTGGGCTCGCTGGTGTTGGTGACAAATCTCTTGACAGCTGTCATTCAGGGGGCAGTTCAGCTCCAGGACCTAACACGGCTGCTTGGAGCTGCCCTCTGGAGCAGCAAATCTCTGTCCAGCGGTTGGATAAAGCAGCATGACTGCCAAGCAGAAAGGGAATTAGGTGCTTAAAGCAGAGTGTGGGGATGCTTCTCCACCCTTCTCCCTTGTTCCTCTCTGGGCAGATGTGCAGCGTCATAAATAATACAGAAAAATCACTGGGCAGCGCTTTGGAAAGCAAAATGCTCCGCAGCTCTAGAATGGATTCCTTCAGAAAGCTCCACGGGCACCTGTGGGCTGGGCAGCTCCTCCTCCTGCCTTTCCCGGGGTCCTCACATCTGTCCCTGCCGTGTCCTTGGAGACCCTTGGGAAGTTTGGCATTTCAGTGCTGTTTCAGCATCGCTGCTGTGACAGGCACACGCAGATCACATGCTGTGTGCGTCTCTTCTGTGCTGTGTGGATCACAGGAAAGTTTGCAGAGATGCTGAGGGAAGCCTTACCACCAAGGCAGATATTGTGTAGCCAAAAAAAAATAAATATTGCAAGTGTGATGATGTGGTGACACATCATGACTGCACATAAAAAAAGTGACATAGATGTATGTTTCTAGAGCCCGCTGCACAGGCAGTATTGATGACATTGGCTGTATAAATAAACTTATTGCTGACTCCTGTTTTCCCCAGCCACCCCTTGACCTGTACAAACAAGTACACTTCACACTGTGATGCACTGCAGAGATAGGCACAATTTCCTCAGCAGCTTGTGGCCACCAGCAGACCTCGCACCCTAGTGTTTTAAAAATGGGAACATTCGTTTTAAAAGCTTTGTTTAAATCCACTCCCGGATCCCTAAAGCCAAATCAACTCAGAGGAAGGAGTAAGACATGCATTACAACTCCTTGCACACTTTTCCAGAAGCAGTCACTGGTGCTTTTTCTCAAGCCTCACCATACAATGTGTGTCCTTCTCTGCCACCCCATAGGCTGAGAAAAAAAAAAAGTTTTAAGTTGGTGAAGCAGAGCAAAAAGGTTAATAACTCTTTTAAGTCAGGGACTCCTTTATGAAACAGGAAGATTTGGTGGCCAAAGAGGTGTTGTTAAGGAGGGAATCCTGTTGCAGTTGTACATACCCTGTCTGTACCTTCCCCCTGGAACAAGGCTCAGCGAACAGGGACATGTGACACAGCAGGTCTCAGTCCCCACCCCATTTCTCAGGGTCAGCACACTTCAGGAGGACAGGAAGATATGACTGTTCGCATATTTGCTGCCATCAGTCCTCTCTCACTGACAAGATTTCTTTCTACCTTTGTCATTCTTCACAGATGTTAAAGAAAAATCTTTTTCTTGAAATGATTCACTTTTTTTTTCCCTTGCTCTTGAGAGCAAATAATCTGTCTGTAAATAAGGTATGGGCCTTAACACCTGAAATTCCAGTGTCACTTTTTAAAGCTTTTCATAGGACTTGAATTGTGGGAACAGAATTAGTGGTATTCTCTAATGAGAGAATTACATAGTATTTAATTCCTATTTTTTCATCACATAAGCTAATGAAAAGGTCACCTCTTTCCCCAACTAAATCTAGTTGCTCTAAAGATGGACATGTACAGCTCTCACCACAAAAGTATATACAAAAAATCTAAATCTTCAAAATTCTATTTTTAAAAAAAGCACTGTTTTTTGACTACAGTTTTTTGACTACTGTTTTAAAATTAGTGAACATGCTTCTGCCTTTAGCCAATTCAGAAAATTTGAGAAAATGAAAAATGAGGTACAATAATTTGTTACTGGGTCTTCATATAAATTGTTTCCTGATTTTAACTGGATGTTAAAACATCCTATTGCCTCTTCATGATGGTGCTACGAATTTTTTAGACTCTGCATCCAGTTTCCTCATCTTGTATTATGTTGCCAAGTAGGAGACAAAATGTCTAGTAATTAAGGCTGCTTTTAAAGTTTAAGATGGCCTTTTAAAAGGCCAAGATTGAAATGGAAGATTGAAGACAAAAATATCTTTTAAGAAAATGATTAAAAGGAAAAAAAATAAAAGGTTTATTTTAGACTTGGCCTGAATATTGAATTACAATGGATTTAAAATATTCAACAGGCAATAATAGCTAGGAAACAAATATCTGGCAAATTAGGCACTGCAATCCCTAGCAGGGAGCTTCATCACCCTTAGAAATAAGTTTTGCAGGCACATTGATTTTATTTCAGTCACGACTCAGCCAGCTGGATGTAAGACTACTTCACTTCAGAAACATATATTGTCATAGGAAAATCTGTTTAGTGGCCTGGGCTGTCTGAGTGTCTATGAATGAGTAGTGACTTTCAACATAGGAACTAAAAACTTAATTTAAAAAGCCCAGAAACCCAAAACCTGCATCATGAGAGGGACGCAGTAAGACGGGGTCAATCTACTGCCCTTAGCCATTCACAATTCTGTTTAATTTTGCATAGGCCACGATGACACGGGCTGTGGATGGTGCTTTATTTGCAGGAGATACAGATGTTGTGCCTACAGTGTGTTAGACTGAGTTAGGCCAGGCTCTAGAAATTTTAATTCAGGTCTCTCACGGCGCCGTCTTCCTTTGTAAGGCAATGTCTTTGGTATGGCTGCACCTCTTGTGTTACTGTGTGGTTTTATCCCTGCAGCATCCTCTTGGTAGTTGCACATAAGGGGCTGGCAAACCCTTGCTTTTATAGAGGATGGAGGCATGTCTCTTATCAGTAATTTTTTAGCAACAAACTGAGGTTAAATATTCAGATTCTGTGATACTGCAATGATTTGTTTGGTTAAAAATTGCTAAAATTAACTTTTTGATGCTCCTTAATTAGGAGGTTATGCATCTTTTCATTAAATGATTTTTTAAAAAAATTGCAAGTTGTTATTCATTATCTGAGAAAAAATAAAGGTCAACCTTGGTGTCTTTCACAGGACCTGACTTCTGTCTGTCTTTCAGTGGTACTGGTGACCAGCACAGATCTTGAAGCAAATGGTTTAAATATAGATTGACCTTGTGCACATCTTTTACTTAAGATGGAAATGGTGGAGAAGAGTAAGTAACTCTGGGACAGGAAAGATGAAGAGGTTAAAAAACACCAATGACTTTGCTGGAGGTGAATGAAAGTTTCTGTGGTACACTGCTGGGTTTTTATTTTTGGACAGTCTGAAGAGAACCTGTTTAGGCACTGCCAAGCACAATGCCTTGTAGTAAAATATGTATGCTGTGGTTTTTGAAACAATGAATTGTTTTATTTTTCTCGGAAAGACTGAAACCTGACACTTCTTCTTTCTGGTAAAAAACCCCGTATTTTAGAGGGGAAAAATACTAACATATCAGTAGACCTCTAACATTTGGGAAAAGTATAGTGAACATACACAGTACATTAATGTCTTACAAACCTGAGCACATGCGTAGCTCTAAACAGGCCCAGGTTTTGAACCTGAACTCTTGCAGCAGAACCTGCTCTCCCCAAAGTCTACACAAACATGTGCTCCTCCATGCATGGCTGGTCCCATTGGCGTCAAAGACACTACTCATGGGAGTAAAGTTACTCATGCATTTAAGTGCTTACTGGATTCTGGCCAAAATCTTAATCTTTTCCATTTAATACCCTTTTCCTAAACTGATAACAGTCTTCAAGTTTTCAGTATCATGTGCAGCAGTTTAAATAATGTAGAACCGAAGAAAAAAAGTGAAATAACAGTATTGTAACTTAAGGAGTATCATGAGATAAACAGCATAACACAGGCACAGTTTTAACAGGAGTGAGCAGTTATCTCCAAGGCAGCCGTATGTCCCTGGTCTGAAGGCAATTCATGCCTCCCAAGGTCTGAAAAAGCCAGGCTGGGAGGAAGGGCAGCTCTGAAAAGGCAGGCACAAAATAGCAGTGCAAAACAAAGTGTAAAAGAGCATATTTTATCTGAACGACAGAGCTTAAATTAAACTTGTACTGCTCCTGAAGCTCAGTACAACGGGCAAAAATTTTTTGCAGAAAGTATATTCAACTTGGCCAACAAAGCCATAAACATGATTTTTGACTGCTGGGAATTTTCTAATTATTTCAATTTTCCATCAGTGTTGGGGGTTTCCAACCTATTCTAATTCTTGCACTATCCTCTTATGATCTTACCTTTACTTTTATTGTAGACAAGCTTTGAATGACCCTGCTAACCTCCATTAGAGGCATTTCATTGTTTCTCCCATTAGGTCCTAAAAAGAATATTACTTGTTCAAGAGGATATTCCATTTTCTAGAAGGTGTTTTGTTGGGTATCAGTATTCATGTAAACACCGTTCACATGCATGTAAGAGTAGACAAAGAGTAGAGAAGGTTTAAGTGTTTGTTATTTCTGTTGTCTTCACTTCATGAGAAAAGATCTGCTCTCTGTGGAATGGGAAAGGTTTGGCTGCGAGCTGAAAAACTTCCCTGTCCTTAAAGAGTGGAGTGTTTTTAACCTCACCCTGAAGCTTCCAAAGTTCTTTGAATCACACCAAGCTTCTTCCACCTCCATCCCTACAAACAAAGACCTCAAATTTTGCTAGAGATTTTCTTTGAGAGGAGTCTGGAGCAGGAGGGATTTGATGGGCTCAGAGAAATTTATCTGTAGTAACAGTCAGAGATGGAGTTTCATAAGGACTGATGGCTTTTTGCCCAGAAATGCTTCACTGATGTAGCCCAGACTGGGACTTTTCCCAAAGGAAAAAGAGCAGGAGCAAACAGAGGGGGAGGAGAAAGAGAAGAAAAGGGAGGGGGGGAAATCTAGTTCTCTTTGAATTTTCTCTTGAAAATCAAATTGTTTTTCCCTGGGTTTTACTCAAGGAGAAAAGGGGACGAGTAATAAATGGAAGTAAGATGCTGGCTGGAGTAATTATAATAGAAGTTTTGCAATTTTATCATCATTAATTGTCTGCATTAACAATAATGATACATCTTTGGGTGGAAAGAACATGAGTATATATTTTGAACTTGTGAGCTGTATGAGAATATTCAGGCTTATAAAGTATAAAATTGATATATCACCTTTTAAAAACATATTTGTGTTACTGGGCTACAAAATCTTCAAGTAGATGATTCTTGTGTAGTCGCATCCTAAAGTATAATTTTTAAGAATATGTGTCTGAGGATCTTCTCCCTGAACAAATCTGAAACTATTGAAGTCTGAGAATAGTGCAAGTAGTGCAAGTACCTCTGTGAGGAAAAATATGATTAAAAGAGACCATAGAAGTGAGAATTTTCATCATCATGATGAACTGAATGGGTGAAAATCCCAGCAGAATAGGTGAAAATAGCTCTGGGGGTAAATTCTGCCATATAAATGTGCCATGTTACTGCACAAGCCAAAGTGAATTTTATTCAATAATATCTCTGCTAGATTTGGTATCAGACCTGCCTGTGTAAGGGAGAAGAGTGCTGAGATCCTATGATATCCCAAAGGTGTTAGAAAAGGGAAACAACTGGTATAAATACAGGAATTCAACACCAGAAATAAGATACTGACCTAATCAGTGAAATGAACATCAAAATCAGTCTTCATGCTAAAGCTTTAAGAGTCTGGCATATCAAACAGAGCATGAATATCTTCAGGAATATGCCAGGAGCTAATTGATTTAAGAAATCTGGCTGTATGTAGAGACCATTACTCATAGATATCACGTTTTGATGCCGCACAAATTATCTTCAGCGCTCATGGTGTCTGCTCAAGGAAAAGTTTATTTTCATTCAGTCTTTTCTTTCCCCCTGACCTCAAAGGACTAATTAACCAAGTATTAGCATGTTTCTAAAATACGACTGAATTCATCTTCTTAAGAAAGTGTGCTGAAGAATGTACCCTATTATTAGAAATGACAGGATGTATATAGGGCCATATGTTTTCAAAGGGTTTTCTGTCAGTGTTAATCAAAACGTTGGAGAACCCATGAACATACTGAGCAGCACGTCAACCATATGGATAATATCTCCCCTTTAATAGTGAGAATTTGAATTAATAATAAACACTGGAGGATAACCTAAAATGAGACAGAAACAATAATATTAAGACCAGTGAAGGGGTAATATCGCATCAGCTGAAGACTCCTGGGTGTTTTTTAAAAAATCTGTTGTGTGTTAAATCCTGGTCATGGAACTCCATTCATTAATTTTTCTTAGTTTAGCTTGGAAAGGTAACTCCAAAGATGCAGCTTATTTTTACTGGGGTTTGCAGAGGACAGAGTTTGGCTCTCAGAGCCTGCTGTAACATGCATCAGCATCATTTGCTTGTCTGACTGTAGATGTAGATTCCTTATTGCAGACTATTTGTTACTGAAAAGGCACCAGAACATTTGTTTGGTGACACACACATGCACAAATCATTTCATGGGCTACACAAACAGCTGCAGGGGAAAAAAAAGAGTCTCTTTCTAAGTTTGCTAACCTTGGAAAATGGATTGATACTATATTATTTTGAATAAAATTCCAAGGGTTCAACTTGACAAAATTACCTGTTTTTAAACACAGTGAACTCTCTGAACTAAGTGTTAAGAAACCTGCTTGAGAAAAAATTAATGTTCTGAGTGCCATTATCTACTTCTACATCACTGACAGGAGCATATAGGAGATAAATCTGTCAAAAATGAAAAAAAATATATAGTTATTAGGCAAACTAAGAAGTCCTACCTTGGAGTTACCTGTAAGGCCACAATCACACCCATTACAACTGACTTTGAAAATCAAGGCCTTTTGACTGAGGGCAGATCTGCAGCTGGAGCTGAGTCAGGACTAGGACAGGACTCCATTCCCTGCTCTGATTACTGGGAATTCTCCCTCTACTCTCTGGGAATTGTACCTGCTCCTTGGCATCACTCAGAGCTGCTGGGAGCCACTGAACACCAGTATAACAAACACAGGAACTCACTGCTTCACCAGGAGACAGACACCAGGAGGGTCTGAGCCTGTTACCCCATCGTCTCTGGACCCCCAGCCTTGGTCCCTGGTCCCCCATCTGCCTCCAGAGGTTGCCCCTCTGCCTCAGCTGGTGACAGGATCTCAGTCCCACTCAACTGGTAAGGTTTTATTTTCACAGATACCAGTCCTGGTTTATTTTCCCCTTAGTTGAATGCAAAGCTACATTCAGACCTTTCACTATTCACCCTGCGACATAAAGCCCTGAGCTGCTGATAGGGACAATCCAGCCTCGCCAGGGTGAGAACCTGAATCTTCTAACAGAGACAGGGAGTAGAGGGAATGCAACTTTAAGTTTTAGAAGCTGTAAATTGCGATATCCCTATTATATAATGATGTGTTTTATTTGTAAGGACCCATCTACTCCACTCATGTGAGGCCCCTCCTGGAGTGCTCTGTCCTGCTCCGGGGCTGCAGCATCTGAAGGATGTGGATCTGTTGGAGCCAGTCCAGAGGAGATCACACATCTGATCAGAGGGCTGGAATACCTCTGCTATGGAGACAGGCTGAGAGAGCCAGAGTTGTTCAACCTGGAGAAGAGAAGGCTCCAGGGAGATCCTATAGCACATTCCGGTACCGAAAGGGGCTCCAGGAGAGGTGGAGAGGGATTTTGTCAAGGGTAGGACAAGGGGGAATGGCTTCAAACTGACAGAGGGCAGGGTTAGATTAGGTGTTAGGAAGAAATTCTTTGCTGTGAGGGCGGAAAGACACTGGCACAGTTTGTCCTGAGAAGTTGTGGATGCCCCACCCCTGGAATTGCTCAAAGCCAGGTTGGGCTTTGAGAAACCTGGTCTAGTGGAAGATGTCCGTGCCCATGACTGGAGGATTTGGACTAGATCACGTTTGAGGTCCCTTCTAACCCAAAGCATTCTGTGATTCTATGATCTGCATTAGTTCCCATCTTAGGAGTCTTTTCCTCAAATATTTCTGTTCTATTTTCCCCTGCAGTCCATTTCCGATTTCCACATTCCTTTTCTGAAGCTGGTTGAAAAGCTCATTATTACGGAGAGCACCTTCTGACTGGTGGATATTCTTGTACCTGCTCTCAGCTTTGTTTTTGGAGTAACCACAGAGGAGCTTGTGACAAGGAGCAGAGTTCAGCCTTCCTTTCCTCTCTGTGCTATTCCATCAGCTCCTGTAATTTTGTGCCAGTATTTTGCTACTCAGTAGCCTGTGACTCTCTTGCAGACCTCAGAGGAGTTTCTCCCCTACCTGGGAGTATCCAGGAAGGAGTAGAAGGAGTATCCACCTGGGAAGGAGCTTATACACTAATCTTCTTGTTAGAAAATACAGATCAGCTTTACTTTTTTTTCCCTGTTTCAGATGAAGTTTAAGTACCAGGACCCCTGCACATACTGTACCACAAGCCTGTGTTTTCACTATGAAACCTCCACTGCCAACCCGCAAGGTGTGGAGGAAATGCAGCCTCTGCCTGACCTGCTGAGGACACCTTACCTGCAAGGTACAGCTGCTGTAGGGACTTTGATTTTATATCTCGTTCACAGGGCAATCTCCCACCACAGAGTAATCCACCACCTGCCCAGCTCTTGGGAGCCTCCTGCAGTGACACTGTTCTTGTGGCCAAAGATTTTAGCTCCCAGGCCATTTTTGTTCCTAGCTTCTCCTTTTTTCTTATACACTAATCTTCCACAAAACACCACAAACTACAACCTCTCTTTCTGGAGGAGCACCATTTTGCCCCTTCACATGTTTAATTTTTTTCAGACAAACATATACAATTTTTGAGGTTACAAGGTTCCTTTAAAGGCCATCTAGTCCAACCACCATGGGCAGGGAGATCTTCCACTAGACCAGGTTACTAAAAGCTCCATCCAGCCTAGCCTTCAACACTTCCAGGGATGAGGCACCCACCACCTTTCAAGACAAATTGTGCCGGTGTTTTAATACCCTCATTGCCTCCATACTGAATTTTTAATTGCCAGGCACAAAATTCAAAGGCATTCCTTACAGTTTAGAAGGCATTTTTGTCTGGTTTGTTCTGCTCATGTTGGGCAGCAGGCACAGTCATCAGCACCATCTGAACACTCCTGAGGCCAGGCCAACATCCCTGCTTGGTACAATCCTTCGGCTGCTCTCACCAGGCTGCATCAGTTTTGGTGGAGATTCAGCACAGCTTACGAATCTTCACAGATCCCTGTTCTCTGCTGTGTCCCATGAGCCCTTAAATACTTGAAATACTTTACTTCTGCCACACAAACTACAAGAAAGAGTCCCCAAACTGGCATGTAGCTCCCAGCAGACTTCTGTCAAGCAGATGTTCGGCTGTAGGAGTGTTGTATGAGGCATTGTGCTGATACTGAAACTGATTCCTCTTGCCTGCAAATCACAAGAGGAGGTGTTAAAACCTAAATAAATAAATAAAATATAAGCACTGGCTGAAAGGGAGAAGGGGTGGGGGAAGGAAAGATGCTTGCTAAAACTTCCAGGCACCCTGGCAATTAGTCTCACAAAGGCATAATCCTGAAGAGCTCTCACATCTGCTATTACATTTGGTACATAGTGTTTGTTAGCATTTTACTCCATCTGCTTCTATACAACCTCCATCAGCTGAAGGAGGATATGGTTACTCCAGCCATTAAATGTTGATGATCTCTGTTGTTTGTGGTAGGTATCTGTTACATTAACTGTTACTTTTCCTCCTCACACTTGGAAATAATGCCTCTTCCCTCACCAGCATCCAGGCATTTGCCAATAATAATAAAATTACAGCTCTTTATGAAGATGTTGACACCATGACTTGCAAGTTCTGTGAAATATGTTGGTTAGTCTGAAGGGAATAACCAAATTCTTTCCTAGTATGATATTCAAATCTTTAAATGCATTAACTTCTGGGATTTACTGATCAACCATCCCCATTAGAAGGGATATCTCTTGTTTTCAAACCAAATCTACTCTTCTTCTTCTAAAAGGAAGGAATACGCTTTCATTTTCCTTAGAGCCATTTAGTTATAGATTTAATTGGATAAATATATTTTACATTCTTTGCTTTTCCATTTCCCTTTTGCCAGCAATGCCAAACAGACTATGAAAAAGAGAATTCATTATCCCAAGATATTCATGCAGTTCTTTAAGCTTCTGATTCTTGGAACACAGGTCATTAGCAATCATTAATTTTTAAATCTACAGATGATGTCCTCCGAAGCAGAGATCACATGAAATAGACAGATCTATTCCTGTGGTACTGGGATGAAGTTTGGGCAGAGGTAAGTGTATGGTAGAGCAGAATTTTAGCTGTGCAGAGATCTCTGACACAGAGAGAGGCAGTGCTTCCCTTCAGGCAGCTGCCTTGCTGCATGGCAGAACGCAGGGTGTGAGAGGCACCTCTGCTGCTCTGGAGGCAGACAATGTGTTCTTCTGCATCCTTCTGCTTCTGCAGCCAAGCAGCCACAAAGTGATTGTTACCTTTTGCCCAGTCACATCATGGTCAGAGAGAGCCTAAATCTGTCTGCAAGAGGTCCTGCCTGAAACACTTTTTGCCGTGTTTGAGTGTAGAACATTTTGTGGTTTTCCTTTTTCCTTCCTAACAAGTACAAACATCCCTCCACATTTAAGAGTTAAGCACGCCTGTACTGCCCCAATAGTGACTTTCCTTTTGATGTTTCCACATTAGGATTAGCCCACATTTATATGTGGTGCTCCTAACCTGAGGAAAGATAGGAAAGCTCGGGACTGTTTGAATGCTGGCTAGGATATCTGTGTTAGCAGTCAAACCATATGTCCTCCTAAAAGTGTGATGTTGATTGTGACCTCAGAAGAAATCAAGCCTGCTTATGGCAAATATATGGAATTGATTAAATGAATAAATAACCCTATTATTTAGTTTTGCATAAAAATATGTGGGACCCAGGTCAAAGATAATCCCTAATTTTTCTATGCATAATAGATTCCAAAGTGTAAACATTTCCAGTAGTATGAACCAGACTGGATGCTTTAAGTCAACAGTCAAAGGTGCGAGTGTAAACTCAGAAATATTGATAATGTTTGTGAATAACTTCAGACTAAATTATACTGGAGTTCCCCAGCTGATATGAGTGCCTCTGTTGTTTTAATACTCCACTGTCTGTTATCTGTAAGAGTTCAAAAACTGACCACAGTTTCTCTAATATTTGGCACCTCTGCTTCATTTTAGAACCTATTTCTGTGTCAGAATAGCCTAATTTGTTGAGGAACTGCAGCAATATTTCCTTCAGCCCCTACCCAAGTATTCTGTATTTTGTGAGCATGATTCTTACTGCCCTTGATTTTCTTTAGTTTTTAGCTTTGGTGCAGAGGTTCTGGACCACAGTGATTAGATTCTGCAGATCTGATCTTTCCTGTTCTGTACAGCTCCGTGCTGGGCAGTGTGTGCTGAGGAAGGTCCTGCTCCCAAGTGCCTGGAGAGGGACAGGGGCACAGAATGTTAAAGCACCTTCCTAAAAATAGCAATACAAATGATTGCCTTGTCTGAAAACAAAGGCCAGGCATAGTGACACGCTGCCTGTTATGGATTGCATTGTTTTTGCTCATATTTTGCTCCACATGCCACAGGCTGAATTATGAACAAACCACGAAACTTTGATTTTTCTGTGAAGCCACTAAGAGATCTTCAGTCAAATTCTCCACTTCTTGTATTAATTATGAACACAATAGGTGCAAGACTAGCAGAGCACCTACAAATTACCCTGCTTGGAAGAATTTTGTTTGTCTTCCTCGCCAGACCCCACTGTGCTCTGCTGCATCTGAGACACAAACTCAAGCGTCCCATCTGCTTCCTGTATGTGCACTGATCTCCAGCCCGACCCTTGCACTGCAGTGCTGTGTTTGATAAAGTTCAGGTTTGAATCTGAGTGAACAAAGCAGCTCTTCACAGTTGGATCTTTAATCTGGTGCATGCACAGCAGTGGAGGGCCGTGCATCTGGTGCTGCACAGAGAGCAGATCTGATCCTGTAGCTCACAGCCTCGCAGCGCAGGGTGTGCAGAGTGCAGCCCAGCCTGGCTGTGGGATGGGAGGGATCCAAAGTCCACTGAAGCCACTGGGAACCTTTCCATTGGCTTTGGCTGTTTTTCAGATCAGCTCCATGATCTAACGGGACTACCTCTGATCATCAAGGCAGAATACAGGAGCCAGCAGAGGTCAAGGGCATCACTCACGTACTGACAATGGAAGAAACTCCAAATAATAAACACAAAGTGATGTAAGTGATGCCTGGGTGAGAACTGTTTAGGAGCACTTTCACCCCCATTACATTTAGATTTAGGAAAGGGCAAGAGATCACTGCATCCTAAACATTTGTCATAGCAAGTGAGAGTTAGAATTGATGTTCAAGAATTTGGATTGACTAATGGATAGCTATTATGGTTATTTAACAGATTCTTTAAATTCAATGTTTAAATGTGATTTAATTTCTGTTTCCGTCCAGCACAATTTCAGGAAGAATTTTTTAAGCTGTAATTTAATACATGCAAATATAGTAAGTATTTTCAGTAGACGTTTGGATCATTTTAATTTACACAATTCTCCAATTAGCATAGCTCTCCTGTATTTTGTAGGTATCCATGGTTTAGCTTTTTGCAGCATCTCCTAGCAAATTATGGCATGGTGTTTGGTCTGAAAAATTATGTGATTGGAATTATGTATTTACAGTTCCCCAAAACATGCACTGTGTGCTTCACAAAAAAAAAAAAAAGGAAAAAAAAAGAATCAAAAACAATCCAGAGTAAAGCTGAGACTCTTTTTGCTATCAGCAAAAATAAGCACTGCTTTGATAAATTAACTCAGCCACTCCTCCACCAAAAATAGGATGTATACTTACAAAGTATCTACATAAATAAAATTTGTGTGCATGAAATGCAACTCAATGTGTTTGTGAGGTGGATCAGACCCAAAACCCACTGAAGGTAATGAGAGAATACACTACACTGTATTTTATGCACACAGCAATGTAAATAAGTGCTGTGCAGGTATGCAGGTGTGGGAGTGTTTGTGGGAGCATCTGTCCTGCCTGTGCCCACATACACATCTACACCATATTTTACATTTTTGTATGCACACAGTTTGTACACAGGGCTGGCATGGTGTCATTGCAGGATCTCTAAGCTTTGTTTGAATTTAACCTGCTGCCTGACGCATTCAGATCCTGTTTTCCATGATGCCTGGTGCAGGGAAGGAAATGTGGGAGTTACGGGTTTGGTGTTAGGTGATTTGTGCTCTGGTGGAGAGAGGGGATAGGTGATTCCAAGTGGGACTACTTAAAGTCCCCCAGGGAAGGGGACAGGGCACAAAGTCACTGCCTTGTTTGTTTTCTTCTTTTAGAAGTCAACAGGTCTGAAGGAATCCTATCACCTTGAAGCCACTGCCCGGTCATGAAAAGCAGCTGAAAACAACTCAGGCTCCTCAGAGAACACCTGGCTGTGGAAGAAACTGCAGTCTTTCCATCACCCTGAGGAGACTACAAAAAGCACAGTAAGTGACCTCTTCAGAAAAGGCTTGCATCGGCTTCTCCTTTCCCCCGTATCACTTACACTCTATACATACTCTTGTTCCCCCACCTGTGTCATCGTACCCCCTTTCCAACCTCGTGTTTTGGCTCTGCAAAGGCTTTCCTGGGGAAGGCAGCACACAGAGAGAGTGGGAGCTTACAGCAGCTTGGCTGCTTTGTGATAACTCCCCACGTGGACACTTTCTGTGCATGTTAAAGGACCTCCTGCAGGCAGCGGCTGTGAAGCTGAATATGATGCCTTGCACGTCACTGAGCGCTCCTTTCTGGGCGAAAGACAAGCTCTCAGTAACATCACCTCAGTCATACGGAATTTTTGACCATGTCTTTCTTGGGTTTTGGGTTTTTTAAGCAGAAAGCCCAGAAACAGGGATACAGATCAGTGGAGTGTTTCTTTGTCACCAGCACGTCTTTGCTTGAAGTGAATTTTGCCTGCCCGGTTCCATGGCATACGTGGGAATTACCTGTGAGTTGGGCACACATAACACATCTATTGCTCCCTGCTTCAATAAATATATTTAAAATGCAGCTGATTAAATGGGTCAGAAGGACTCCTTAAATCACCTGAATCTGGAAAATTCTGTTGCTTTCAGTTATTTACTTTTTTGGTAGCGATTGTTAATTTGAGAGCTAAATTAATGTCAGACATAATAGCTTATGATGCAAAGAGACAGTTCCTCCAAATGAATTTTCTGGGACAGTGAAAAGTCAGTGTTATTAATAGGTCTTTCTAGGTGGGATGATGTAATATCCAGTGTGAGATCCTAAAACGCCACAGATTTCACTTTGTTGTGTTATCCTGCATATAAATCACCAATGCTCCAAACACAACACGTTAGAAGTTAAGAATAGTTCTAATCAATAATTTACCATATTATTGATAGTTTTTGTATTGCAAACTTAATCCTTTGAAGTCATATATTTAAGCCATTTGAACAGCACATATTAAACCCTGTCTAATAAATAGTCTCTGGGATAAAAACCCACTGCTGTAACCTTCAGGTCCTTTGCTCAGGTGCCAGAAAGCACTTCTTAGAGAGTGTTGGAATTTCTGGAGATGATGAATGTGAGCAAAAAGCCCCCCAGAACCTCTGCTGAGCACCTTGAGCCCCACTGAATACCTGCATGTGTTTTGTGGCATTTTATCCTTTGCCACAGAGGACGAACACGCAGGCTGCCCCTCTGGGATGGCAAAGGTGTGTGTTTGTCGCAAGGCGAATGAGATCTCAGTACAGCATTCAGGGCTGTCTCTGTGCAGGTGTCTGATGGAGGGAGAAGGCTTGTCACTGGTAACAAGGGAGGTGTAGATTATTTCACTGAGGTCCCCTTGTAGCAGGGGGTAGGAGATGGAGGCACCAGACATCTCTGCCTCAGAGCTGCACTCTCTTCAATATGCAATTATACCATCCCTAAAGGTAAACAGAAGGTTTGTCTGTGAGAAATATTTCTGTAAAATATTTTGCAGCTGAAAAGATAACACTATTCCCTGCTCTTACTTGGCTGTACAATTTTAATTATGTCAGGGAATCTCTCCTATTTTATATTCCATATATATTTATGGAATAAGCTGTTGGCAAATAGCACATTATTTCAAATAATTTAATGTATTTATTAAAAGAGATTACAAATCTATCCAGGCTATAGTCATTGCACTTAGGGCAACCATTATGGCTATATTATTGTTCCATTTATTTCAAAATATCTTTGGCAAGGACTGCTCCTCCATGAACAGTGTAAGAAAGAGACTTTCTGCCTGACGATCTGCCCTCCTGTGTGGCAGAGAGCTGTGCAGTCCCCTTTTCCTCCCTAGATTCAGAGTAGGGTCACAGCAGAAGAGGAAGAGCCTGATGCACCCCGGCTTAGTGATTTTATTTATGGGACCCTGTGTTAGCCCACAGCAGAACAGAGATACAGAAACAGCCCCAGAGGTGAAGTCACTGAGAAGCTGCAGAGCTGCTGAAGGACACGGGTGTCCCTGTGCATCCCTTGTGGTCTTGTGGAGGAACCCCAAAAAGGCAGAAAAGTGTTCAGTGAACTGTAAGTGAACCCTGTGTCTTCAAAACCCAAGAGATGAACGTGAGCAGTGCCTGGCATGTCTCTAGAGCATCTCCCGAGACATCTCATACAAATGCTGCCAATGACCGAGGTCTCATTTGCTGTTTAATCAGTATCTAGAGCTTTCCAGTGTTTTTTCTTGGCTTTCACATGGAGTGATCAAATAAGTAACCGTAGGTGCTGTATTTACATGCAGTATATTCTGGGTAATAAGCTCCTCAATGGATACATGTCTGAAGAAAAGCATGGGTTAAGGAAGCTCCAGTGAGTGAGACTACCAACACACGCCACTGTTGTACACACCAGTGTGCCATGCTCCAGAGTCACTCCAGGGCCACCACAGCCTTTCCTTGTTCTCTCACAGGGAACAGCTCCAGCCCTGTGAGCCCTTATAGTCCCAGTCATGTGCACCACACCTCTGCACCTCCAGTGGTTTCAATGAACTCATCAAGGTCATAAAATCAATCTTCTTTATAACTCTTAGCAGCACTATAACTGTAATAATATTTTGGGTGCTTCCTACCTTCCAGAACTGCTGCCGCTGCTGCTTGTTTGACATCACGTAACCCATAACGTATTTTATAGGTTTCCAACCTTTGAGCACGATGGATTAGAAAGGAGGTTAATTATGCATAAGATAGAAAGATTTATGTAAATATAAAACCAATATAATGTATTATTTACATACAGCCTGTACTTATCCTAAGTAACTTCTAGAGAAATCTTGGCTATCATGAACAGCTCTCACCTCATTTCTGAGTCAGTCCAGAAAAGGTTGGAGGGTTCTGGCTTCCTTAAATTGCTGCTAATAATTTCTAGACTAGAGTGTGGTTGTATAAGAACATGAGACAGATGGACAACAAGCAGGATAAATCTCTATCATTTATTACATTTGCCAAGCGATCAAAGGTGGCTAACTAGACATTTTCCTCATTGGTTGTTTGCATTAGATATGCATATCTTCTTTCTTGCAGAGCCATTTCCGAATATATTTGCAAGGCTATTGATGTCCATTACTTCACTTAAATATAGATCAGAAATACTGACAAATATTTTCATTCAAAGAGTTTGATCATTTTCAGATTACTCTCCATGCTAGTAATTAACCTCAGTCAACACCCTTCCACAGCACTTTCAAACACAGTTCCTAGCAAACATAAAGTTTCATAAATATGTACTAAATAACCTTAAAGCCCTTTATGAATAATTATGAGTTTTTAAGTTTTTGTGAATCTGCATATTAATTCCATGCCATAAATAATACATGAAGCAAAAATCCAGCCTGTTTGGTGTCTGGGGACAGAGGAAGAAAAGGAGGGGATAATTATCAGTTTAATGTGGGAAAATACTTAACCTGAAAGATTATCTTCAAAACTGATGACTCCATAGGTTTGTATATATGTGTGTATAAACACGTGTGTATAAAAATATATATATATAAAGATGTGTATAGCTGCAGACACAGCTGAGATGTGCCTCCTCTCTGAAAGAACCCTCTCGTCTGAAGCGTGTTACGCTTCTGTCTCTGCTGTGCCATGCTGAGCTCTTTAAGCAAAAAGCAATGTGCTGAGCTTAGCCTCCACACAGCCCCTCTTTCTATAAATGTGCCTTCCCCCAAAGGTAGAAAATTAAT
This sequence comes from Gymnorhina tibicen, assembly GCA_013399875.1. Taxonomy (NCBI): domain Eukaryota; kingdom Metazoa; phylum Chordata; class Aves; order Passeriformes; family Artamidae; genus Gymnorhina; species Gymnorhina tibicen. The sequence continues at coordinate 1,448,088 of VXAZ01001668.1, forward strand.
GAGAGGCTGCTGACTAAAATTACTACATTTTGCCTTCCGTGGGACATTATGGATTTAAAAGATAAGAGAGAGTGCAGCAAGTCCAAAAACAATTTCATTTCATTAATCCCTTAAGTGCCTCGGGATGAGCAGCCCATGTCCAGCAAAGGTGGTGTTACACCAGCTTTTGCTTTGCCTCCTGCACATCACCCGAGCACGCCTTGTGTGCTCTGCTTCTCGTCTCGGGATGGAAAGCATCCAATAAAAAGATGGAGTGGGAATGATATATGGCTGAATGCTCTTAGGCTGACGCTTCCTGGATGCACACTGACAATAATGGGAAACGTAAGGGGTTTGCAGAGCCAGCCCGCTGTTCAGGCAGGGCTTGGAGCTGCATTGGGTTTTTTTTCGTCTTGTGTTTACAGTAAAGAAAATGTATTTTCTGGTCCACTTGGTTTTTTCTACATTTAAAAAAAAAAAAAGAGAACTATTATTTTAAAGAATGGAACTCAAGAAGATATTAAATGTTTGCCTTTCTCACAGGACTGTAAGTGTACATTTGGTAGAAGTGTATCGATTATCTTTTATAGCAGTGAATATGTAAGAATATAATCACAGTAAGATTTTTCAGATAAAGTACAGTAGGTGTGGCTGGAAAATCAATACAGATTTTGGGCACTTGAAACAGAATTTGTGTGTGTGAAATGCTGTCTGTACCCCACGAGTTTGTAGAATCTTTTGGGAGAAATTGATCACATTTAGATTTTATGTATTTAAATAAAGAACTCTATTTGGTTGTTTCCATATTGATCCATCTACAAAATGAAAATAGAGTTCACTTTTCACTTCAAGTCCTTCAGATCTATTTCATTTCATGGTCCTGTTCAGGGGCTGGTTTGAAGCATGAAAGGCAGTATTTAAACATATTAATTAAAATGAGCCACTAAATTAAAAACCTGTTCTCTTGGGTTTAAGACAAACAAAAAGGAAGAAAGAAGGAAAACTAACGTGATACAAGATTTTTGAGAGCTCTAAGTGCAACACCTCATTCTGCAGTGCGGGTGGCACAGAAGCTGCCTAGGAAGTGTGTTAGACACTAAGTGATGGGAGCTGGTAGCACAGCAGGTTGGCCAACAACCTCAAGAGACTGCTACAAGCCTATCCCAGTCCAAGGATGAGTCCTCCTGTCCTCTTTCCCCAAGCAGGAGCATCCTCCAGGCAGCACCAGAAGCGCCCTTGGCAGCTGGGTGACCCTGCTCACTGGAAGAGAGCAGTGCCAGCGCTCTCTACCCCTCGCTCAAAGTGACCTGTGGCAGCAAAGCTCTGCTGTGTGACCTGCTCAAACCTATTTCATCTGCTTGGCTCGTGCAGTCAGTAATAAAATTGATTATGTGAGTGGCTGTACCATCATATTAGGAAGGCTAATAACATCTGGCTGGAGAATGGTGAAAAATAGGGGAATTTAGGCCACCTTGCAGCCACAGCAGAACATGTACACACAGAGGAAATCACCATACTCCACTCTTACACCAGTCCTTGCTTTTGTGTGTACATGGAAGAAGCAGAGGGAAAAGGACCCCACAGAACTGGCTGAATCAAAAGCTCAACCTGCAGCCGCTCCAAAACTTTCTGTGAGTGAGGGAGGGACTTGTGGAAGTTTTAATGGTGCTGTGTCTCTTCCCTGAAAGCCTGTTAATTGATCATAAAGACTCAGCTGGAAATAGTTTCTGTAAAAAAAATATGGAGCAACCCAAATTTGTTTTCGATTAGACATGGGACACAGACTTGAATGAAGTCTTTTAAAGGCCACTATTACTGTTGTTTGGGAATCTGTCTCCCTTGCAAACTGAAAGGTCATTAGGAATTTATAAATTAACTATTTTTATTGCCCAGGGAGAAAAAAAACAGCCCATGAAATATTTAATTGTTGTTGCTGTGTTTCATGGAATACAAGACTTCTTGTCTGTGAAATGCTTTGTGTGATCCAAACCTGTTGATGAGTCGTTTAAGCTGATTCTTCTGTGTGCTGGACCCATAAATTCATAGACTTTAGTATGAACTCAGCAGCAGCCTATGTTATTGGTTAAACTATTTTCATCTCAAACCCACCCTAAATCCCCAACAAAAATAGTAGGCCAGATGCCCAGACTGCAGCTAGAGACCCTCATTAGGCATCATTTGCATCCTATTAACCACTGAGCTGTGGGTCATTCGCTGCCTGTCAACCATTCAAGTCATTTCTTTTGTGTTAATTAGTAGAGAAATAAGGAGTTAATGAAGATCTTATGATCTGTGATGATTCATCTTTGTTGTTTCAAACGAATCCCTGCTCTCTGAGCACTCCAATGAGCTCCTACACACCAAGTAATACAAAACTAGTCAGAGGGAGCTTACGGCGGCCTTTGGAGTGTTGTTCTCCAGGGACCTTTTGCATGGTGGGCTTTGTTAGCTAAAGATTAGAAGGAGTTAATTGCTTCAAGATTGCTGGCAGATTAGGTTACAGGGTGCCTTGTATCTATGTAAGCATATGTCAGGTCTAGTTAAAAGACAGAAGATGCTTATTTTAATAAAAGTATGAAAGCAAGAATTAATTTGTCATTATAGCAAAAATCTTCTACTCTTAGTCTGAGCACTCGCAGATAAATGCGGTGCTGGTTGTGCTCTTGCTTGCCTTCTCAAAAGGGGAGAGCACAGCTCTCTGCTGGACTGCATGGCTTCCCAGGCTGGAACCAGGCTTTTGCCAGGCTTTTTCTGTCCCCGTTCGAGGAGGGTAGAGCAAGGCTGCACAGCACAGCCCACATCTCCCACGGCTCCTCTTCCTCTCCCTCTGAGGGGATGAGGGCTCATGAGCCAACTGAGTGATTAGTTAAACCTCCCCCCTGGAAGACTTTTTCCTGGAATGTAGGAAAATCCCACAACCAACATTCCCAAGCACCTGGGACCTGAAGCCTCACATCCCTCGCACTGGGATGGTGATATCACTTCCACAGGGTCTGATTTGCTCCTGCTCCAACAAAGAGAAGAAACTCCCACAACCTGAGGTGAGCATGTTCAGGTTTGCTCTTCCTTTGGTGGCCCTTGGTTCCTGTCACTCCAGAGAGTTGCTGGTGCAAGATCTTTCCCAGGCAGATTCTGTTGGTCCTAGAGGTGGCTGGAAACTCCTTTTTTTCGGACTTTTAATTTCAAAAATAACAAACCAACAAAAAAAACCTTCCCCAAAGCAACTTCCACAAGGCTTAAAGAAGAAACTCTTCCACATGCACACCAGCCCTGATACTCATGGATATTTATTTTTTCAATGGGCAAATACACTTGAAAGTTTTATTTCTTTGTCTCCTATTTGCTTCCTGTGGAGCAGAGACGATGGATCAAGAACCAGGTTGGAATGGCTGGAAATGTAAATCCACCTTCTCTGTCCAGTGCTTTGCTGCAGGCTGCTACTTCCAACAGCGGGGACATTGGTCCATGCACGGACATTCACCATTTCTGTCCTGGATGTACACTAAAGTAAATCCAAAATATGATATTCTGGGCTGTAAACCAAAGTAGGTCAATAAAGATTCATCTTGATGTGAAGGGAAGCTGCTGCCTGTCTTGCCCTGCTGGCAATAACTTCTAGAGAGGCTGAGGTGCTCCACACATTGATCTTGTGCAGAGCCTTTGCTGAAGTTCTCAGCAACGTTCTGAAGGCATCAGGAGCTGCTTCAGGACAAGAGATAACTGCTCCTCATCTTCCTACTCGCTCGATCTGTGATTGGTACTTCAGCTCTTCCAGGAAACTTTATTTAAATTTAAAAAATAAAAAAACCCACCTGAAATTAATTATTTAGGTTCACCAAATATTTTGAAAGTTTTTATTTAGACCTTTTCCCCCCCTGTATGTCTATGGGGTTGAAAATAAAATTAATTATTTGCTCAGCACCATATTAAAGTACCTGTGAATGATAAGGTGTGTTTTAGCAATGAAAAATATCCTAAAAGAGCTCAGGATCTGTCTGAAAAAAACACCACCCACCCTTCTCTGGTTTAGCTCTCATACTGCATCAGTTAGAAATGACCATTTTCTTGCCTGTGAAGAAATGTTGTGCAAATTGCAAAGATGTATATGGTGAGTACTTTTTTACAAACTATTCTGAAAATTGTATGTAACTCATGTCTTCCTGGCTGAAAGGAAAAAAAAAGTCAGATATTTGGCTTATCTAAGTCTATTCCTCATTTCATGGGGGAGAGCAGCAGGGCTGTGTCCCATCCCCCAGCAGCTGGAGGTGGACACAGGACCAGGCATCCCTGTGCACTGCAACTTTCATTGCTCTGAATGAAGAGAGGTTTTTCACCCTTTAGTTGTTAAAAGGAAAAAATCCTACCTTGCCCCCACACACAAGAGGTAAAAAGGACAGCCAGTGTGATAAAGGAAAGGTGGCTGTGCCTCTTGTGCATCTTCAGAGAGCTGGAGAAGATGGGGATGTAATTGCAGGCGGATTGATCGCAGGGAGAGAGAGCAGGACGGGGTGGGAATGGGGATGCAGCTCTAACACACAGTCCAGCTCCTCTTCAAATAACCACAGCTAAAGCCAAGCAAGTGCAGGGCCACTCTGTGAGCATCCCTTAAGTCTAGCCCAGGTTTCACTGCCTGCAGCAGCAGAGTGACAGCTACAGTGATTTTTTTCTTCTCCCGCGACATCAGTCAGAGAGAGCCGGCTTTTGTCTGGGGGCAGGAGTGGGGGAAGAGGCACAGAAAGAGAAGAGGGGAAAAAAAATAAGCAGAAGTAATTTATTCGGGATCTTTGAGAGGATAATAGCCAATTATTTGTTTATAACACTGGTTAAATTTTCATTAGGCAGATTAATGGAATATCATGTACTGTCAACATTGGACTGAGGGGTGGTCTGTAAGAGATAAACGGGCAAACAGTCGATGTGTCTCCCTGAGTAAATTAGTTTTTGCTTTCCTGTTTTTCATATGAAAATGGAAAGGTGGACAAGGTGGTGCATTTTAAAACAGGTCTCAAGATGGGCCAAATCAGTTAAATATGAAAGCAATTCTGGTAATAAATACATTATAATAACTTAGCATCGTGCCTATCATTTTGATTTCATGAAAGTCTGGGATAATGTAGATTTTTAACCTACTCTCTTAATACACATTTCCTCTTCCTGAACTTCTGCGTTTCTTGCTGTGAGGTGAAAGCATATTACTTTTTTTTGCCTGATTTTTCTGTGTAATCTGTTCAGTATTACAGCTGGTAAGTGCTAGAGGCTCACAGCTCTTTCTTGTGAATTCTGGTATTATCATGCCGGATAGCATGAGCAGTCCCCTCTAAGTACTGCATTATCAGCATCAGAACCCCTGAGTGGTTATGGTTGCATATCCTCCTCTTTTGAAGTCAGAGTATTTCTTAACATATTAGCCTGGGATTTTCAGACAAGCCACGGAGAGGCAGACACCCAAATTTCAGTGGGAGTCCACTTAGCCTCTTGGAAAATCCTGAGACATTTCCTATAAAAGCATCATCACCTTAATTTGACTTCAGAGCTCTGCTCTGCTTCTCTTGGCACTGCACGGGCAGGTGGAGAAGAGAGGTCCTCTCCAGTGAGCACAGCTCGGAATGCACAGCAGCTTTAAAAGACTCCCAAGACATTTCATTCAGACTGGACCACTAATAATTACAGAGCACAAAAACAGCCTCTTGCAATAAGGAATGGCAGAATATTTATTTCTGATGACGTTTTATAATGGCACTGCCACATAGGTTTCCATTCACAGACAGTACTTGGTGACATTTGTTCTTTTAGGTCATAAGTCTGCACCATTTTGGGGCTGTGTAAACCTTCCAAGAAAAATATTCATTCTTATGCTTCTTAACATTACAGTTTTAATACACATTTCTAGAAAAAATTATTTGATACTTTGCTTACAAAAATCCCCAAGTGTTTACATAACATGTTAATAAAAATTCTTGGGGATAGTGAGGTGAGAACTTGTACATCTCACTGCTACCCTGACCTTATCAAAGCATCTGTAAAGAAAAAGAGATAAGAATTAAGCCACAATATGTGGCACCGGTTTGAAACCACGTTCCTTGGGTTTTTTGTTGCAGCCTTTGGAAGTCAATTTTCTTTATTTTCATCAAGCAGGAGGCTCATTACCTTTTTCTTCTGCCATACAACCTTGGACCTTCCCATGTGTCAACAGAAGGAGCAGCAGCAGCCTGGCCCAGGCCCTGACAATGTCTTTGTACTGACCTTGAGGGATAAGAAAGTTCACTCCAGATTCTTGAATTCACTGTATTATGTTGTGGGCTATTTTTTCCCCAGTAAGAATGTGTTCATTGATATGTATAAGGTGTTCCTTCACATGTATAATGTGTTTCTGATGTATGCATGGTTTCTACAAGTTTGATAGCTTTAACTGTGGTTTACCCCCTTCCTTTCAAAAACTGAAAGGAAAGTGTGCTTCAAACCAAGGTTTTAGCTGAGATCCTTATGCTGGATTTTCTTCTATATTCCCAGATTCCCTGGTCCTGCAGGGTTTTCACCTGGGACAAAGGTAATTAAGATATACTTAGGAATTTAACTTTTTAATTTCTTTTTTTTACACAGTGAAATGATGATTTTAAAACATTCCATTATGATTGTGTCAGAAAGCTAATAAAATAAAACCAGACATATTCTAAAATGTACATTTAACTTTAGGATGAAATGCTCTGAAGACATTGAATTGAATCAGAACAAAAGCAGAGTGGCTATGAAATAGTCCTCTTGAACACAAACCCGTTTTTATTAGTATTAAGACATCCCTGAAAAAAAACCCAACAACATCTTACAAGAAAAATCAATTGGAAAAAAAAATCAGCAAATGTGACAGTGTTGAAAAACATGCACTATTAAGAAGACAGGGTTTTTTTGATATGGCCAGATCCAGTGTGATAACCCACTCGTTTCAAGTGACTCTATTTCCCTTTGGCCAGTTTAAACCTTGCCTACTTCCAGGAGGAAGCCTTTAATTACACCGCTAAGTAGTGTAAGTGAGATCAGAAGAGATCCCTGACAGCAATGCCCTAAGAACAGTGCCAGGTGCTGCCAGGAAGTATATTTTCTAGTTTCCGTTCTACTTTTGACTGAAAGTTGTGGCTGTGATGTGGCTGTGATCTATGATGGAATCTTTAAGGAGTTAAAATGTTTGCAGCAAAGTTATGGACGTTTATAATGAATGGGATTATCTGTACTACTCATCAGTGCAGAAAGAATAGCACTAATAATGCAAGTAAATTCTCATCTTGCAGATGTTTCTCTGTTTCATCTTGGAAGTGAATCTGTGCACTCATAAATCTTGCTTTGGTTTAAAACCAAAGAAAGAATTAACATTCTAGCAAGTCCTCTCCACAGAGTGACATTCATCACTTTCAATGTAAACGAAATGTTGCAAGAGCTGATAGGCTTAATTTTTCTTGTATGAGTTTTAAAGATGTGTGAGTTTTGGAGGCGAAAGAAAAAAAGAGAATTAGCATGTACTTGTTTTAAATTGCTGGAAAGTACAAAGTCCATCCTGCAAAGAATTCCTCAGAGGCATGGTAGCAGCAAGCAAAGGTGTTACTCCAAAACTGCCAGCAGCAGTTTTGATATGGTTCCACTGAAGAACAATATTTGCTAAGAAAGGAATTAATTCTCTCCCTGTATCCAGAGATTCTCCATTTATGTGAGTGCAAGGTATGCACGTGTGTATATGGAGGTATCTCTTTCCCTAACAAATAGTCCAGATGATAAGCTCATAAGGGTTTTGTGGAATATTTATCTTTCCCTTGCTTGCTGTGAGCCAGACTTCTCTCACAAGGGATATAATTAGCAAAAGCATCAAAGCAGATATATTGTCAGCAAGGATCCTTCATTTCCACAGCATTCTTCCAAAACCTTCCATTTTGGGGGAAAAAAAATATTAAAAATCCCACCCGTAAGGGTGAGACTGAGAGATTCAATCTGTCCTCACAGATATCTGCCATTTCGAGGACGGCAAATTTCCACCTCCTTGAATGAACAGGTCTGCTTTCACTGAAGGACTAATGAAGTCTGACCCCCGATTAACTATAAAAGGAGCCTCAGTTTAGTTGGGGTTTTAATCATGTTAATGCAATTTATCTACCGCATAGGGAGATAAATAATCTCCACATTTCAAGACATTAGTTAAAATGAGGTGGTCTCTGTACCATTCTGGGATTAGCAAATGTACTAGGACATGCCTTTTTCCTCGGATGCAATCTTCTCCTTTCAGGCCAACATCATTAGTGGCCTGTACCTGCAGTACTCAAAATAACCAGCAACAAACTGTATGGTAGCTGGGTCTTTTAAAGGAGACTAAATCAGTCAGGCTCCCAAATCCCATCAAAGGACAGTTGTGCTTCGTCCCTCATCAGTCTTAAATCCCTTTGGAAATCCCAACATTAATTCATTCAAAAGGATCAAATATGTGCTGTAAAACAAGAGCCTCAGTGGCTCTTCTGGTAGCAGAACAGAAAGCATAAAGTTAATTTCCAGTTAGTCCCAGACTACTTTCCTTCGGAATTGGCCTTGTGAGATCTCCTGGTGTGCTAGCATACATTAATTTAAAACAACTGATAATCTCTTGAGACTCACAGATAAAATTTCTCCTTCCAGTTATATTCAAGCCTCTGATGGCCAAATTTGGCCAACTCAGTTTTAAATACAACACCTAGAATGTTAACAAAATATGTTTCACGAGGCTGGTAAAGTGGCTGCTTTTTATTTCAAAGCCATTGACTTCAAAGGCTGCTTGGATTGTGTGTGTGTGTGTGTTTTCTTTTAAAAATCTTCATACTGTTTCTGTCTTTTTTTCTCACTATCAAATAGATCATTACATTTTCAACACTTAAGGACAAAAATTCTTCTCTCAGATCTGCGTGGCAGATCTTGACAGTAATATTCAGCTCTTCCCCACATGCAGGGAACTCCTGTTGACATCAAGGAGCGAAACGGAGACGTGCAGGTAGGTCTGAGGAGAATGCACTGAGACCCTCTGGCCAAAGTCTGCTGGGGAAATCTGACCCTCGTTTTCCAAAATATCCTCCAGCCTTGGGATTTTGGTGGCCAGTTCCAGCAGCTGCTCTTGAGCACCCGTTCGCTGATAGCATCTACGCTCAGAATTTCAGCTGCAGCGTTCAGGGCCACGCTGACACTCCCTGACATTCACCTGCATATCACCCCCGTGTCACCAGGGTAATTTCTGATGAGCAGCAGATTTGATCACCTACATATCCCCGTTAGCTGGCCGTGCATTTAGGAAAAACCTCCAGGTTTTTTTCCCCTGTTTTTCTTAGCACTGAATCCTGCACTGCATGTTTGCCATGAACCTTGGCTTTGGGAAGCTCATGTTCAGGGTTGTGTTTCTTTCTATCCCACCTCATTAATAACATGAACTCCATATCAAGTGTCAACTGATGGCCAAGGGAGGGAATATTTACTTGTTGATTGGTTGTATTTGGACTTTTGGGAAGGGCTTCACTTCATCTTTATTAATACTAACAAATTATTTGTAAAACAGAAGAAACTTGGGCAGACAGCTACTTGTTACAGTTCAGAGTGCCAGGAGGTTGATGCTGCTCTCCATTAATGCACAAGTCTTTGTTTCATTTCTCTTTCAAATTTTAGCATGAATGTATTTCCAGAACTTTCCTAAGCATCTTTTTTTCCTATCTCTTCAAACAATGAAAACAAATCCAATGCCCAAAAAGGTCAAGTATGAAAAGGAATAAATAGCTCAGCCATGCTAAAATATCTTCCCCCCAAGCCCCAGCTACCATGGAAAAGGATTAGCCATTTAAATGGGCAGATTTCTTTTTTTAAAAAAAAAGTTGTTAAGATAGATTTTTTCTTTCACTTCTCATTTAAATCTTCCATTGTGTATGTTTGATGAATAGCACAATTAGGTTGAATAAGTTAAATAAGGCAAATAAGGCCATGGTTAACTTAGCTAGCTAAATGATTAATTCTTTGCTCTAGCTGTTTTACTCACATGGGAATGTTTGTGTGTATATTATGAAACATATATTCAAAATCAGTGGTTCAGCTATTTAAAGCTGTAAGGTTTTTGTTTGTATAAATGTATATCTATCGTCAGACAGAGCAGCTTAAAGGGAATCTTGCTGAGAACAATATTCACACCAAGATCCGAGATGATGGAGAATCAGTCCTTAAATAACCAGAGGTTTTTAAATTCTGGTGCAAACATTTCTCAGACATACCCTAATGACTTCTGTACAGAAATTTTGTGAAGAACAGTTGTACAGAACTTTGGTATCACGATCTCCCTTTTGCAGCCATCCCCTCATGATGGGTTTGTTTGTGGTGTCCTCTGTGCATTTAAAGGAGAACAGAGAAGATCCCACCCTTGGGAAATTTCATCCAAAGCTGCCCTCCAGTGAACACAAGCCCTCCCTGAAGGTTTGCAGGACCCACTCCTGAGCAACAACTCTGCCCTGGAGCTGTTGTCCCCTCAGCAGAAGTGTAAATCACGGAGTAAGGGCTGCCATCTCCCAGAGGACATGTAAAAGCAAACATATCCCTGTATTTCCTGTACATGTGTATGCAGGCCCCCAAGCCCACAGCCAGAGCAGAGAGTAATGAAGGGGACTGGAGACACAGCCAGTACTGATTCATCCTCCCTACACTCAGGCTCAGAATTTAAGTTCCTGTGTGAGATGTTTGACTGCACTGATTTCTCCCCACAGCCAGCTACAAGCACATTTGGAAGGTGACTGTGATCTTCAGCCCACCAGAGAGTGTCTCAGCTGTCCATGCCTCCACCGACTGTGAAAGATCCTGGGATGACTTTATTGCTCAGTTAAGGATACCCGTTTCTAAAGGGAGATGAATCCAAGCAATGCTGAAGAGGTGCAGCCCTCGTTAGTCGAGAGGAAATACAGGTGGGAGTGAAGGTGTGGGGTGAACAGCAATCCTTGAGGAGTCTTCTCATCCCTGCTGCTGCTCAGTGGGATTCATATACAGGAGTTTTGTTCCAAAAATTCAAAATTTGAAGAACACTTTTGGTGGGGCAAAGGGTCTTGTGCTGCTCCCTCCTGGCATGAGCAATGTTTTTACCACAAAACCAGGTTTCAGTACCAGTATCAGGGGTTCCAGTGCACAAAACTCACTGGTCTACCATAAAAAGAAAATAGTAGAGAGTGAATTCATATGCTGTGTGAGTAAATGTGCCTGAAGGTTCAAATGATGACTCTGTTGGCTGTTTATTTCACTTGCTGTCATGTAGCAGAACCAGTGCTTGGACTGTCCTCTGACTCTGCCTTGCAGTCTCTGCTGTTCCAAACCCTACTTAGATACCTTCACACAGGTTTAGATACAGAAGCTGAATGGACACTGGCTATAATGTTTTCACATGGGGCTTTTCAATCTTTGCCAGAGCAGACAGCAAAGTGATCGGAATATCAGGATATTTAGTCTGTTAAACTGCTTTTGGCCCTGCTCAGGAAAAGGAAATTTACCACATTCTGCCAAATCCTTATGCTAATATTTGTGTAAACAGAGGATGAAACTCAGGGTGTGTAATTCAACCATGTAAGAAGATCTTTTTCTGTCTTTTTGCAGGATAATGGGAAGATTCACAATAATCTGTGACCATCAAAAGTGTCTGAAGAGCATATCTGGCCCATTTTCACAGACTTGCCAAATTATGCATATGAAAGAGATACATTCATACAAATCAGTGTATGCCTTTCAAAAGATCTAGTTTGAATTTCAAGTTTTTAGTGATGCCTGATGATCTATTTACACACAAACTTTCAAAACTTTAGTAGCAAAAAAACCCTCACCTGATGGGTTTTTCTTCCAGATTAATTATTGGAAATATTTATCTTCACCCATATCCTCTGTTTTCTCTGCATGCTCATGACAAGTTGACAAGGAGGATCAACATTTCCTTGTATTTTAGAGCTGACATGAAATGTTATCCAAACTTTGTATCCCTAACTTCCAGAATACCAGCAGGAACAAGTAATCATGTCTGATATCACTAATTTCTGTTGGACAAGCACTGCTGAACTGTGCTGGCATTCATGAGCAGCTCGCTTCAGCTACAGGGGTACCACTGATGTTTGGGGGATATTTTGGAGGCTGAATTGCCTGTGAATTTTAGGCTTTCCCGCACAATGCAGAAAAGCAGGGAAGGGATTCTCACAGAGGCAGGGACCTGCTGTCTGGAGGTGCAGCCCACTGTCTGCAATGTGAGGAGATGGGATTTGGGGCTGGGGCCAGCCCCCGCTGTCACCCTCCTGCATCCAAGGTGTCCTTTCCCAAGGTGGGCTCTGCATGGAAGAAGAAGGTACACCTCAAACAGGCTGTGCATGCCCCTTCCCAGGGAGAGCACACAGGACTCTCAGTCTCTGAGGTTACTGTTTTCATTTTAATTTTGGAACCTGGGTGTACTTTTTATTGTTACTGTTGCCTGTCAGAACTTTTGAGAAATGCACACACCCCCTAGAGCTTCAGGATCAAATGGAAAACTGAATAAATCAAAGTATTATTGATGATGGATTAAGACCATTTCCGGCAGAGTAATCTCCTCTCACATTGCATCTGTTGAGGAGGGCTCTGTTATCCTTTTGGGCATCTTTTAGGTGTATTAATTAATACCAGCTGTAACTGGTACCAGCTGCTACTGCTTCTCCTCTCTGCTGAGGAGAGCCCCCTTGGCATCTGCCCAGCCCTTGGGGTGAACTTGGTCTCCCTGACAGTTGTTAGGGATGCAGGAGGAGGACACATGCTGGAGTGATCCCTGTGTTCCTGCAGAATGGGCATGTGAGGTGGGATGTGGCCATAACCCCTCTCCTGACACATGCTATCATACCATATTAAAGCATACATTACCTCTAAACATGAGTAATAGCATTTTTCACGTTAGTGTTCCATGCATTTCACTTATAATTTAAGACTCTTATGAACAGGGCTGATAATCAGTCAGAGTTCTGGAATTGTTCCTGAACTATTGCAGAAGTAAAATATTACAGGGCTATTTCAACCTGGTCAGATGCTATCTTCCTTCATACAGCTGGCACTGCCTTTTCATTCTGCAGCAAAGTGTCTGAGGTCAGGCAGTGCCTTCCTCTTTGTCTGGTCTCTATTAACTCTCTCTGGAAAAAGTCGTCCCTCTAACAGATTTTTTTTCCCCCCAGCCTGCCTTTTTGGGACTGATCCTTTGAATTTCACAGAAACAAGCTGCTACAGCTTTTGAATGAACTTGCTTCTATTTGCTCTCACTCTCTCCCTCTTCCAGCTGGTAAGTGTTAACTCACATTGCCTTTCCTTGCAGGTTTTCATTTCTTATTCCTGGGAAGTACATTTTCACATGGGGGGAGAAAAAAAAAAGATCCCATAAGTCCTAGCAAATCCATTTAAACGCAGATGTAGCCATTTTACGGTTGTTGCTATGACAGTTTGGCAAAGGTTATGCATACTGTGAAACCCATCTTCCGAGGAGAGAGAGAGATCCATGGATGAGCGAAGGCAGGAGGAAGGTGAGACCCAGCCCCATCCACGCTGTTTGTTTGGGAGGGAAAGGAGAATCTGGAAGGAAACTCTGCCCATCGTGTTACCCCTTCCACTACACCCACCAGCACAGAAATGGTGCTCAGGGTCACTGAAACCATAGAAGAGGATTGGCTGTGGGAATGGGAAGATGAAAAGGAGATGATTTGGGAGGTTTTCTTGGTTTTTCACCAGAATTTAGCACAGACTAGTAGAGAAGCAGTGTAAGTCTACCAGAGAACATCTCCTGTCTGAAAGTAGTGTTTTAATCCATGTAGAGTGGCACATGGTTCAGCTCTTCATGTAGACATGGACATGACATGTTTAAAAATAATTTTTGTATCTCACAGCACTGTTAAAGACCCTTGTTCATTAAGAGTAAAGCCATATTTAGTGAACTGTGAGGTAACCCCTGCTCGTTAATTCAATTTTCTAATATGATGTATTTCTCACTGCAAATAAGGCCCAAGAGGAGTCAAAGGTCCCTTTCAGGTTTCCTTGGGAAGCACCATTCCTATCTTAAAAAATCTTCACTGAAAATCAAAAGTAATATGTACCAATTAAAAAAAAAAAACCCAAACCAAACCCAAAAGATCTATTAAAGAGTCCTAAATGTAGGGTGGATGTGCTTCAAGCTCATTGCAATAAACACAATTTATCATGGTTGCTTTGCTCTCTGTGGAACAGTTGTGTTAATTTTTTTACTTTTATAATGGATTTATGTGAAATCTCATCTTGACATAATTTCTAAATTTTAGTTAAAACCTGAAAAATGTCAAATATTAAATGTAAGCCAAATATTAAAATGTGAGTTGGGACCAAATGAAATCTTCAGTTATTTTTTTAAGATGCTTTAGGAAATAGTCTCAAGATACAAATTATTCATAGTATTATTTACAGTATAGAAAATATTTGAATACAGAGAATAAATGTATTCTCCCTGTTAAAATTAAGTTATTCCAGGGGTGAATTTGGCCCAGCAGGGGTTAAGTTATTCCTAACACAATCAGAATATCAGAAGTCTTTTTTTAGCAGCATTTGTCTCATAAATGGACAACTTTGTTACTGTAGGATTTATAATATCTTTGTACATTTCATATATATATAGCACAAAAGATCCAAGTGCAGCATTTCCTTTGATAGCCTATTATCCCTGACATGAATTCCCTATCACATCTTGTTAGGGAAATTTATCTTATGTGGTAGATTTTCAAATTACTTTTACAAAATATACAAACACCAAATGTGTCTGTAGCTTAAAAATAAAGATAAACTAAGGAACATACATTTAAAGACAACTGCAATCATTTTGAATAGTATTTGAACAGTATTTCAGGATATTTAGCCTGGATTTAGTCCTTTCCCTGAGAGGGCAGCATTGCTTTGCCCTGTGCAAGTGAGGAGAAAAGCATAGCCCCAGGGCAATGCAATGGATGCAGTGACCGTGTTTTAAAGTGTATTTAAAGTGACATGGAAAATTGCGGGGAGGGAGAAGGACATCATCTTGACAGCTGCCATCCTCTGGTCACCAAATTCTTGTGGTCCTTCTGGTCCCTGCACCCGCCTTTGTCCCCCTGAACCCTCCAGCATCGCAGGGCCTGGCTGGACAGCCCAGGGGAGGCAAGACATCTTTCTCCTCCTGCCTGGGAGGAACACTTTTGGCATCTCAAACTCCCCACCTCTCCCTGACATCTTTTCCCAACCAGATGTGTTGAGAAACAGGAAGGAATAGAAAAATCACCTGAGTGCTGTTAGGTAAAGGGAGGAAGATACCCAACCTTTGCGTCACAAACCAACGCTGTCAACTCGTCCAAAAGCTCTTTTGGGACTGCCAGGTCTAGAGAGGACAAGTATTAGTTTAACCCTAGTCCCCTGTGGTATGAATCTCACCCTGGTGAGAGCAGGGACGCCAGAAGGTGGTGTGGGAAGCAGAGGTGGTACCTGCCACACAGGTGTGGCCCCGCGTCCCTGCCTGTCCCTGCCTGTCCCCCTCCCTGTGCCGCCAGCAGTATCTCTCCTTTCAAAGGCAGCATAGCTCCAGGCAAATCTGCTCTGCAGATTGGTTCCATCCTGTGTTCCCCACGGTTCTGCCTCTGTCTGTGCCTTGTAGATATAGCTTTGCAGCTTGTAAAGATTTGTTTGGTCTCCCACCCCCTCCCCCTACTCCCTCCTTAAATCGCTGATTGTGTGTTACAGGTATCGGGGAGTGTAGTCACACAGCAAAGGTGTCTGTGCCAGATCCCCCTGCAGGACTGAGGACAAGACCCCATCCTCCTCATGGCTAGCTCTTACAAAGGACCAGGCCCCGCAAAGCCAAAGGGAAGTCCAGACATCCAAAGGCTGCCTGTTCCTGGTGTTCAGTCACAGAGGGGCCCCGCCGAGATAAAGGGCGAGATGCAGAAACAGCCAGTACCTGGCTGGCACCTCCACACATTACCATTGCAGAAATGTTTACTAACAATAAATAGTAATAATGAGATTTTATTACTTCCTGACTCCTAGTCTTACCTACAGTCCCCCAAGAAAAAAGCCATGCGTCTTGGAAGAGCTCCAGTGGGAAACGCGGCGCAGCTGCTGCGCAGAGGGTCCCTCAGAGCCCATTACCTGCTGTACCAACCTCCGCAGTGGCTTGAGCTAAGCACAGGCTCTGCTTTAATGCATCCATTTTCCAACTTCTCACGCTCCAGCTGTCTGAAAAGGAGCTTAAAAAAATTCGCTTCTCTCTCTCTCTCTCTCTCTCCCCCACCGCACACTTGCACAGCAGCTGTAGTTCCCTGTGCTCGGAGAGAACATTGCGGCAGGACTGGACCTACTGTCTGAAACTGTTTTGTGAGAAGCCAGGCTGCTCCCCCACTCTCTGAAAAACTAATTTCTTTTTTCAGTTTTTCCTGCTTGACTTCTCCCGCTTTTTTTTTCCCTCAAACATGCAGTCCTGCAAATTGTGCATTTTTGTGCTACGACGAACGATTTCTCGCCCAGCCTGTGAAGGAATGGACACCAAAAGGTGGGTTTGGGGTTGTTTTTTAGAAAATCTCCTCACACATACATCTCCTGGTACCCAGATCCATGTGCAGTCCTCCTAGTTACTCCTCACCAGGACTTCTGCTGACAGACACTTGGAACTAGGCTTTGGGTCCACCACACCTTGGATTGTCAGGTCCTCCAAGAGTGCTTCAGTTGCAGAAGGAATTTCAGCAAACACCTACAAGCAAGGAAACAAATCCTTTCTTCCTGCAGCAGACAGGGAATGTAAAAGCTCGAGGACCGCAGCTCTCCAGTTGATATCTTGTTATGCCAAGTTGGAGCACAGTGTAAATTTCTTACAGCCGAGTTATAAACCCCCTGAAAATAGGTTTTATTATGGAAATGCAGACACAACCATGGCTATAGCAACATGAAAGGCTCTGCTATAATAATGCTTAGATCCAACTCTTTGTGCACAATTGGCATAGAAAAGTATTTGATTTTTGTCGGTTTTTTGCTGGTACATGTCAGTGTCACTTCACAGTTGGTCTCAGTTTATAACAAAATGCATAAAAATTGTTGGTAATCCTCATTTATAGCAGGGGTCTTAGAAGCACCATCTCAGACATTACCTATCAAACATGGCTAAAACAGCTATTGACATTTGGAACCACTATTCCTAGAAGGAAAGATGTGATGTTCACAGTTAACTAAGCAGAATGTCTACTGAGTTTAGTCTCTCACGCTGTAAAGCATTAGGCTGACTGAGCAAGCCTTGATAATCAGTTTGTTTCAGACAAGAAGGGAAAAAAAGAGAGGAGAAGGGGAGAAAATCATGAAGGGAATCAGTCTGAGACACTCTGCTTTGCTGTAAGTTCAAATGCTCTGCATATTTTCAGAATCCTGAGATTTCCCTAAAAAATACCCTCATGTTTATGTTTCTGTTTTTCAGTTAAAAATAGGAAGGAAAAGAAATAGAGAGATTTGATTGTGGTCCTGCACTTTCCACCACTTAAAGAAAGGCTCTTATGGAAAGCTGTGGCCTATTCCGATCTTTGAGGGGGCAAACATTCCAAATTCTATTAAGGAAATATCCTGCAAATCAGAAGAAAAAAACGACTCTCCTCAAATTTTTAGCACCTTTTGTAGAGTCACGCTGCCCTAAAATCTCCAAATGTAGCAATTTCATTTTTGTGGATGGAAAGTGCTTTCAAAGGGCCATGTTTTGCTTAAATTACTCAAAGGACTGAGTTCTGCTCAGGTCAGTGCACTGAGCCCCACTGTGGGAGCAAGATTATCACAATTCAGCCACATCTTCGCCTCGAAAGCAGTCCCTCACCTGTGTCTACCTGTTTTCCTAAAGCAGTTTTAATGATCAGCAGCATGTATCTCTGTTTCACAGGGTCAGCCACTCAGACATCCGTGGTGCTCAGACATCCTTCCCCCCATTGCTCTGTAGCAACTTCAGCAAATTTGGTTTGATTTCCACGATCCTGGCACCTCAATTCCCTAAGCATAAGCATTCCAAATATAGTTAAGATAACAGAACGCTTGGAGATAATTTTTGTTTGTTTGTCCTTAACCTGAATATCCCTTCCACTCAATGGGTTGATTAATGATTACATATAAAATAAATAAATTTATATGGCCATTTCGCAGATGGGGGGAAGTCAAAGGAAAAAAATGGAACACGTTCTGAAAGACCCAAAAAATGTAAAAATGTACCTTTTTCATATTTCAAATATATTTCTCTTTCTTTTCCTCCGCATACACCTCAGGATGTGTCTCCAGCTGGAGGAAGCCAAGCGAGTGCCATGTGTTTGTAATACACACATAACTGTGTTGGCTCTTCTGCTGCTATTGTGGAGCTCTTGGAGATACTCTGCATGAAACATAAACCTCTATAGAGGAACGTAAAGTTTAAATGCAAACTTCGTGGTGAGATCATGTTGCCCAGGCCAATTTGGATTGCCAATTTGGATTCTCATTTTGATGCTCTGCTTCCATAAGAACTGTCTAAGAACAACTACGGAATTTTATCCAGTTTTTAAAACTTCGCATCATGTTTACAGCATTATTACCTTGCACATACTCTGGCTGGACCGAGAGGTAACATTGTGTTTGTTTCCTGACTGGAGAGAGAAAAACTAAGGCCTCACATTTTCAGAAGGGAAAAGCCTTTATGGGTATGAGATGCATAGCCATTATGAAGCTAAAAATTGGGATCTGTCTCTGGTGGGCATCTGGCCCTCAACCAGCCTCACTCAAAGCTATTTACAGAGGCTTAGAGGAATTTCCAGCAGTCTTTTCACACATAGATAGTTTGTAATAGTTTGTTGTTTGGGATCCTGGACTGTGTATTCATCAGTTTCCAATGATTTGTTGTGACAGTACTAAAAGGGCTCATGAGTGATACTCTGCAGGCAAATAAATGAATAGCATATTGCCATGAGCAAAGGTATTTTTACTGTTCTTCTGCTGACTTTTATGTTTACTTTACAGCTGTGTTATTTAATATGCAGATTCTTTCTTATTTTTTTTTTAATTGGAATAACTGGTTCTATCAGTTTTTGAACCCTCCCAAAGGGATGTGGTAATGCGGAGCCTAAGTGGGAACAACATTTTATTTGGTGTTGGAAGTTTTGTCTGCTCATGATCTGCAGGGATTTGTCTCTTACAGACTTGTTTGGATTTTTTTAACTGTCCATTGTGTGACTCATTTCAGCGGTGAAGCAATTAATATTTGTCTGAAAAGTTTCCATCAAAATTGTCCTTTTATTTAATTCTTAGGATTTTCTAGACACTGAGCCAGTCTGTTTCCTGATTTTTATAGTTTAGTTTATTGCTATTTGCCTAAGAATCTGTCATTTTTTCCTGATGCTTATTGGTTGCTGATCACTTTTAATTTATTGCCACTTCCTTGTTTTTCCATCATATTTGTTGACGTAGTTATGGCTGGAGTTACATGCACACAACCAGTAACGCAATTAGGGAATACTTTGTCTTTTGGCTAACCAAAAAACATCCCTACAAATGATTAATAGATGAAATATAGAAACTGTAGCATTTCAAAGTTGCCAAAATGTGGAATATTTTACAGTTCAGCAGAGTCATCTGTTTAACAGCCTCTGTTTTGTTTTGTGTATTACTCTCCCATACATATGCTTTTGGTTTTGAATCTTTATTGGTTTTGTCCTTTATTTCCACTCTTTCCTTAGTACAGACACATAGGAAATCATAACTGAAATAATATTCATAGTTTGGTGCATGGTGTGAATAGAAGCAAATACTCTCTGCTTCCATCTGAGAAGCAGACCAGAAGAGGAAAAAAAATTAATAAATTTATATCAGACCTGGTGCAGTGATGTTTAAAATGGAGGCAGGATCAAGTCTTTATCATTTTTAATAAAAGAAATAGGTTAGGCCTGGGAAGAAAAAACAAATACAACTAGCTGAAATATTCTTGTAGTGAATTATTATCAAATCCTTGGAGCTGTTTAGCCCTTTACATTGTCAGGTAAACCTCCCCATGGGATTTGAAGGTGTATTTATTGACTTGGTTATTAAAAAATACATTTGAAATTTTGAAAAGTAAGGATCAAAATCTGGTTTATGCAGAGTATTAAATTTATACTGTTGAAGGTGGAATTAAAATCTGGGCCATGATTTGTAAACCCTAAAACACTTTTGGCACTTTTGGCAAAAGCACAGAATGACTGTTTAAAATCTATTTCCTTTTAACCTCGTCTCTGTATGTCATGAGTTAAAAAATATCCACCAGCACTGTTAATGGCTCAGGGAAATGGGTATGTTAAGGCTTTATTTCAGTGGGGTAGAGGGGAGTGTGTGTGTAAAAATTCACAAAAACAGTGATTTCAGACCTGATAAAAACTGTAACCAGTGTGTTTGGGGTTTTTCAACCCTATTTTAAAGGAAAAACTATATCCATGCAAAAAATATATGAAGATGCGTAAGAACTTATGTCATCAGCTGCATAGCAAGAAATCACCTGTCAGTGCAGTGCAATGGGCAATATCCTGAACTGAACTTTGAAACAATTTAATTAGCTCCAAAACTAGCAAATAAAATTTGTACTCCACGAGGTAACAAATGCTCATCGTGTCAGTGAATGTAAAGGAGAACGAAGGTCGTTTGTGAAAACTCGTGCTTGGTTCTTGGTAACTTTAATCACACGTGTTTTTCCTGAATCCACAGCTTGTGGAGTCATGTGATTATGGGAGAATTCCCAGTTTGATTGAAATTTAACTTCCTCTGCATCCAGCTAAGCTAGAATTTTGAACATTAAAAGCCCCAAGCACATAAAAATAGAGAATTCCTGAAATTTTAGCTAAAAAAAAAAAAAAATTGAAAAATGAAGGGCCTGACTCATAATGTTCATAGTCCAAAGAAGAGGGCTCTTTAAACACATGGTATGTTCATACTCACCTGACTCAGAAAGCACCAAAAACCCAAAGCCAAACCACTCTAAAAAAATCTTGACACAGGATCTTATGTCAGCCAATCTCACNAGAAAAGTCCTGAAACTTTAGCTAAAAAAAAAAAAAAAATTGAAAAATGAAGGGCCTGACTCATAATGTTCATAGTCCAAAGAAGAGGGCTCTTTAAACACATGGTATGTTCATACTCACCTGACTCAGAAAGCACCAAAAAACCCAAAGCCAAACCACTCTAAAAAAATCTTGACACAGGATCTTATGTCAGCCAATCTCACCCAGAACTCTGGATATGGAATGGGGCAGGACAGACCCTGAGCTTTTCAGAATTTGAAAGCAGGTGTGCATACTTCTGGCTGGCATTTCGTATTTGTTTCTCTCTAAGGAAAAAAACAAAAAACAAACCTTATTAAATCCTTTTAAACATTTCAAAGCATCTGAGCAGATTTGACCATCTTTCTCCAACCCCCTGCTTTTATTAAAAAAAAAAACAAAAAATAAACAAACAAAAAACCCCAACCTGAACTCTTCCAAGCTCCCCAAGGAAATTAACTACAAAAAATCTATGCTAATGGAACATTAAAGTTGTAATGTAAAACCATAAAAGTCAGGAAATTCAAAGTTAGGTCTCCCATGGTACCTCTAAGTCTGTCACCTCATGCACATGCACCACGATAGGACCCTCAAAAATGAGCAATTGGGGTAAATACGAGTACCTTGCTAACTGCTCAGGTATTTTATTTATTCCTAAAGTGGTTTTGTTGCTGGTCACCTTCTGGGGCCCTGCACTAATGCAAGTTGTGCTCAGCACGGGGCACTGAGTGCTCACAAATCACCGTCCCCATGCAGGCAGCAGCAGCCAGGGCTTGTCTAAGCCCCGAACCAGCAGAGATGCACAAATTTGTATTTCTTTTATGTGCAACCTTAGCATAAGTTTGGTTAATCTTAAGCAGCAGCGATACAAAAGCTGCAGTTTTGTTTGGGCAGGAGATCAAGTTCTTCATAGAAATATTTTAGAAGGAAAAAGAAAAAATAAAAAGAGAGGAGGAGGAACTGGGGCAGCTGTGCACGAGCGATGGCAGATACCTTATTCTGCGATTCTGTAAAAATAATATTCTAGCGATAGCATTTATGAGGGGGATTTATAGGACAATTTTGCAGCCCACATGTGTATAAGAGTCACCAAAGCAATTCATATCAAGGAAAGAGGGCAACACATTTCAGCAAAGCAATTTTAACAAATATCCTTCCCGATATGCAATATATATATTTATATAATCGAAGGTCTGCATACAATAAACCCAGCAGATTGGTATCTTTCCCCAGTTCTAGTTTTTGACACCCTCCTCAGCCCTAAGCATGAACAATGAGCTGCCACTCAATAAGCACAACTGACCGGAAGAATCAAAACAATTCTTGGAAAAAAAAATTAGGTTATCATTCATTAGCTCTCTATCATTTGGCCACCAGTAGGCTGCAGGATATGAGGGCCATTTAATTAGGCCTTGCACTACTCTCTGGTGTGAAAAAGGCTCTCAAAAGCTTTGATTCCCCACAGCTTCACAGCAGGAAGTTGTTGGCGATAATTGACACAGGATTTCCTTGTTAACCAGCAGCAGACATGCTGGATTAAAGCGACAGAGATCTAGAGAAGAAAGTGAAAAGAGATAAGAAGCTCGGAAAGACTTCTGCTTATTTTGCACTTGAGGATGATGAGCAAATAGCAATAACAAACTGGAGTGCTGCTCCCTGTGAGTAAGGCCTCCACTTATCAGACCCATTTCAGCTTGACTGATCAAAGATTGACTTCCCTTAAAATAACATAGGCCTGGGGTTTGTTAGTTTATTAAGCTGCAGGTTTTATGAATTATCGCAGTTTTAAAGATGGATTGCAGTTTATGTGAAGGAGTAGGGGATTATCAGGTTTTCATCTAAACAATTATAAAATATCACAGCTGAAAGCTTACTTGCAAATGACATCATTTTCTTCTGCAAACTAAACAGGTCATTGTATGCCTTCATGTAAGCATTTCCACCAAGTGCACACATACAGTAAAATTAACTCTGCAGCTGAGATGATAGCCCAGTAAAATCTGTATTTTAACTTCAAAAATGCATGCAAGCCCCATATTCCCTTATGCTGGTCCAAAGGTAATTGTATTTAATTTTTGACCGGGACCTTTTAGGTCTAGTTACGCTAAAGAAAGGAAAGAGAGAAATGGCCTATTGAAATCTTTCCTTAAATGTGGTCGTGATAAATGGAACTGAAACAGATCCACATGAGTATAGTTAAATGAAATGTCCACTTTAGAGCAGAAACAATTATTGGATATCACTTAATAACTTAACCTTACAACAGCACATGTGGCATTAATAAAGAACTGAGAGTAATAAAAGCTACTACTACTCCTATGCTCAGTGCACACAGGCAGGAGTGTGTGTATGGGCAGGAGCCCGGGGAAAACCAGGACACTCAGGGGGCAGGAGCAGGGAAGGACAGAGGACCAAGGCAGGAGGTAATGGGCCAGAAATGGTACTGGGTGAGGTGGAAAGGGAGAGGCAGGTGCAGCAGGGGATGGGACACGGGCAGGCAATATATTTATATATTGCATATCAGGAAGGATATTTGTTATCCTGAGCCATAACTACAACCCTTTGCTGGCTACTGACCACCTGTGAACTCCCTCATCACAGCTGAGCCCCATCCTTTGAGGCAGCCCTGAAGGGAACTGCACAGTCCTGGATCACCAGTGGGGTTACCACAAAACCCAAATAGATTCCCGGGGTGTATTCCCTCAGCTGGGAAGGGGGAGGGATCGTGTGAGTGCTGCTACATCCAGGATCCTGCAGCTGAACTGTGCAGTGCCCGGAAATCTCTGCAGGATGGAGAGGTCCTGGATAAAGCTGTCCATGGCGGGTACATGTTCTCCTCTGTACTACCAACATCCTTTTCAGCAAGGACACGCAGCTGGTAAATTACCATGTGTTTTAACCAAGATGACACAGCACTAATTCCAGGGGCACTGCAAACAGAGAAGTTTTTTTAAGTTCAGTGGAGTTTTACACATGGAGGGTCTGCTGAATGAGGCCCAGAGCGTGGGATCCATTCAGAGATAGAATTTCTTTTCTGTGGCAAATGGAGGTCTCGTGTTGTGCCTCTGCATTTGTACTGTGATACCTAACACATACACTAATTAATTTGCTATTGTACAGTCAAAATAAATAATGTTTTTTCTCATTTATCATCATTTCTAGCTTACATTGTCAAGCTTCTTTAGAGCCTGATACAAATCTCACTGTAACCACTGACAGGCCTTGTGTTGACTCAGCTGGGCATGTGCCCTATTGCTCTGTCCCATCACCACAGAAATGGTTAGCAGAAAAAAATGAGGCTCTGGTCCAGTATTTCGGGGTTCTTGAGCAACCTGTTCTTACTCTGCACAGAGCAGGGGGAGGTGTTAACAAACACCCCCATCGCAGCACCGGACCCGTGTGAAGGATTAGTACCATAATATGTCACATTGTAGGTGTTAATTTTTGTTTTGAAATATAGAGTGACATCACACTTTGCAAAAAACAGTTTTGCACATTTTGAAGGGAGAAATACGGATTTAGTGAATTTCTTGCTAATTTAAATATTGATTGTTATTGATAGTCCGTGCAGTTTTTAATGGTGAAGAGCAGAATTGAATTACTATTAAACTTCTTTGAGTTGCTTTAGTCATGTATTTTTTTCAAAACTAGCATTATTGCCATGGACTTATAAACAGACTGATAAACTTTTTTTTTTTTAATATTTTAAACAAAGACTCTATTCTATTTTACTTTTGACACAACAAATTGAGATTTGTGGTCAACTAGTAACCAGCTTCATAGACTAATCCACCTTAAGGCTAGCAAAAGAGTTCGTTAATTTTCCTGGGAAATAAGGTTTCTTTAATTCACATATCTACATATGGTAGATATGATTCTTTCATTTGCTATGGCATTTGATAAAATCCTACTTTTATAAATGATGCATCTGCTTTTAATGTCTTAAATCCTGTGATTGAATAGACAAATCTTCCCCCTTGTCTTGGTTTTTTTTAATATTTAAAAGGCCTTACTGCCCTAAAACATACATCAAGAAACATTGTAATAGAGAAATACACTTTTAAGACAAAGTGACAGATTTACATATCTGTGTGATGTGACTCTCTTGACAACCAATAAATGTATTATATTGATGAAGTGAATATGTTCTCTATCTGGTCATTTTCAACTGGAAACTAATAACCAGCATCACCGTATCAGGCATGCAATAACCTGGGTTAAAACTAGGTTCATCAAATAAATCACTCAGGAATTTTTCTATTTCTTTCCCAAGACACGTTGCACATCTGCTTAGTGAAAGGAGGAAAGAAGCAATATTTCTTTGATCAAAGTCTTTTTTAATATCCTTGTATCTGTCCTTTGGGAATGCTATCTCTGGACTTCGGCCGGGCAGAGACACTCAGCATCTCCTGAAAGGTGCTAAGCACCCTTTTACTGCCATCCACTGCAGCAGGAATATTCTGTTCCTTGCAAGATAGGGCTCCTCCAGAACATTTGCTGATGCTACATTACTTCCTAATGATCCAGGGAAAGACATAAATTCAGAATCTCCAAAAACAAAACACAAGGTGTTTTTAATGAGTCCCAGTTTATATCAACAGCTTTCAGGGGGAATAAAAAATAATAAAGAATTCTCAGGCTGAAAAGAATACTGTATTAAATTTACCCCGAGCCTCTATCTCATAGACATGAAACACCTATACATATGTAGAGATCTCTAAGAAACACTTTGAAAAGCTACGTTGTGCTTTTAACTTTTTATAAAGTCTTATTAATATCATTTAGAGTAGCCATGTGGCTGCCTTCCTGCCTGGCCTCTTTTACTGTAGGCTTGGCAGTTGTTACCCCAAGCGCCGCACATGTGTGGATGGAGCTGAGCGTGGGCAGCGGCCATTTCACTGAGGCGGCTGGGTTTTGTCATATTTCAAACTGGCAACCCTAATGCTTCTTCTTACGGGATACAAATCCGGTATGAAATTCCCGGAGTCGAGCCAAGGCCTGGCCTGGCACAGGCAAATCAGGGGGTTTTTTTCAGGTGAGGATGATTGCAGAAATGTATAGACCGTGGGGGATTTTTAATGTGCTTCCATTTCTGCTGGAGCCACTGAGAGTTAGGGCAGGACCTGAGGATTTGCAAGATCAAAGAGTGGACGTGCAGCCCCCGCCCACAATTCTAGCTGTGGATGGAGGGCTTTTCCTTGACTGGATGGGAGCCAATATCCACAGCCCAGACTTGCCCTGGTTTCAGGTCAGGAATATGTTGAAAACAGGCAATGAAGCTGGTGAAGGGTCTGGTAAATATGTCCTGTGAGGAGCAGCTGAGGGAGCTGGGGGCGTTTAGTCTGGAGAACAGGGTGCTCAGGGGAGACCTCATTGCTCTCTACAACTCCCTGACAGGAGGGTGTAGTGAGGCGGGGATCAGTCTATTCTGCCATGTCTCAAGCGAAAGGATAAGAGAAAATGGCCTGAAGTTGCACCAGGGAAGGTTCAGATTCAATATTAGGAAATAATGTTCACTGAAAGACTGTTTGGACATTCAGTTGCCCAGGGCAGTGGTGGAGTCACTCTCTCTGAAAGTGTTCAAGAGGCATCTGGATGTGGCACTTGGGGACATGGTTCAGGGGTGTTGATGGTGGTGCTGGGTTTTGGCTAAATAGTTTAGGTGGACTAAATAATGTTGGAAGTCTCTTCCAACCTTGATGGTCTTGTGATAACACAGAGAGGGAAAATGGCAGCTACATTGCTTTTCTTTATCCTGGAGCTTGCTAGCTAGTAAATGTGGCAGAGAAGGAGCTGGAAGTGCCTCAAAGAACAGCCTTTTGGCATCCTGATGTATTCCAGACCCACAGACCCCCAAGAGCCTGGACCCCCTCTACCTGTCCATGTTGCCATGGAAGAGGCAAAGCCCTGCAGGAAGCACAGGTCAGGTCTGCTGAAGACTCCTGTGTTTCCACAATCTATTTTCTTTTTTATGGCAGGGCAGAACAATACAGACACAAGCCAAAAATAATTTGGATAGGAGTTGCTTTCACAGGCTTAAGGCCAAATGCTCAAAAAACTTTTAAATTGGGCAGTAGGGGCTTGGTGTCACTTTTCTTGCTGCTCCCTAGGTGCTACCTGAGAATCAGATCTCATACAAGTTATAGTGAGATGTGTTACAGGCCCAGCACTGCATTTCTAGGTAGGGCTTGTGGCCATAAAGTCACCCTACACTTTTCATTACAAAGCACCATTTCCATCAACTGCATGGGCAGACTTTTTGTCCACCTTGCATGTCTTACTTGGGCTTGGATTTTTGGGTAAGGATATGGTACAAAACATTCAGCAGGGATTTCTTTCTATAGTAAAGGATGCCTCCCCTGCAATTTTGTGCAAATCTGTGCCCACTCAGCTTTGGCATAACAGTAAACCTCTATGTTTTTGCTTACCAGAGTCTGGTTAGTACTTCAGAATTCTCCCCAGTTAGCAGCTCACATGCAGCTGGACCCCCTCATGAAATAAGGAGAATATTATAAGGAGAAGGGAAGATGTTAGGGGATAGAGGCAGACACATCTTTAACCATTTTTCTGCTAGATCCTGGCTTTTTATATAAATATATAAATAAATAAAACTGCAAATCTACTCTGTTGGCAACAAATAGGTGGGAAACCCACCTGCTAAGCTGAGTTCTCAGCCCTCTCTTAAGGCTGAGCCATAGATGGGATAACAATCTACCAGTTCTTTTATTGTACCAGTTACAGAATTGACAAAACATATCATCTAAAATCAAAGTAAAATCCACTCAGTTTGTATATCTAACAGTATATATGGGATACAAATAACACACAAGAAACAATATAATTAAATTCATAATCCATTTAAATTTATTTAATCTATATTTTCACTTAAACAGCTCTTAAATGATAGTATTTTAAAGACAGTATAATTTTCCAAATAAACTGCTAGATAACATATCCAAGGAAAAGCAGGCACGAACTTCTGGAAATGTTTTTTTCCTTGTATTTGCATGTGTGTTTCATGTCAATTCACCTGAAAAAGTACGCTTAAGGCAGCAGTACCTGAGTGTAAATTGTTTGGATGAGTAGGCTGGAATAACTTGTGATACCATGTTTACTACCACAAACTGAAATTCAGCGTGGTGCTCACGAGAAGATTTCCACCCCATCTGAGATCCGAAGTTAATTCCCAGTGCTACTGATTCCACGGGGCTTCTATCTTTGTTCAGGAGATAAGTGGGATTGAAAAGCTCCCAGCAACTTCACTAGGGCCCAGAAGATTTGGATTAATTTCACTCAAAGATTTTCCTTAACTGGATGTCATACAACTTTTAAAAAGTGGCTTGCTACCTAAAAGAGACGCACTGGATCACAGAACTAGCATGACATTTGAGAGAAAAGGAGAAAAACCTGCTTATTTTGACCTGGAAGTAAAAGGTGGTTGGTTTGACATCACGGTGAAAATATCTGTGTGCACCTGCATGAACAGAAGAATGCAGTTACCTGAAGAGTGAAAAAGTGGGAATATTTGCCTGTTTGTTGATAGCAACATCTCATGGCAGAGGCAACTTTCGTCTGTGCTCCAAGCTTAAGTTTTATTTATTAAAAACTAGTAGTTGTACTAGTAGCTTGCTTTTTTATTTAACTCCTAAACATGAAAAGCAAATGTGAATCAACCTCTTTAAATTAAATATGAGAAACAATTACGTTTTGACAGTTTAATTGCATTCTTCCTCCAATATGGCATTCTAAACAAGATACCACATGTATTTAGCATGCTGATTATATTTTTAGATTGTTTTGCAATTAAGAAAGTATCCCTAAAAGAGATAAAATAATTGGTTGACTAAATCACTATTTCTTGAGGGAACAATATTAAGAAATGAATGTTGAATGGCTATATCCATAATAATTAGCTTTTAAATCACTGCTTAAAGGTTTTAGGTTTTAGCCTTCAAAATTGTATCTGTCATTCAATTTGCTGCATATTATTCAACTTTGCTTATGTAAAGAAAAAAAGGAAAAGATCCAACTACTGCCAGCAAAACAGCCTTCAGTGTAACTGACAGAATCTCCTGACTTTCAGTGGCAAAAACCCAGGCACCCAAAATGTCTTTCATTAGCGCTGTCCTGGTCTGTCTCTGATGGTTGTTATGCTATTGATGCTGAAAATAGAAAAAAGGATACTCACTTATTTCAATCACTGACTATTCAAGCACGTTCCAGCTTCCCTGGAGTGGAGGGTGACCTTCACATTGCTTTTATTGTTTTGTATAAGTCACTTCCTTACTTTTTTTGATTAAAAAAATGAAGATTAAATACCAAGATGTTTCATGAGCTTCTGTCATTTTTCCTCAAGAGTTGATTAAAATAGGATGGTGGGATCTGAATTTGAAAATGCACACCCCCATTCCTCAGGTTAAAACAGCTTCCGGTTGACAATCTTCCCAAATTTCATTTCAAAAATAAATCAATCTATCTAAAAGATGCACATTGGAATCAAACTTCCGATTCTGTTGAAAAAAAATTGTGTTTATAATTATCATTTCAATCCACAAGCATCTCCCAAACATCCTCTTTTATTTTTACAAAATATTTTTGTCTTTTCATACTGACAACAAACTAAAAAAAAATCTCACTTTCTTCCAGTGAAGTAAATGCAAGTTTTTATTCTGAGCATTTTCTATGTAAATTTGTGCAAAGCCAAGTCAGTATTGAGAGAAGACACACAGTAGGCTCATGATTCACAACAAGACCATATGGAATTTCCTGGAATTTGATTTTGAGATATCAAATAAAATTGTGTTTAGGAGGAGGAAAGTGAGAGGCTGAACTGCAGCTGAGTCTGGAGCAGCGTTGTTAAGACTTTTCACTAGGAATATAAAGTTTGACCTGCTTGCGATGCTCTTCAAGGTGCATTGATTTCATACACTTCCTACTGAGGTGCACACAAAAATATGTGGGTAGAGGTGCCAGTAGTTCATGGATGAGTGATTTGTGAGGGGAAAGAGAGGTGAGCCCAAGCATATGGGACAGAGTGAAGAAGACATGCTGGTGAGAAGCGGAGTGCAACAATGCCGAAGGGTCTAATCAGCTGAAAATGTTCCCAGTGCTAGTGCAGAGAGGGTCTGTTCCAGAAGGTTTAAGAACATTAACCGGATAGGTGGGGAGAGAGAACTGGGATTGCCCAGTAGACACAGCTGGAATGAGCCCACAGACATTTCAACACACAAGCTCACAGCATCACACTTTTCTATTCTTCTGTAAAAGGCCTGTGAATGCATGATTCACACTGGCTGTTGAAATAAATGCCTTTCTCTACTGTAGTGCAGTGTAATTCTATATAATAACTGGCAAAAACAGGGTAACAAGAGACCTTTATTTAGTGCACAGTCTTAAGTGCAAGGTCCCAGAGAAACAGCAGGGTAACAAAGTGTACCTCATCATGTGCAGGAAATGATTTCAGAACTGTTTCCAAACTGGGATTTGGAAAGAAAGAAGGGGTGGCAAGATACAGCCATGAGCTCTTTCCACCCAGCTTTGCTGAACTGTGAAAATCCTGAAGAAAGTCATGATAAGAACCTGAAAGAAGGCAGCACACCTTGTTCGTGCTTCTGGCTTTTCAACAGCAGCTGTGCCAGTTCAGGATATTGCGTCCCCACAGACCTCACCATGCTTGAGATGATGGTTCTGCGTTTTGCAGGCTGAGAGCTGACCTATCTCCTCTTTAGTTCAAAGGCTGTTTCCTGATGCAAATTGTCAAAAACAGCTCCAACATCGCAGTGGCTGCAGTTGGAATAGTTACACCCAAATGAGCTTTCAGGTCACAGGTTTTGATGGCAGCTTATCAATAGCTGAGCAAAGATGGCTTCTTCCATGCCAGCTGCTATGTGGCAGCACAAACATCTAACTCCCATGGAGTTACAGCCAGCAAACCCCTAAATCATCCTGCACCTTGTGCTGCCCCAGCCTGGCTGCTATTCCAGCCAGGGTACCGGGTCGCATGAGATCAGCAATGTGATCGCCCAAAAACTTAGTGCAGGGATGTGGAAACTCATCAGGCTGGGAGTGCAATGGAAGACAGAAGAGTAGGGAAGAAACAAGTGTCAGATGAGCTCAGCAATCCCTTCCTTGCACTGCATAAGTTTTACCCAGTACTACACAGACTCCAAGTTCCAGCTGTTTCTGAGACACTCAGTGAAATAGGTAGATTGATGGACAAATTTATTTCTTATGACAAACAGCCAATATTCATAAATCAGATCCCAGCACTTCAAGAGTCCTACCACCAAGATCCCCCTAGGGACTGGAGACAGGTAAGATTCCTGTCTCTGTGCACTGCCTACAGGAACCAGGCAACCAGTTTCTTAACAAGGTGCTTAAGGCAAGGGTCTAAAGCAAGTGGGAATGAGCCTGGATGCCAGTGGCCACCTGGAGATGCAGGGACAGCAAGCTGATGCTTTCATGGACCTGATCCTTTCTTACAGCAGCAATAAAACGGAATGAATTTATGGGTCTGTAGCATGTTGCTGGGATTCTTTCCCCAGCTCTCTTAATGCAACAGATCTGATCCAGCCTAAGTACGCTGTGGAAGAAAAAGACATGGGGAACCTCTAGTTTAGGTTTAAACTTTGGACTTTAACAACAGGCGGTTTTTGGCACGGAGGAGAGATTTTAAATGAGCACAAATTGGTGAGCTAAAGATTGAAAAAGGGGGCAAATTATTGAGATTCGGGCCATATATTTTGGGGAAAACAGACCAAAAGTAATATCTATTCTAAGGAAAAATACTGATAAACTGTGGAATTACAGGCCAACTCTTTCTTCTTTTTCCTAACAGTCTGGAGTATGCCTTGTAGCTCATCATATTTTTGGCTTCTGGCACATATTTTATTAACTTCCATTATGTACAGAAACAAAACAGACCACTATTTAAAAAAAATGCTGTGAGTAAAAAAAGAAATGGCATATTCAAAGACTAATTAAAGACTCTCTTAAGAAAGTTAAAAGCTGAGAAGAGTTTGAGACACTTTTGCACACAAATATTACAGAAAAATATGAAGCCATTTTCATCCACATTTGTCAGCCATGTGAATTCCCCAGAGATTTAGTTTGGCTTCTCCATTTAAAGCATTACAGATACTGAAAACTGAGGACTAAAAATCTGGCTTGCTATCAAACCCAAGTTAGAATTTAGATGATGCAGGAGAAATCAACAGAATTGGACCTCCCTTAACCCATTCCAGTCTGCTCAGTTACTGTCACCAGTAGAAATTGCTTCATTTGCCAAAACCCTTTAAGCCCAACACTTGATAAAGATGCCTGCAAAGCTAAGAAACCATAAAACTATCAGCATAAGATGAATACTGTTAGGGACAAAAGATATCCAGGAACACAGGTTTGGGTTTTTTACACTCCTGCTATTCCAGAGATCTGGTCTAATCTGCGAAACTTGTAGGTGACACACAGATCACAAAAAGCATGGGCATGCAACGTTATCAACTGCCTTGTGATCATGGAGTGAGACTACCAGCATGGTAAACCCTGGTACTGCTGGCATCGGTGTTGCTGCTCCTGTTACTCTTTCGTAGTGAGCATTTTGCCTCACACACCAAGCCCTGTCTGCTCCTCAGGTGTAATATAGGCTGAACATGTTCTGGAGAATATTCAAGACAATCCCCAGTAACTTTAGAAAAGTCCTGTGGAAGAAATGTGTCCAAGGCAAAAGGCCTATTTTCAGAAGTCATGCAAGATGAAGGAGGGCAGGGCCCAAAACTGAAAGCACATTAGATAAATAAAGACACGATCATAGAATCACAGAATGTTTTGGGTTGGAAGGCACCTTAAAAGTCATCTAGTTCCAACCCCCTGCCATGGGCAGGGACATCTTCCACAATCCCAGGTTGCTCCAAGCCCCATCCAACCTGTGCTTGAATCCTTCCAGCGACAGGACGTCCACAGCTTCTCTGGGCAACCTGTTCCAGTGTCTTACCACCCTCACAGGGAAGAACTTCCTCCTAATATCCAATTTAAATTTACCCTCCTCCAGCTTAAAACCATTCCCCCTTGTCCTATCAGTGCATGCCCTTGCAAAAAGTCTCCGTAGAAATAAATTATCTTTTAATATAAAAATCTTCTAAAGCCCGTTTTCAGAAGAGTAATAGAGCTGCCAGTCCAACACCTGCAGGGTTGGAAATAATTTACTTAGCCTCGCCGACTTTGAGGCAGGCTCTTCATTTGATGAATGGCCCAATTAAACATCTGTTAATCACTACGTTATCTGGAGGTGGAATACCTACTTCTCCTATCCCCTCTCCCTGCCAGATAAGATCGGGGAGCCCCCAGGACAGCAGTGGGCAGCCCAGCAGGGCTCGGAGGAGGTGGCCGGGGCGCAGAGCCTGCGGTCACCCGCCCCAGGCAGCGGCTGTGGGGCTGTGCCTCCCTCCCCCTCCCCACAACCTCCCCGTAACCTCGGGCTCCTGAACCCCCGTGTACATTTTAGGCCTTGATAATAAAGCAACATCTGCAAACTTACAAGTGCTTTACTCGAGTTAATTGAGTAAATTGAAGCAAGCTGCGGTGCAGGGGTGATCTATGATCCCAGGTTGCGGGCCGAGAAGGGAGACAACAGATTTACTGCAAAGACAGTGGGCGGCCTTTTGTTCAGGCCCTGGTTCACGGGAAGTTTGAGGTCATGAGGGATTAAAATATCTTCAGAAACAAATGGAATAATTTGGCTGAAATATAAGGCACGCAGTGCCAGCTCATGCCAGGAAACCAGGGGTGATTTATGTGCCTTCAATCCAACACATTTTTCTGATATCTGCCCCATTAAGTTGAATTTATAGATTTTTGGGAGAATATGTATCCTCGTCTCTCCTATTCTGACATGTTTGTGCTCTGGGGAGCAGTTCCAAGGATTGCAAAATAAATAAAAGGGTGCATTACCTTGCATTCACAATGCTCTGTTTGCATCTCAGGGGAGGAAAAAGAAAAATAAAGAAAAGGAAAAAAAAAAAGAAACGGGACCAAACCAAACTCCCAACCTCCCATTTACTATACTTGTTTGGGAATTACTTATTAAAAAAGACATTAAACAGGTAATGCTCTTTCTCCTATAATCTGTACAAGTCATTAAGTTTAAGCACAATTCGCCACCTTGAAGCAATTGGATACATTGTAATTTGTTTTATGGTCTCGCAGATGCAAGGTATTTGCCGAGCTATAAATACATAAAAGTGGTTTATACGAGCAGCCCGTACCCTGCACGAGTCAGGCAGGGAGAGCCTCTCCAGGTCTCCCTATTCCCAGGCACACACACGCACACGCGCGCGGGTTCGTGTGCTCTATCTGTTTGGGTTTTTTTTCTTTTTTTTTCCCTTTTTAAAAGCCTGACTCACTTTTAGTGGGACATATTGTCCCTTTTGTAGTTTCTCTGCCGCTTTATTAAACCCCAGATTCCTTACAAAACTGTACAATTTTAATAACACAAATCCACGCGGGCCATAAAGCTGTCGAAATGTACATAGCACCAGCCGTGATCAGCTGCAGTGATATCATCAACCCTGATTAGCCAGGGCCGGTCACGCGACAAGGTTTTATTACAAGTGCCATTTACATTTTTGACAGTTTTACAAGGCTTAATGGCTTTGTATTAAATACATTGTGTTTCAAGGAAACTGACAGTTCGGGGTATCTTGTAAATACGGTGCTGCGGCATTTCCTCCGAAGCAATGCTGAGGAAAAATGAAACATCCAGTGTTTCTCTTGTAAACACGGACGTTTAGCCAAAAACAAAAGTTGACCTGAGCCAAAGTTTAAGTCCAAGCATCAAAAAAAAGCCAGGAAAAAATATTTTTTTTTTTAATATAGATATTTATTTATATGTATCAAGCTACAGATGCCTTGTAACATACTAAAACTTTCTGTAGCAAAAGCATTTAGCAATCACTGAAACACCTGAGGCATGTTCCCCACAGAAATTTATGAGAAAACGCTCTTTGCAAAAGTTTCCTACAAAAACCTGATTTATTGTTTGATTCTCTTACAAACAAAAAGCACTGCCTGGGGACATTAAAGTATTTCTGAACTTATTTACCAAGGTGGTATCCATTCTTAATCTTATGAGGAAACCTTTCCTAAGATGATAATTTTTCATATGTTTTTATCAGAAATGAGGATGAAATTCACACTGTTGCCTCTGTTTCTGCTTGGATCTTTGGGTTCACTTGGGCTTAAGATAGAGATGATTAGAAGGAAACATCTTTGAATGGCAGTAAGTCAAAATCTGAATTAAAATCTCTACTTTTTGGTATAGAACAGTCACTTCAGAAATTCAAAGGAATCCCTCAACCTGAAAACCACCGTGACTTGAAGCAGATATGCATTTTCGCAGGAAAATCAAGAGCAGACTGACCATTTAAGACCTAAGCATCAAGTGTAAGTTTTCCCCCCCACAGAGTATCTACTTACGCATGTAATAATTCTCCTACTGATTAAATTTGTGCAACCTGTTATTTACTATATGAATTAGGTTATTAATCCCAGATGTATTTCATTTACTGCTGTTCCTGTGCCAGTTTCCCAACAAACAGCACAAATATCCCTTATCATTTACACACACAGGTTTTATTAGTTTGATTATATCAGCATAATAAAACTGATACAGTCTCTTTATATTGCAACCTTTTCTTTAGGTGGTGACCAGTATGAATTTACTCACACCACTAGAAATTCTGCCATTACCAGTGGAAGGAATGCTTTTGCTGCTGCACCAGAAGACACACTAGAAATTAACTATTTAGGTTAAATAAATGAATAGTGGCAAAGCAATACTCTCAAATGAAATTTGAAAACCAGCATAAAAAAAATTAGTTTACTCTGGGCCTTAAGTGTTAAAAGACTGATATTTCTTTCTCCAGCCTGATGTAAAACAGAGTAAAACATTAGAGCCATTCTGATGCTTTTTGAGTGTAAAGTTCCTTAAAGTCTAAATTCATGAAGAAAAAAATAATTAAAAGTATGATCACTTACCATCTTTGATGATATCAGGGAGCAGTAAGGGAGCTGCTATCTTGTTTTGTCACAAACACACATAATTAATTTCAACTTTAGATAGTTTCTAGAGGTGCTTCTGGCATGTCCCCGTATTTATTACCATGGTCTTTTCAACCACCATACTGATGACTTAAAATAGGCTCAGCCATTTGATTCACTCTAATTCTGCACACATCGTTTCAGTGATGTCTGTGGCCCATATCCAGATGATCTACTGAACAGACAGTTCTCAATGCAAAAGTGCTACAGTGTCCATAGAAATTACCCCCAAATGCTGTAAAAGTACAAGAGGAAGACAGGTATTTGGGATAAATCATGGTGGAGTACTTTTAGTAAAGTAAATCTGTCATTGCTTGCCCAACAGCTTGAAGGCTGTTGTGTCTGCCCTTCCTTCTTTCCTTCCTTCTTTCCTTCCTTCCTTCCTTCCTTCTTTCCTTCCTTCCCGGCAGTGATTTCTCCTAGAAGTAACCACAGAAAGGCTGAATGTCATTCATGTTATTCTTTGAGGCTCTCTCCCTGCATCCACACACTCCATGGAACCCTCCAGCACACATCCTCTCCCTGAGGTCTCTGCTCCCCATCCCCATCCAGCCACAGGACAGCTAAAGGGCTTCCACCCTTCCAGCCTGCCGCTGAATCCTTTGCTGGTGCTCCACAAGAGCCACTTTGACCTAATGCTGGGGATTTTCTCCACGGAGACCTGCCCACTGTATAGTATGAAGTTACTGGCGGAGGTTCTTCCAACCCAATGCCTGTGGCAGCTCCATCACTTTTAGGCTGGTGATGGGGAAGGAGCAGCCAGACTCCAAACACGCTCGGGTGGCACATGGGACATGTAGGAACCATTCTCAGGAGGGTGTTGCTCTCCCATTCCCACATTCTCTGCCAGCACGCTGCTGCTGTGGCTGAGGCACCCCTCTGGTGAGTGACACCCAAGCAGAGATCGTCCTTCCTCCTCCTCATGGTTGCACAACCCAGAGCCAGCATCCTTGGCCCCCGCTGCCTGAGCAGCAGGTTGTGGATGGGCTGTTCTGTATTAACGTTGGGAAATGAAAGTGAAAGCACATGTGAGACCTGCTGAACAGAACAGCAGAACTGGAGACTTAGCTGTATGCCAGAAGCCACAACCAGATAGAAATCACAGGTTAGTCAGGAAATTACTTGCATTTAATTTGGGGCCATG
The DNA here is from genome assembly GCA_013399875.1 of Gymnorhina tibicen. Taxonomy (NCBI): domain Eukaryota; kingdom Metazoa; phylum Chordata; class Aves; order Passeriformes; family Artamidae; genus Gymnorhina; species Gymnorhina tibicen. The sequence goes on from VXAZ01001668.1 coordinate 1,485,363, forward strand.
TCTCCTGGGAGGAGGCTGGCCTTTTCCTGTTGTGCAGCGATGTTGCCCCTGGGTATAATTTGCCTTTTTCATAAGCAAGGGTGCTATCTCCTCCTTCCTCAAAGAGACCTTTCAAAGCCAGCTGAGGAGAATCAAATGTGGCACATTAGCAACAGGACAATGGCAAAGTCATTATAAATTGACTTCCTTACTGTGAGCTGCAGTAATCTGGATGTATTACTAGCATGATTCTGCAATAAAACCGAAGCAGCCAGTTCCTCCACTGGAATTAAAAACACCCCTCTCCCTACTGACTTCAGAGAGGTAAGGAGTGCTCCCATCCTCTGGGGATGAGGTGAGGAGCCCGGCACATAAGTATTCTGCTCCTTATGAGTGTGCCCAAGGGAAGGAGGCTTTCCAAGCTGGCGTGGACATGGCCACAGGATGCAGACTGCTCTGCGAGTCTCAAAAGAAGAAGCAGCAGACTCATTTGTACTTCCTCCTATTCCACATCTCTGGTGGGTTGGCAGTAAGAGACGGCAGCACAACTGCCACGATGCTGCTTTTCTTCCCGAAAAAGAGCTGCCTCAGCAATTAAGGAGGACATCTCTGACTGCCATAATTAAGAGCAGGAGCAAAAGCTGGTCCCCTGCTCTGGTTCACCAATTTCCCAAGTGCTGCATCAGCGAGGCTGTGTCTGCCAATGGCTCCTGAGCAGGGCTGGAGGAGCCTTTAAAGCAGATCCTGTAAGGTAAAGCATCTGCCAGTTTTTCCCCTTGCATTTTTTTCCTCACACCTTCCACACAAACAATGGCAGCTTTTACAAGCATGTGTCTGCCATAAAATGAGGACTCACTGTAAAAATAATGTTTCATTCAAAGCAAGCAGGTTTTTAAAGGTGTGTTTTCTGCAGGGCAAGGGGTTTTCTAACAGTTCTTTGCTCATGCTTCCAGAGAATTCATTAAAATGTTACTCTGGATCAAATGAACAACTTCTTAATGTAGTTACAAGTTTTTCCTGCTTCTTAACTTAAATTTAAGAATTAATGGTTGTGATCAAGTATAATTACCACCTCTACTGGAGATGTTATGGTACCACGTGTATTCTCTATATCACTTCTTATGACCAATTATTCAATGTCAGCAACTTCATATTTTGCAGCTTTTTGGCAATGATTGACTCTCAGTGTCCCTTGTAGAGAGCATCACTCCTTTACATCAGTGGGATATGAGGTACACGCCGAGTTCATTTGCTGGAAAAGCCAAATCTCAAATGCTGATACTAATACATCCCTCTCCATAAACCATGATAAGATTCCACACGATCATCCCATCACCAAAATATGAGCAGGATTAGCCACAGGAGGCTCCAAAATTAGTGACTTGTATGGCATCTGCAATGATTACTTTTTTCTTAAGCATTGATTGTGAGCACCAGCTCTTTCCATTCTGCACAGCCTGAGCCATCCAGCATCTCAGCCTCATGGTCACAGCATGTCCACCCCAAAGCACCAATGTTCCTCTGTTCCCAGAACTTTCCAGAGCACCTGTAAACAACAAAATAATGAAATAAACAGAAGCAAACAAAACAAACCCACCAGTGCAGGAACTGCAACTTCCCCGGCCTTGAAGGGGTTAATGAATTCCAGTTTGGTGTAAGTTAGGATAACTATGACTTTCCCATGGCAATAAAACTCCATATTAAACTCAGGTCTTGGTTCCCCAGGCCTCACACAACCTCATTTTCAGGTGAAACTATGGGATGCTGATGGGAGTTTTGCCACAGAGAGGGGTATGGAGAGCCTTTGGTCGATGCCCTTCTGTCCCGGGGGACAGAGAGATTCTCTGCCAGCACCAGCTGCAAGCCCAGTCCTGCCTCGGACTTCCAGGACTGGGCTCAGGGAACTGGAGCCAGACAGGTTGAGGAGAACAATATAGTCCTTCTTATATTTCACAAGTTCTGTTTTTCACAGTTCTGCTAAGAAAATCTATTTACAGTATTGAAACAATGTAGGCCATAAAAGTAGTTTAGTGGGCTACCAAAAGATTGAGTTAAGCCCTCACCTAATTAAAAATATCCTGCAAGCTGTGAATCTATGGGGGCGATTTAAAACAATTTTTGAAAGTAGTTTCTCTTGGGGTTACAATGTGGAGTTTTTATTTATTTATTTATTTTTAATCTATTTCTTTATCATTAACTTATCTGTTCTTTTCTGGCTTTGTTTTGTTTGAAAAGTGAATTAACATCCGACTGCAGTCTTTAGCTTTGGCTTGCTTTTAGTTCCATATACTGTCACTTCTATTAAAAAGATTCTAATTTTTTTTCCCCTTTGTCTACAATGCGTGTAAAGAAAAGTGACCGAAAGGAGAGGTTAAGAATAGTTTCTTTTTTTCAGATCTACGTTGATTGAATTAAAATGTTTGAATTTTATTGAACAGGGAAAAAGAGATTTTTAAAAGCCTATCTGTAGTCTACTATAAAAGCATTTTTTTTAATAAAACTTCTGTTTAAAAAGTATGTTATTAGCAGTATATCCTGTGCTGCATATTAATAAAACAATGGAATTTTGTATTTCTTTTTCTCATAAATTACATAATTCAAACCTTAAAACACCTTTAATGAACACTGACTCGGCATGTGGCACTTAATAAAACTGGGCTAAACTCGTTTTCTGCCTGACAGGCTACCAGTGGAGAATGTGCCCTACAAGTAAATGATTAAGAGGCAGAAATCTTTTCTGGACTACTATTAAACACTTCAAAGATTTTCAAAGTCAGATAAAATGAAAAGCAAATGTGTTTCACTGCCTCTCAAATACCTCAAATGTTTTAGCAGGTGCAAGCAATGAAACCTTCTGTAGTGACAGCACTTTAGGGTCTGCAAAGTGCACCCTACTGAATTATGGGAATGCAGGGCTTACTTCATAAAAATTCATGATTTTAGATGAGGAGAGATGTATGTCCTTAATACCCATCTACATATGTAGCACAGAAGGAGAGTCCCGTTGTGTCTCCGGTGTCACTTGTCTTAACCCTTGCTGGCACTGCAGGACTGTTTAATGTTGAGTTTCATAGCCTTTAACCCCCGCCAGCTTTGCCTTTACTTGAACCCCAGTGTGGAGGAGCAGGCAGATAGCCCTGTCCTCTGTGCTGTTTGTGCTCCAGCAGATATTGCAGTGGGCGAGAGGAAAGTCCAGGAGCTGCCCCCGGGAACCCGCCTGACCTGGGCGCGTGCCCTGGCAGCAGGGCACAGCTAAACCCTGTGCATCTCCAGCCACGTTGTTCAGCCTCCCTGTACCTCAGTTTCCCCACTGGGAACTGGGAGCAATGCTATTTTTTGCCTCACAGTGTGTTACTTGTACTTGATGCCACAGAGCCCCCGGGTATTAAGGAAAGAGGGCCGATGGGCTGGATTTTTAAATGGCACTTGCAGTCTAAGACAACTGAGGAAATTTCTTTAGTATTAATTTCCCTGGCATATAGAGAAAAGTCTACACATATTAAATAGTTGTTGCTGCTTTGAACTTTCTCTTCTAGAAAACTGTAAATGAAAGTGGGGCTCATAAAAGCAAAGATAGGTACCATCTGGGCAGGTGCTGGTAACTGCTCTCAGGCTCTGCCAATTTACCAGACCATATACCTCAATCTCAGTCTGTAACTATTTGGACTTGGATTCAGGAGGGCTTTATCAGATGGTTGAGTGGGTATTGAGAGCAGGACCAATAGTCTCCTTCTTGGGCAAGTTTGTTACATTTCCTCTGATTGTGCTTTGCTTTAACATTTAACAGACAAATATTTTGTTGAGGATTAATAAATGACCAACACAAACCAAATACACTACAGACCAGAGTGTTACGGGCTACCCTGAATCAGAGAAAAAGCAGGGCAAGCTGGTAGGACAGTTTTTAAGCAAACTATGGTTGACTTCTGCCATGATTTTGTATTTATCAGGAGGTGTTGGGAACCAATCGTTTATACATTCCCTTTAAATGCAAAGTAAATATATTTTATTTACCTTCTCCCTAAATGGGATTTTGTAGCTGATGGATCACATTTTCCTGGGCTGCTGAGAGGATATTTCCCCTGCCTGGATCTCCAGCCAAGCCTTGCTGCACAGTGTCTGTCCTGCCCCAGCAGGCTCTGTGGAGGTGGCTGCACACCTTGCTGCACATCCCAGGAGCTTAGCAAGAAAAGGCCTGAGTGTGTTCACTGACCCCATAACAAATCCAGACCCTGAACTATTGCAAAAAAAAGTGCTGCAGATAAAAAGGACCTGCAGTTAGTGGCAATACAAGAGGGGAAGATCACAGATTTAATAAAATCTCGTTATCCCACTACTTGGCATCCTTGGAATCTATTCACCTTTGTGTCAAAGTGCTAAGGGAAGTGCCCAGCATTACCTCCCTGATGAATAATAGCATGCATGATTAACTTTAAAGCCCCACTAACGTAACTACATGCAGAGAATGACACTTACCAAAGTGTTATGGTGGAAGTTTTTGCATGGCCAACAGCTTGAAATTCAGTGCTTTGTTTCCCACAGCAGCTGCAGCTCCACTCTTCCACACCAATATCTCACTTCCTATGGATAGATGGATTGATGGCAATTCTTCTGCTAATATGTCTACATGTGAGTGCATAGATGGGAGGATGTGCAGTAAAATTGTGTTGTGAGCACAAATGTATTTAGTTGTGCAGTAACAGAACCACACAAATGGTCCCATATTAAAATAAATTCACAGAGCCTGACATTGTGGAAGCTGAGAACAAATGTTTTGCCATGTAATCCATAAAGAAAATTATTATAATATATAAAATAATCCAGATCAACTGAAAATATTTATGGGCCAGCCATGCAGCTGGTGTAAATCAGCATAGCTCCACTGAAGCCAGTGGAGCGACACCAGTTTTAGGCATATGAAGGTTTGGCACCCAAGTAATTTGGATTTTCAGCAAGAAAAGCCAGAGCTACTTATCCTGTGGATTTGATGATTGAACCTCTGTTTAAAAGGTTGTGTTTTGAAATTCTGAATCAAGAAAATCGTATATTACATTTTAGGTTTCGAACAGCTTTTGCTGGCTGTGGAAACTTTAATTCATCACAGTTGGCACTGAGCATTATCTGAGATAGTGTAATGGAAACTTTCAAGGATTGATGAGGTTTTTAACATTTTACACGTGTATTTACCCTTTCTATTTTTTAATATATGAGCAGGATTGTAGGGCATTGGACTCTGACCCATATTCCATTACATTCAGGAACAGTGTTTTCATTGGTGTCCAAGAGCTCTGGGTCGTTCTCTTGGTCAGCCAGACATGTATGTCTATCTCATGTATTGTCTATATTTATTTTGTGAGATGGGAAAAATTAACATGCCTACCATTTAGTGAGATGTTTGCACATGCACATTACATCACACATTTAAATAAACACAGATGCATTTATTTCAGCATGTGGATATCCAGACGTCTATGCTTGCCTGGCATACATCTGGATAACTGAAGCATACGATTTCCACTTGTTTATAACTCCTTTCTTTCTGAACCAATTTTTTTTTTTCCCAACTTATCCAAGCCCACATTTCTCACTGGAGATTACATGCCAAGTTTGAACTGTTTTCAGTTACCCTAGCACAAGTTTAACATCTGAAACAATTCTTTAAGCATGCTCTAAACCAACCATATGGATTTTTACCAAACTTTCCAAAAGCTACAAAAGTATCAGCCTTAAGGAGTAATTTTTCTGGAAACCCATAAAGGGGCTTAGAAAGGAAGTACCTCTTTAACTATCAAGGAGGACTCAACTACCAAAGACTTATTTTCAAGAAGGTCTAAAAGTCTGTTTCTGGGCAAACACATGTCCTGTGCTGTCTTCTTACATTGGGTTGGGTGAATTCTGAGTTCAGTCCTAATGCATGTAAGATCCCTGAGAGTGTTATTTAAAGCTTATGTTGAAACTGTAAGTTGGAATTAGTTCTCAACTTATACCACACTCTCAAAAGGTTCTTTCTACCTAGGAGACCCTACCAGCGAGTTCTGTGGTGTCTCCTGAAGGATCAGGATTAGTACACATGGGTTTCCAGTCTGCTTGAAATCTCTAATGAGAGATCAGATCTGCCATAGCAGAAAACCTGGACTCTGGCTCTGAATTCCCTCCTATGGGCTGGTACACCAGTATTTTGCAGCATGGCAGGTAAAAAGCAGTTTGTGTTGAGGCTCATCTAACAGGGGAAGTGAGAGCAGAGGAGTCAGAGCAGGCAAGCCTGTTAACCTAAGCCCCATCTGGTACATCCTGACAGAAGCAATGTAGATAATTTCCATATGGTGCGTTCTTATTCTAACAACCTTCAAGTGTTGAATTCTTTGGAGCTCTCTTTTCTTTTGAGATATGAGAGTCTTTTTTATCAAGTAGTGGAAATTAGGTTATCTCTGCGTGACGGCAGCAGATAGTGCAAAGTCCTCTGGAAGCAGCAGTAAAGAACACTATAACCAGTCAGGGCTGCACAGCTCCTGTCCAAACAGGTCCATACACCAAAAATCCCTGGGGTTTGGGCTGCTGAGCAGGAGGAAGGGTGACACCCAGTCCCCCCTTGTAGGAGAGTACTCTAAACTGGTGATGTTCAAGCAAGGTAACAGCACCTGAGGGCTCTGCTCTCTGCAGAGCTTTTGCAGGCTTGGCTTTTGTGAGCTTTTAGTTGTCAGCATTCCCATGAGAAACTCCACAGACAGCAAATGTAATGGCAAACGTAAGCAGTATTTTAAGGACATAGGTGACAGTGAAACACTATCCTGGTTTTCCTCCCCATTTAGTCATGCTTTTCATTCCACCCTTGCTTGCAGGTGACATGAATTTGATTATCCCAGCTACTCAACCACCCAATGAAAAACAGCAGCTCCCATCCAGGAGCAAATCAGCATGAAATCAGAGAGCTGACAGTGGTTTCTCAGAAACTCCCTTTAATGTAGTTACACTGTGGACTGGGTTACCTATTCAAACCAAGCTGGGCTGACACATCTGACCCAGCCGAGCATCACTGTGTTTGTGTTCAACCCATCCAGCCCTTTAATGTCTTCAGATTACAGTTGTGGTGGGAGGGAAACCTGAGGTGTTTAACAAATGCTATTATTTTATAAGCTTCTGTTAAATAGTTAGACAAATATTCTGTAATCCTTGAGGCTCATCTTAGGTCAACCACATAGTTAATGAACAATGATAACAAATTAGCAAGTTGAAATTGAAGCTTTGGGGAAAATGCCCCATCTCTTCATCACACGCCTGCGTGCACATACGCAGAGCCTGTTAAGCTTTTACATTTTAGTTCAAACTTACTTGCCACACTCAAGAAAAATAAATTTGCTGCTTTTAATAAGAGGATTGAAACCAAAGGGCATTTAATCTTTTATGATCAACAATAATATTTAAATGCTAGAAAATATGAAATCTACTTATAGCAATCCCTCATTACACAAACTGTGTTTTCTTCCCTAATGAACTGCATGTTTCAAAATACAGTGCTAGAAAAATGTTTGTAAAAATCTGCTTTACTTTTCAAATGTTTCACAATATAAACTGCAGGCATTTCACATTTTTTATAATTCAAGCTTTAATATTATGCAAATATGTCTTAGCTGAGACACAGAATTCCTGCATTTGGAATTATAATACAATAGCAGAGCAGTGAATGCTTTTCTATAACCATTGTCTTTCTCACCAAAGGCTAAAATTTATAGCAAAGTATGCAAACACAATACTATGGAGACACAAATTGTCTATGTCTTACTGCACTGATTAAACAGAATACCTAGAAAATGTAAATAACTGGATTTCCATGCTAGTGTTGTAATGATTAGTTCTTGTTTCATACCATGCTCAAAAGAATGACTGCCACCATACAGAAGAAATACAAGTTTCTGTCATGAATATCTTGCAAAAGCCCCAGTCCTATACCTGCAGGATGAAATTGTGCAGCTTTATTCAGGTGAGTCCTTTCAAGTGTTGCCTTCCCAAAAAACCCTACATGGTAGCAGAAGCGAGAGAGAAACCTGTGGGGTCATCATTTAAGAAGGGTTTTTTCTCCTTCCTTTTAAATATTTCCTTCTTCATTTCTGCGTATCGACTTGGTATCCTTTTATACAGATGGGGCCATTTTTTTTTCTAGAACTGTGGAGGATTTTAGGCACCAAAACTGTTGCCATCTTCCTGTCATCTTTCCATTGTCCGGAGACAAAGCCCTGTGAAGCCCTGGAGAAATCTAAGTGGAATATTTCTCAGTGAGGTCCTGATGCAGTAAGGTGCTTAGCATCAGATAGGACTGGGACCTCAGACAGAACCTATTCTGTTTTTAAGTGGTCTGCGAGGGATGCACTTTGCCTGAAATTCATTCCAGCCCAAGATTGTGAACATAGCGGACAATAGATGGATTGGTGTAAAACTATCCCAGATAACTGCTCATACATCTTCCCTCTGTCAGTGAAATTTGCCATGATGTGTTCAAAGCCAAGAGGCATTATTTGTGCTGTCCTGGATCTGTTAAGGAATGGCAGGGGGAGGACAGAGATACTTAGGGATTTAAAAGCAGAGAGAACTCTATGAAAGAGATAAAAGGAGTCAAATGCACAAACCCTATTTGAAGTCCTTAAAGCATAAGAAAAGAAAGTATTAGACTTACCACATAGGGAGAGCTGGAATTTGTGTAGCTCTGGCCCCTGTGAACTGTAGCTGCTATTTTAGGGGTGGTCTGAATGTTTGAATAGCTAGCCTGAATTCACAAAACTTTTCCCTAGTACTTATAATGCTCTTTTTTTTTCCTTATAAAAGTTGACTTTTTTTACTGTTGTTGTTTTTATGAACTGCATCCTAGTTGATGTATCTGTTGTCACGTTAGAGAGAGAAGAGAACTCTTTGGAAGCTGAGAAATTTGGTAGCTATCTGCATCTACAAGTGTTTTCTCCACCAAGCCAACATACCAGGTCTTGGACAGCTGTATTTGGCTAATAATTTTCCCTGCAAGTACTCTCTGCATCTTTACTACCTTGTACCTCATAATATGATTCTATGGTCAAAGTTTCTTTCAACAATTTTTTTCCCAGTTTCTCTCTAAGTAAAACTAAGACAAATATCAATGAAGTCAGTTTTGAAAACCAGTGGCTTCTGGTGAATTTGTACTTTGATATCATGTATTTCTTGTTTATTCCGTGTAGCTAACATTTAAAAGATCTATTTTGATTAATATCCTCACTAAGGTCTACACAACACTATTGCTCATTTCAGGATGCCAACATAATAGATCAGGGAAGAGCCCAAAATATATTATTTGCTGAGCTGCCCTTCAGAACCTTAACCCTACTATTAGATAATAATAAAAATCAAAATTACTCTGTTCTCTGAACTTTGCAACATTTTGCTGATATCTGATTATGGGTTCTGACCAAGTAGATAATGAGGGTTATCTACCTCCTGTCAGTTACAAATGCGTTGAGGAAAGAGCTTTTATTTACAATTTGTGTACTGTACTGTGTGCACCAGACCACAGTGTTGGGGAATCTGTGGAGAAGAAAATGAGATAAGAGGGGGTTGCTCAGGCTTCAGACATCCCATGTGTTTACAGCTGTCTCACCCAGTTTCCCAATTCCTCGCCAGAAGTTTATTAAGAGGATCACAGAAATGAGGGTGTCTGTAAGTGTCAGAAGGGTGGCATTGTGACCAGCTTTTGAGAGAAAAAGCAGAATCTATGTCCACTACGCCTTTCATTATTTCATAGTGAAATAGAAGCAGAGCCTGCTGACAATCATCTCTCACTTACCTGTTTGATATCATCACTATAAACTTTTGTATAAAATTGAGAATAATGATATTTCTTTGCCCGTGTATCGGCTGTTTGAGGCTGAGTATTTGTCTCTCACAGTGGCTGGCTCAATGCTGCACACAAGTTCTTCCTCAGGACTGTGAGTTTACTTCATTCTTTGCCTCAACAGAAGCTCTTCTCTTCAAGAAAAATAGCAGGTCGTTTGTTTTTACTGATGGGTATGGTGATTCTCTTGTATAATATCTTTTTAATATCATCCAAAGAATGCAGTTATCCCTTGTGCTCACAATTACTATTTCCACTGTGCCACTGATTCTGTGAAGCCATGTTGTTCAGATGTTAGAGATTCATATAGATTAATTCTTAACAGTGACAAAATTAAAAACCACTTTTTTTTAATAGTATTTCTGGACTTGAAATGGGCACTGGGAATATAATGTCATTCCTCAATCATATAAACACCCCAAGCAAAAGTCTGTGCATGCTGTGGTGGGCTGTACTATAAAGGAAGCAGAGTGACATAATTAACTGGATTTTCCATGACCTACCATGCTGGCCCTTTCCTGAGTCTCAGACAATATGTTTTCATATGCATATATTTATGTATTTTTATATACATATATTTATGTATTTTATATATATTCATATATATATATGTATTAATAACTCCACAGCAGTATTTAAAAGCAAATGTGCATTAAAAAAAAGCAGACCCATCAGGAGGTATGATAAGTCTACTGCTGGAAAGATTTTCTATGAGGTCGAAGGCAGTTTGCCGTATTTGGGAGATTTCGCAAAATCTTTTTTCAACGTTTTTCCCCACCACCAGTATGTTCGCTGCACAAGCTATCTAAGCAATAGTCTGAAAAATAATTGTAAAAGTTATTTTGATAGCAATCAAGTTGGCTGGGTATTTCTCTAATGCACAGATCTCTCAATACTTCAAGTACAGGCAGTTCAAGCAGAGCCAAGGGAAAGCTTTAGCTGCTTTCAGCACATAACTGAATGGATAGGAAGATGCACTTCTGTACATGCTCATTTATATCTTAGTTTCTTCACTGATGTCTAGTCATATTCCATTTAAGATTCATATAAATTATTTTTAATGATTAATCCAAGATCAAGTTATTTTTAACAGAGGAAATTCTATTTATTTTACAGGAATGTGAGGTTCATAGGAAAGTCTTGATCCTGAAAGTCACCATTTCATTGAGTGGCCATGCTGGAATCCCAAATCTCCTCACCCAGGTGGTATTTGTCAAGAACCATAGCTGTAGTCACAGATGTAATCAAGCAGGAATCCAGTTCCAGTTCCAGCTCTGTTTCCTGTGTTTCCCACAGACTGTATTGTCTGGAAGTCAATGCACAGGGACAACCAGCGAATAAACACTGTGTCCAAGGAAATCTGCCACATAAGCCTTTTGAAATTCAATCTCATAGTGTTTTTCTGATGTGAGTGAGTGCTACTCAACAGGTATCACAAGTCAAGCTCAAGTCTTTGCCCTTTTAGTTTCCATGAGCAGGATCAATAAAAGGCTCTGCAAAACACTAGATTATAGGCTGAGCAGGCTGGATGCAGAAGCCAAATTAACAACCTGCCATGGTGTAGAAAGCTGCAGATTTGCTCTGATGAATGGAGCTCATAGTAATTATTTTTTTTTCGGAGTGCGAATTGAAACATTATTGTACAACTATTAGTTTCCAGGAAAAAAATGTAATTGCTTCTAGATGCTGCTCGCTGTTTTCAAGAGCTCTTTAACCTTTAACTTTTTCAGTACAAAGGAAGCCTTGCTGTGCAGTGAATCTAACAAGACCATCATTTATAGTTGGCAGAGTTCATTAGTCAGTCGTAACAGTTTAATTATTAGCATTTTAATGCATGAGTGTTTAACTAGACAGAACAACAGTCTTTTAGGTACAGCTTGAGATTTCTTAAAAGAAAACGAACTAATTGGTGCTGTTGTTTATACTGTGGCTCAAATTAGACAACCAAAATTCAAGAAATTTAGAGTCAGATTTTGTCACCCATTAAATTAACATTCTATTTGATGGCCCTTTCAGTACGTTTCAGCTTTAATGAAAATATGTCTCTTTATAGGAATAAAAACTCTTTCATCTTTCAGGTCTTAAAAAAATAGTTTTGGTGAACTGGGCAAGGCCAATTTCTTCAGTTCAGGCCCTGCCTCAGAATCTGGTTTTGCTCTAAGTTGATTTCCCTTCAAGTTATCTCTGCTTCCAGTAATGAAGATACAGTGTCAGCCGTGGGACAGGTTAGTGGTTTTCTGAGGTAAATGAACAGTTTGCAAATTAAAAAGTTGCCTATATTTGAAAAGACCAATGTTGGACAAAGAATAATTTTTTTAAACTTGATTAAAATGTTTTCATCTGTCCATTTTTCATTTTTTGAAAAAGGTTCGATGAAAACTTTCTTCTCTACAATTTAAAATAATTCTTCGATTTGTTTTTTATTTTCTAGATTTCGCTCTTGATTTAACCCCTGTAGGAGCCCATTTTTTTTCTCCCCTTTTTTTAAGGAATTGCTGGAAATAACAGTTGTGTGGGAGCTAGAGGTCTGAAGGGGGATCTTTGGGAACAGGTTGGATTGCTTGGGAGATCAAAGGAAGAGAACTAAAAAAATGCGGATGCTTATCAGAACAGCGCTTCCGGACCCTCAAAGAATCTCATTTCTGACTGTGGACCAAAGGAAAATATGTGAACGTGGGTTATCTTTGTTATCTTGGCATGGCAGGTTAATGGTGCTGGCAGAACATGAGAAATCCTACAGTGTTGTATTGTCCCATGGGAGCGATGCCACTGAACAGTGCCCCTGACACACTCTGTTCCTGGTTTTTGCAGTGTGCAGATGATGAGGGGTAACTTTGATTAGTCCTTCTCAACCTCTGTTACACTGTGACCAGCAAATAAGGCATGACACCATCCCCGCCTTTCATCCACCTTTGTTCTGCTTTCCCTCTGATCCTTCCTTCCTCACTTCCCATCCCTTCCTCTCTCCTCTGGAGCACGATGTCCTCGGATTAAAGCAAGGCATGGGCTAATAAGATAGAGGAGCATTTGTTTATAGCATTTTGTTAGGTAAAAGGGAAGTGTGCAGATAGATTGGCTGGTTATTTTTGTAAATCCTGGCATTCCCAACTGGTTTAAAATAATGGTCTTACACTGGTACATACCACGATGGGATCCCCCATGATCTGAAAGCATGTCTTACCCCAAGGGCAGTGAGTGGCTTCTGCAAATCACAGGGTGCCCTGAGTACTGGTAAATTATGGGATTTCAGGGGCTGACCCCTCAGTTGCTTTTCCATAACCTGGCAAGTGATGGTGCATGGCTAAAAAACTTCTGCAGAATCTCAGTGGATCTGTGGGGCGATGCTACCGGCAAGATTTGTTTTAACTTTTCCTGATAAACAGACTGTCTGTCTGCAGCATTCCTGTGTTTTCTGGATGATGAAATGTGTTGCAACAGGACTTAAGTATCATTTAGAAGCTGTCCCTGCTTACAATTTATTGCAGACAGGAGTGTTACATCATATTTACAAGGTTAAATTAGAAGCTCCAGGTTTTACGGAAGGAAGAAATACCTACTCAAGTCGAGTGTATAATGACACCTATCCAGTTTCACAAACAGTTTGTTAGAACTCATCAATTTTAGCAGGATATTTAGAATCAGAAATAAACATTTGCTGTGGAAATGCCTTTTCCCCTCAACATTTCCAGACACAATGTGTCTTTAGTCAGACAAAGGGCTTTTATTTTCAAGAAGTGGTATTTCAGAGCTGGAAATGCCAGCTCCCTGGTGCTGAGATGTAGTTTCTGGAAGCCTCTTCCAGATGTGAAGCTTTAAGGAATTAAGTTATATTGGGAGAATGGATTATCCCTGGTGGAGAGCATTTTATCACCTCGTTAGGTTTAGGAAGCCCAGGTGATAGAGAAGAGTGGGAGAAAGAGATGTTTGTACAAAATGCTTCAACTCATAAAACAACAGGGAAACGCTGTCAGATAATACACTCATACTGCTGTAAAGTCTGTCTCTGTGTTGGACTGTGATTAATATGTCATCAGTTAATCTAATGACTGGATAAAGAGGAACAAAAAGACAGAGCAAGCCTGAATTGTCCCAGTTCAGCATTTTGAGAGGGCCACTAAGCAAATGACAATGTTCTGATGGCAGACTGACTCCATACAACCAGCCAGCTTCCTGACAAAGGAATGCCACCTGATCTCTTGGACGTGCATTTTTACACTATTTCTGCAGTTGTTTTTCTTGATTTCTGCTGCCACTGTACATCTGATTATGCTTTGCCTGTGTGTGAGAGTGAGAGAGAGAGAGAGAGGGAGAGAGAGAGGAGAGTGTGTGTTTTGTACATATCATCAGATTTGAGCTTGCCCTCTGAGGATATCAGTGCCCTAATTAGCACATCAGTATTATGCAAAAGGTAGAAGCATTTCTGGTTCCCTTTAGTCACAGAGGGCTTGCTTATCCTACACACTCTTGTCTCAGAACAAGGGAAGTTTGTTCCTGGTGTAGCTGATTGGTGTCCCCTCCCTGTGAACGGGACACTCGTTCCCCTAGGGAATTCCTCTTGAGCTTTAAATAAAGTGGCAGCCTGGTTTTCTATAACCCTATTTACATCTGTGTCACCGTTTGTTTGCTGCTGGAGTCAAGGCTACAGGTGACACAGAAAAACAGACCCCGGTGCACAAAGACTTGTAAAATACCCTGTACTGGCTGTAGTTTTTACCTGTATGAAAGGGAGAGCTGAGGGTGTTTGTCTGTTCTGGAGCTCCAGATGTCAAGACATGGATAAAAGCTTGTTAGGATTGTAAAGAAAAGCACTCAGAAAACACAAAACGTCAAAGCTAAGGCTCACTTATAAATCCATCCTTCTTTAAGGTATGAATACCAGTGTAGGCAGCTTTTAATTACATAGCCACGCTCTGTTTTTCCTAGATGTACATGTGAGGTAGACTGACTCTGTTGCACATATATAGAGCTATGCAGTCTGGGAGAGCATATATTAAACCCCTTTTTCTTACCCATAAATAGAGATGATTCCAAACCAAAACCCTAGCTTCAAGCTAGCTACGGACCTTGGGGAATTCAAAATCAGAATCTGGATTTGGATCTGAATTTAGCAGCTTAGGCCCATCTGCAATAAATACATACAGGATGAAATGTAGATAACTGAGATATAAGGCTATATAGACTTCAAAGTGGCTCTGATAAAATCACGATAACCACAAGAAAGAAGTGGTGTGTGATCTCAGATGAGATATCCCCAAGATGTCTATACAGCTTAATTTTCCCACATTGTGTCCTTTTATCTTCAATGGATAAAAGGTGAATTATTATTATTATAGGCAGTGGAGTAGTAACGCCTGTTATTCAGGTTGTCTAACACTTTCCATTGTTCCCCCTCTAGTCACTTATAACTTTTGCAGACTTTAACCTCTCGAACTGAAGTTTCCCATACTTGGTGTTTGCCTCAGGTTGAAATCGATGGAGAATAGGCATTCTGCTTTCAAGACTGCAGCAGCAGTGGTGGCAATAAATCATGTCAACATTTGCTTCTGCATTTGTAAACTGTCATTTTGAGATAGCTGGGGAGAGGACAAGGGAGCAAGCAAACAGACAACTTTAAAAGCCTACACCATCACACTCACCTTATCAAAGAGCGATCATGTTAAACCTCGAGTGACAGAAAGTCAGACAGCAGGTGGGTGGGAGATGAAGGAGGGAATGGCATTTCTCACAGGGTGGCACCTGTGCTTTGCCTCTCATAAGAACAGCCCCTGCCTCAATAGAGAAATCCACCTGCTTTAATATCTCTAGGATTCAGTTTTCACATAGCAATGCAAAGAAATAAAAGAGGTCTAAGACTGAGAAATCTGCACAGCCTGAGAGCTGTCCCACATTCCCCACCCAATCAGCAGATAGGAGCTGTGCTCAGCCAGCCTGCCATGCTAGCTGATAATTATTGTTGTATTAATTGGTGCTGTCCAGACTAGACAGAATGTAAAAGATCCCACTGTGTCCAATAATTAATGTTTTTCCCTCACTGCAATGTCATTAATAAGGGGTTCCTCCAAGAAACAAGTAATTGGATGGTTCAGCTTCATTAGGGTATTTTTAGATAAGGTTTGGTCTAGAGACATATAGGAAAGCTTATTATGTTTATTTAGACTGTATTATCTATTGCTAATGTGTTATACTGATTTTGTATCTTCCACATTCTCAGGGATTGTAATGATAAAAGGAATGCACAAATTATGATTTAAATGAACAGAAATACTGTCTTTAATTTGGCTGTATTGAAATGATGAACAAAATGCCATCTCAAAATAAATATCACCAGTATCCTATAAATCTCCTGTTTTCACAGAGACACGCAAAGCTATTGTCACAGGAAGACAAAAGTCAGATTTTACTAATTAGAGATGAGCATAGTGGAGCGCTCTTGTTTTGGCAATTATCTGAGCAGCTTTGGAAACTGGAATGTGTAAATCTGGGCTTGGAAATGACTTTGAAAAGAAGACTGAGGGGCTTTTTCAGAGGTATCATTTACACGGTCATGTATGACTTTATTATTCTGCAAAGATGCCTTGGGAATCTGACTCACATGAAAACTTGATATGCAAGTGAGCTATAGACCAGGATGTGGCGGATTTACACAGGAAACATATATGGCTAGTCAAAACAGCTCTGTTTTACCACAAAGGAGCTTTGCACATGCTTTGCAAGGATTTTATGTGGGAGCTTGTTCCTGAACATAGCACACAGCCAGTTTTTCACAAACCAAAGTTACTCTAGTTAAATTTTTTTGGAGCAACTTAGCCAAACTGGTCCCGTTCACAGCTGCATCCTCCTTAATCTCATCACAAGACACAGATCTCCCACTAGGAAATAATAATCCACAGTTTAGTGTCTGCATTATACTTAGTGCAAACACAAGAGACCACATTCATCCCAAAGTAATTCTCTGAATATGAGAGATCTTGTTACAGCCGGGATGCACTCAGCCCAGAGGGTGTCAGATAGTGAAACGGGCTCATCACGCCATGCTAAATAAAAGCAAAGAAAAACATCATCAGGGAAACTACTCAGAGACTTAGATGAGTTCAGTTGATCCTTATTAAGTTATTGTGTTGGTCAGCTTTTTCAGTGAGTTGTGCAAAGGATATTGAGCCAGAATCTCATCTCAAGTATTTACAAATCTAGAGCCATTCCATTAACTTCTCACTGTGGCAAATGAAAACGGAATTTGCCTCCTCCCTCCCTGCCAGATACGTCTTTGCCAGGAATGCTGCATATTGATAGCTCTGTGCAAACTGTTGCCATCAGTATTATTTTAAAAACAAGAATTCTTATAAACAATATGCAGGACTTGTCCAGACAAATGTCTAAACCTGTCACAGTAAGCTCACCTCACAGAGAAGTGAATGCAGCTCCAAGAAAGCCACCATGTCATAATTTTCTATCGTAATGGGATGTGATTTTAGCTATTGTATTTCATTAGTATAAATTGTCTTAAAAAGGCACAGACTTTTGTTTCCTGCCTGTGGCCTGCCCCAATGTCTCTGGACCCCTGTCTGCTGCAGGATAGTAGAGGAAATCACATGTAATTCTGCTGAACTCGGGGGTGTTACACCAGCGCAAATCACAGCACAATAATGTTCTCGGTGTCCTGGGTTCCTCAATAAGATTCACAAAAGAAAATTCCATTAGCATGTGTAGAAATATGTCTTTCTCATAATGAT
Organism: Gymnorhina tibicen; assembly: GCA_013399875.1. Lineage (NCBI taxonomy): Eukaryota > Metazoa > Chordata > Aves > Passeriformes > Artamidae > Gymnorhina > Gymnorhina tibicen. The sequence goes on from VXAZ01001668.1 coordinate 1,502,922, forward strand.
ATGACTATAAACTTTTGTACTTGAGAACGGTAGCAGAGAGACCCCTTGAAAGCCAGATATTGATAGCTTGCTTTATGTTTAAAGATGTCAACAGAATACAATGGTTCTCAGCATCCCTATTAGTTATCTTTAGTAAGGGAGAAGAAGATTTAAAGTAAGGGAATGAGGTTTGCAGTGTAACAAGATAAAGTCATCTCCTGCAGTCTAGAGGATTTCTTTAATCTTATTTTTAGAGAAGAGCTGAGGAGCTTTTGCAAAACCAGCTTGTTTGGATTCAGTTCCTATTTTATCTCATCCACGAAAGTTTAGAGTTGAAGAGGGGAAACAGATAAAAGTTTTGAGCAAACTGAGGTGGTTTTACATTGCACTCATCAACCTTCTTAATCTGGGTTTGCTTTTGTAAAACTAGTTTTAATCCAGATCTCTCCTTATCCAGTCTACAAGAACATGAGGGATGCTACAGAAGTTTGAAATTAAGAGACATTTTTTAAAAAGTTATATTGTCTTCTAGTTTGTATCTAGAAAATTGTTGAGAGGTTTTTTTTCACTGACAGCAGAAGGGGTTTATAGTCATAAGTAAAAATATTTAATTTAGATTCTTTCCTGGGGAAATTTCTCCCAAAATCAATTTTGCCCAAGGAAAATTTCAGCATTAGAAAAGGGCCTTTTTTACTTTAGAGGATTTTTTGAATATTTCAAGCAATATGAATACTTTGAATCCAAACAAGGAAGGTAATTTTTCATATTTAGAAGCTAGTCTGCATTTTACTTTTCAGGCCCCTGATCTTAGTTAACAGAGAAACTTCTCTGTATCCAGAGAGAGTTTATCTGTCACCAGGAATATATGGGAGGAGAGCGGATGAGAGAGAAAATATCTTCATTTTAGTCATATAGAATACAATCAGGACTCTGTTTTTCCTTTTTTCAACCTGATATAAGAGAGTTATCACTGATGACCTCTGTTAGGAACATCTTCTTGCATGATGGAATCAGTTATCTGCTCTAAAATAGGCAATAGTCCAAACAACAGGGGGAAAAATCTCTTCAGATAAAGTGTTCATAAGTTAACAATTTCTGGTTAGCATTGCAATGGCTCCTAATGAACCTGATTCCAAGCTCCCAGAGCTGTCAAAGAACCACCAGACTTCTACATTTCTCTTTAGCCATTGCAGCAGCTAAATGAAAGTTGATACATTTACTGCAGTCATTCACCATGGCCTTTGAGCAAGGAAAACATTTCCCTTGCGTGTCCCCTCCTTCTCTTCGGAAAGAAACAGGTAAATCAACACTCATCCTTCTGGATTGCCTTGCATTATCTGATTCACTTAATACTGCCAAATATTTTTGTCTTGTCTCCAAAAAGCTTCTGGGGAGAAACGTTGAAGTCCCGAAGGACCTCGGGCCTTTTCCGAAAGCCTGAGCATTCTTAGCATTTGTTCCTACATCTCTAAAGTTCCTGCAGGCAAAGATTTACAAGCTCCGTCCTTTGCCTGATATTGTTCAACAAGGAGGCTGCTGGAAGAACAAGAAAGACAAAGTGGTTTAAAATGCCAGGAGTTAGAAGGTTATACCTACTTGTACATCTCCCTGCTATCAGATACAGCATCTTAGAGATTTGTCAATGCTCTGCTGCAAAGAGCATGTGGATTCACAGCTGGAATGCAGTGGCTGAGTCAGGAGAGGGTGTGCTTGGGTCCCTTATGGTCATGGGGCTTGGGGCTGCAAAGCCAGTCCTGATGCACTTTCAGAGTATTTGCATAGACACAGGCTTGGCTTGCAGAGCCAAACACAGCAGTGATGACCAAAATTAGCTGCATCTGCACCAGCCCCCAAGGGTGTGATCCACTTGGACCTGGCCAGAGGGATTCAGAAGCTTCAGCCAATGCTGATATAATTTGCAAAGAGGAACGAAACCACAAACACCAGTAAGAACCGTAATTCAGCAGTGTGTTTGCTTAACAGTAAAGGTCAGCTCTCCAGGGCAGAGGCGCACAGTAGCCTAGTTTAGGGTTCTGCCTTTTCTTTTCAAAATTACATGCCCTTAATTCTTCAGGAGGCCTTTAGCTTACATCCAATGGACTCATCCAAATGTACCAATCAAGCAAAAATTTTAAAAGCTAAGACTGATGAAGTGATTTCTCACACAAAGGATTTTTATTGTTATTCCTTTCCTTACATACTTGGGATCCTCTCTAGCACTACCCACAGGGTCTGGGTACCTGCACCAGCACAATCCTACAGGATCACTCATTAAGTGCTCTAAACCCCAAAAGTCTGTGTAAACAGGTTGTTCTTTTCCCCCTGCTGTGTTGAGCTCCTGTGTTACCACAAGGAAAATGCATTTTGATTACCAAAGGAATACATGATTGTCCAGCATTTCCTATTGTTTCTCGCAGCTTAAGCTGACAACCCTTCTACGGTTATCACCCAAACAGACTCACTGCTTTGAAAATTTGTTTAAAAACAAATCCTCCATGCCTTGGGCAATTTCGACACTGACACCAACGATTAAGAGAATGGAAAGAAACTTAGGAGGGAACATCCCCTTGTGCTGACTGCCAGCCCTTGAATTACTGGGAAGGTATTCCTACAAAAAAGGGCCTCCAGTCAAGTCGGTGAATGGAAGAGCTGTGTCCAGAAAAATCAATTCTGTGTGGTAAGAACCCAGTGCCTCTGTTCTGGAGGCCTTCCTTCTTTGAAGCTGAAAAATCAAATGAAGCTTCAAAACTTCATCTCATCTCTAAATTGTCATAAATCTTATTTGTTCTATGAAAGAAAACAGAGTAGACTAAATGGGTAATCAATTGGCTGATGTGCTCGAAGTCCTGCAGCTTCAGAGTACAAGGAAAATCGCTTCCCATGTCTCCAGAAGGTATTTTATTTTTTGCATTGCTTGGGGTGCTCTCAGTTTTCACAAAGAGGGAATATCACACACTGACACTTGTGGAATCATTTTTATTTACACATTACTTGATTGGAAAATGAGCCAGCTTTATTTCAAGGGGATAGGCAACACCAGGAGGAAAAAGAAAGCAGGGATAAAACCCACACTGATTGCAAATACAATAAATGATACACAGGCACACACACAAAAAGGAAATTGAAGAATGGAATCTGACCCTCCTTGAAACGTAAACTGTATACAGATTTACTTCTAAAACTGAACAGATGTTTCTGAGATTACGGAAACTACTGTATAAAAACTCTGCTGGGTACCTAATATTTTAGATTCCACAGCCCATGGTTCCTAAAGTCCAAGTTTCAGAACTCTATTCTCTAGTAAACTGTGAAACAGTCCAAAAGAAGCATAACTTCTTGCATCTCTCCAGTTCCTGATTTTTATATTTAGTTCCCAGCATTATCAGAGATCATTTACTGGCATGAAACCCAGTAATCTGTCATCTCATCCTGTAACGTTGCATAACATTATCCTTGGCAGTCCTGGAAAGAAGACAAGTCTATTTGATAAATAACACACATGTTTCCTCCAGCAAAATATGCACAGTCAAATTCTTCAGGAGACATCAAACATGGTTTCAGTGAATGCATGTTTCTAGACTGGTGAATATATATTTTTTTTATTCATGTTTTTTGCAGTGGACAAAGAACCTATGGAAGGAAACATGCAAGATTTTACCTTTTCACCTACCTTTTGAACAGAAACAGGCTGGAAGCCAGTCTTAAATGCCTTACTGACTCACTGGTAAAGAGGGTTTATAACACATTTTACCCATTTCACATATGTCCAGTGCCTGAGAGAGGCACTTCAGTGTAAATGTTACATCTGCTGCTCAATTCTCAAGTACCCACTCAAAGCCATGAAAGTACTTGACGAATTTTGATTTTTTTAAGGGCTATTTCCAAATAGAGCATTATTATAGTACCTTTCAACTACAATGCCTGTGTGAAAAGGTTTCAATTAGTAAAATATATGTTAGATTGATGTGTCAAGGGACTTGGGAGATAGCTGGTGGGAAGGCTGCACCTTTGTGTTTATTCAATGCCTGATGACACAGCAGCAAGTAACACTTCTACATTCCTGTTTCTAGCAATCAGAAAGGCCTCATGGGTTCATGCATGCTTGCTGGCATTGCAAAAATATTACATTTTTGCATAAATGGAGATGTAAGAAACGTGGACTCAGTCTCGAGCTTGGATGTGAAACTCCTGTTTTCCAAAGTACCAAAAGTAGCAGAATGTGCTAGTCTCATCTTCCAAAGAGAACTGCAAAATTCAGTCAGCCTTTCACAGTTTCCACACTTAACATCTTTCAGAGCAGGATAGAACCCATACACAGCCAGATGTATATCTATAAATGCATATATATATATGTATTTATATGCACATGCACTCAAAAGAGGAGTTGTACAGTTTTGGTGAACAGGCTTACTCCCAAAGTCTTGTGGGTTTTCTTAATTAAATGAAACAAGTCAATTTGGAAGCTATCAAATGCAATTTAGTGTTTTTCACACACCTCAGCTGTGTGGTACTGACTCCAAAGAATACCAGCTATGCCTGGGAAATGTGTTTGTAATATTGATGCAACACTGCCCACTGTTGTAGTGGCTAATGAAGAGATAAGCCCTGAAACACAATGCTCCGTGGTCTCCTGCAAAAATTGAGCTGTCAGTCTGTGATGTGTCCAGGGTAGAAAAAAAGGGGTACTTCTCTATTTTAAATATTTGCTTTTTACAGTAGCTGATTTCTGAAAAGTAACTGAATGTTGCACCATTTACAACTCTGTTGAATGTTACTGTTATTTTTATCTAAAGTCTCTTTGACAAGTTGATACTGTTATTAACACAGTTTCATGGAAACAGAAGTATTTACTGATTTATATAGCTAAATAATTTCACTTCCTTATATATTTGTCTCTGAATAAGATTGTTAGCTAGAATTATTCCACTGAAGCTGAGGCACCAGCTGTAAACTGGGTGGTCCTTAATATGCAGAATTAATAGAGCTACACATGTGAGCCAAAGACCACAAAAGTGTCTTCAAAACTCTTAAATTACTTCAAGGAGGTTTGGATCAGACCAGGAATTCATGGATAGAACTTCATCTCAAATTATTTTAAAGACTTATTCACCCTCTTTTTTTTCTCCTAGGACTGTTTGAAATCAGTATGTAGCTAAAAACAGAGCCAGAAAATGAAAATTACGAACAAAAAGAGTGTTTGGGGTATTTAGAAATCAAAACATTGGTTTAAAATATATATATATAAGTACAAAGAGCACCTGGGCACATCCATACTACAAGGCAGGTGTCTAATGGAAATTACAGTGTTGCTAATTTACTCTGAGGCTTCTTGTCTATTCATAGCCTTCAAAGTACCTCCATTGCAAAGATGGGAGGCACCACGGTGTGATTGCATTTTTATGCGCGTTCCATGTGCGGCGCAAAATGATGTCATTGCTTGATTGTTCTTATTAGGCTTTTACAGTGTATATAAACACGTATGGCACGGTACAGAAATGTAACAGGCAAAACAACCGGCATTAAAGCCTTTATTCGAATTCACAAATGAATCCAATGCAGAGGTGGTGCCAACAGCAGTTGTTGTCTCACCATGTGATTCCCATTCTCCTGCTGTACCTGGAGCTGTACGAGTAAGGGCAAAATGGGTGATATTTTCAAATGCCCAAAAGGCTGAAAGAGATCCTCCTGCTCCCAGCATGCTCCATGCTGCCAGAAACCAGCAATTAACTTTGTAGGGTTCCTGAAGTGTGGGAGATCCTGCAGATTTGGAATGTGTTGATCTAAACAACCTCCCATCACTGAGGAGCAGGATGTGTTTGCTATTTGAATTATTTAGGAGCTTGTTATGCAAATTATAAAGCAGCACCTTGCAGAATTAAGTCTAATATTGTATGATTTTCAATTGTTTAGGCAGGCTTTCAGGATTACCCACAAAGGTTAGGGTAAAACAATACAGATTCTGGCAATTTGTGTGCAGAGCTGGAGTTTCAAGCCATATGCAACAAAAGGTGGGGAAAAGAAGCTTGCTTTGTTTAGTTTTTCTTCCAAAAACACTAGACTGCTTTACTTTTTACACACAGCCTGCTAAAAGAGGTTTGTCTTGAGATGTCCAGGGGTGACAGAGGAAGGGACGTATTCATGGAACTTAAGCAGCACCAATATTTTTTTAAGTTTTAGAGAGTATTTGTGCAGTAAGTTTACTTGAGGGTAAGAATGGCAAAGTCTTGCATGTGGCAAGGACTAAGGAAGAGGAAAAAACAAAGCATGTCGGATTTGCACATCAGGCCTGAAGGTAGTGGACAATAAATGAGATGGCCTGGGAAAAATCATAAAACCAAGAAGGAAAGAAACACAGAGGAAGAAGAGACAAAGGAGTAAATCTAAGATGCAGAGGAAGGCTGAAAAAAAAAAAAAGATAAAGTCAAAAATAAAACAAGATCTTCAAAGGAATGAAGAGTAACCCATAAGGCCTCACAAAGTTTATGCAGTTCCTGCTTATTTCTTCTTTCTCACTGCTTCTCTTGTTCTGTGCTACCAGCCATCACTTCTAACAAAAAATGTAGCATTATTGGCTCACTGTAAACGTAATTAGCAGATTTAATGCTTCTGCCACTGCAGGGAAGAACAAGAAATCTCTGATCTTTTCTGACTGGTCGTTTAGTGAAGCACAGGAATGAAATCTATCACTCTTTTGGAAGGTGGATGAGAGGTTGGACATGAGCCGACAATGGGCTGCATCCAAAGCACTGTGGGCAGCAGGTCAAGGGAGACCCACCTGGAATACTGTGTCCAGCTTTGGTGGTCCTCAGCACGGGAAGGACACAGGCCTGCTGCAGTGAGTCCAGAGGAGGCCACCAAGATGATCAGAGGGATGGAGCCCATCCCCTATGAGGAAAGGTTGAGAAAATAGGGATTGTCCAGCCTGGAAAAGAGAAAGCTTCAGGGTAACCTAACTGCAGCCTTCCAGTACCTGAAGAGAACCTACAAGAAAAATAGAGATACTTTTTGCAAAAGCATGTAGTGACAGGACATGAGGGAAGGGGTTTACACTGAAAGAGAGCAGCTTTAGATTAGGAAGAAATTATTTCCTGTGAGGGTGGTGAGGCCCTGGCACAGGGTGCCCAGAGAAGCTGTGGATGCCCCATTCCTGGAAGTGTTCAAGGCCCGGTTGGACAGGGTTTGGAGCAACCTAGGCTAGTGAAAGGTGTCCCCATCCATGGCATGGGGTGGAAATAGATAATATTTAAGTCCTATATGTCTCTTTAGGATCGTGGCTTCCACGTAATGGACTGCTCGGTCCCATCAAAGTCTAGTGAACAGAAGGTGGGTAATAGAAATATACTACCTGGCAAAATCAGGCGCTTTTCTTTGTGACTGGTATTTTTCTGTCAAGCCAAACAATGAAGAAATGTGGCAATGGAACAAAATTCCGCAGTTTTGCTGAGGGGAGCTTTGGCATTTGGTACACTGGCCACAGCATAAGCCCACACATTCACAGAATCAGAAAGTCACAGAATCACAGAATATGCTGAGTTGAAAAGGACCCACAAGGATCATCAAATCCAACTCCTGGCCCTGCACAGGACCTGTGAGTTAAGGAGACAGCTTTCTGTCCGATCAGTGCAAACTCTGTAAATCCTGCAAACAAATCTGGCTTCTTCACCCCAAGCCAGATTCAGCACCTTTTCTCCACCTACAACCCACTAAAGTCAACCTTCAAACAAATTCTCCTTTTAAAGCTGGGAACAGCCTCACATCATCCTCCATAACCAACAGAGGCTGAGCAATCCAGCCAGGTAGTTATATGGCTTTTAGTCTCACCTCAAAATACTGGAGGTTTGCATTTCTGTGGGGTGTGCCAGGCCAGGTGCTTGGGGCTGGTCCCATGGGCCCCCAGGGTGTGCTGGTGACATCTGCCTCTCTGCCACCAAGCAGCATCAGGACTTGACACATCAAGACTTTCCTGATATTACTTTATATGGCCAAACCCCGAAGGGTTCTGGGACACCCCCTGCCCATATTGGAGAGTTGGGGTCAGGTTGCAGACCAGCCCCCAAATCCAACCTGCACCAGCTGGAAGCCACCCGTGCCTCACCTCACCAGGAAGAGGGGAGCACCAGGGGCACTTCCTGCTCTTGTTTTCCTCTGCACACCAAAACGCATCCGTCTCATAATTTCTGAAGGGGGAAATTGTAAATGTCAGCGCCTTATCTTTGCTCAGCAAACACTTTACTGAACGCAGCCCCGTGTTTACGGAGCGCGCTAATCTCGGCGCCAGCGACGGGGATTGAGGCACCTTCAATCTGGGAGTGGTGGCATTAGGAGAGGGAGAATAAAGTGGAGCAGGAGAGCACAGAACCACATTAATTTATAACACTCACTGTGTCACAACCAGCAGCCTTAGATTAACGCGGTGTAAATTATTGCATGCTACTCCTTCCGTGGACGCATGGGGTTGTCTTTTTTCCGAGCAATTATTTATTTTTCCCCATTCCCCACTGCTCTGAATGCAGTTATTGACAAGTAACAAGGTATGGATTGTTATTGCTTTTGCTTTTTTTTTGTCATAAATCCCTGCAGAGGTTTACTTAGCATGAATTAAATCACAATCATGTGTCATTTATTTTGCATAAAATGAGACATAAGTAGTCTTAATCATATAGCTGTAGAAAGAACAACCACACCATTGTTTCCCGTATTTGAACAATAATTCTATATTTAAACTTAAATATTATAATTAGCAGCTTTGTTTGCCTTGCTTAGAAGTAAGATAGGTAAGATTGACACCTCACTTTTGACACCAGACATTAGATTTAATAAGCATAATTTTCATTTATTTGAGTCTAGACTGATTTTTTTATCAATGTATTTATTGTAGAAAGCAAATGTACATAAAGAAAGTTGGCATATTTATGAAGAAAGCTGAAATGACTTTTATGTGTTGCTTTGTCCAACTGATAAAATACCTACGGGCATGAAAATACCTACAACAAGAGCTGAAATCACACCAAACTGTAATTGACATGTGATTTTAAAAAATGCTCAAAGTAATAATATCCTATCTCGTAAGTAAAGATTCTTCTGTTCACTCTTTATCCATTTCCAAGAATCTTTTTGTCATGTAAATTTGCATTGATTAGTTTTTAATTTGACTTTCTAAAAATGTGCTCTGAATACTTAATTCCAGCAAAAGTACTTTTTTTTTTTTTGCTAATATTAATAACAATAATTGCAGCCCACAAATGGAGAGCCTTGATGGATGTTTTTTTAATACACATGAACTTCAGCTGCTTCAAGGATCTTTCACTTTGCTGTTACCTATTTAAGTCCCAAACCTCCTCTGCTTACGCAAGCAAACCTGGTGGCTGCTGGACCAAAAATCAGTGTGACACACAAATAAGTGAGAATTTTGTCAAAAGTACCCTCTGTGGGGATGAATTCACGATGAAGCTGATGAAGGAAAGTCCTTTCTGCCAGGGAGATCCTGCTCTGGGAGAGGAAGGAGCAGGGTCTGGTGGAGAAGGGCATTTCCTAAGAGTCAGGGGCAAAAGCTGCTGGGGAGCAGCTGCTCCTCCAGAAAAAGTGAACCTGAAAGCCAGGTGATTTCCAAAGTCTGGAACTGCCCCATCACTCGCAGTAAGGGGATGCCAAAGCAAAAGGGAGTTGTTCAGATGCAAATAAAATCACTGACGGCAGAGTGTGTTTCCAAAATTAACAATAAATCTTGGGAGAGGAGCTCTGCTGTCAGACAACAGAGGCAAGGGGAAACAAACTAAATAAAAAGCAGTAAGTTTTAAGTCTCCACAAGAAGAAAAAAAAGAGGTAAAATGAATTAAAATGTTAGCAAATTATAGAAATATAGGTATTTTTGCAAAGTTTGAGGTTTTCTGCAACAACACCTTAAAAATACACTTTTATTTTTTTAATTTCTGTTTAAGATGTTAGAAGATACTTCACAAAGAATACTAGTTTTTGATGTATTCTTTAAAATCAGGGTAGACAATTAATTTCCTCTTTCTGGACATCCAAAACCTCATGTATTTTTATAAAATTATATTCACAGCTGTATATTTTATTGTTCATACATTACTTTTGAAGCAAGCTTTTCATTTCTTTCCTCCTTTAAAGCAAAAGCATATCAAATATTACAGTATAGGCATAAAAACAAATTATGTTTGAAATAATCTAAAGATTAAACTTTATTTTTCTTAGCTGATTGTATTATTTGAACAATAATATTTTCAAAAAAATTATTCATCTGCCTGATGAAAGAAAGTACCTGATACATATTTTTATTCAAATATTACTCCCGTGGAATACTGGCAACATTTTATGTTTCAGCCTAAGCTACAAATTCCTTTAGAACAAATCAAATGTCTTTAAAGAATATTTCTGTTTGAAAAGGAATTAAGCTTTCCTGAAAGAATTTTAAAGGTTGTGATATTCGCAGTCTGATAAAGCAGCACCTTTAATGAAATTCTAATTAGCAATTTCATGCACTTTGCTATTAGTCATATCAGATTAGTGCACATTTTCACAGCCTTCCTTTAATTAAGTGCACTTATTCCGAGTTTCAAACACTTTCCTTATAAGATGAAAACTGTGCTGAAATGTTATTTAGTAAACAGCAGACGTGTGAAAGTAAAGGTGCATCTCCATGTGCTGATGGACATTTTTAAACTGCCCACAGATGTACACAGTTCTGGTGGCTGCCAGCCGCCTCGGGGGCTTTGTTTTCTGGGTTTTGTTTCTGTGCATTCTGCACGTGCCTTTAAAAAGTGCAAAGGGATGAAGCCCAGTTTTTCAAAGGGCTCCAAAGGCGTTCAAAAGTTTTTAGTGGCTGCCTCGTGTGCACAGTTCAGGTAATAAAAACAAAATTTGTGTTTGAAAAAATTCAGAGAGTCCAGGCTACAGCACCCGTGTGTGTTTCCCCAGACATCACCTTCTATCACATCCCCTTGCACTGTTGCAGCAGAGGTTCTTGGTGTAAATCCAGCACGTTGGACCCATTATTTTACCTACCCGAATCATCAGCAAAATTCCCACACACTTTAGTGGGAATATGTTAGGCCTTATCTCTCATAAAGGATATTGCATTGCAAAGGCAAGTACTTCTAAAATACTGTACATAACAATCACCTCCCTGCAAGCTGATTAACTTGTGGTCAGCATTGTAAAAGGTGAGAGATTACCAACACCGCATTAATTCACAGAACACCTTGTTTTGCATGATAGGAGCAACACAGGGAGTGATTTAACATACATAATGATAAGCAAGTCTATTATGTGCCAGTAGATAAAGAATATAAGGTGTTTCTTCCCCTTTCTCCAATGTGTAGCTATAAAAACACCAATGTGATCATTTTTCACAGTTTTCATATTTATATAGATATATGAAGGTTTTCTCATTCCAGAGCAGAGTATTTTGTTTTGTTTTTAAATGCTCCTTCCCAAGCACTGCTCCTCGGGTCTGTCATGTTCCAGGATTTCCATTTTATTGTATTAGGTAATTGCACATGTTTTTAAACACGTTCTCTTGCTGATGTCATTCATTTAGACTGTAACATTTCTGACATTTTTAGGTAGTCCCCCAGGCCTCGTAGCCCTCTTAGCAGGGTCCTTTCAGTGAGGGGTGTTTGCTTTATGATTACTGACTGACATCTCAATAACTTGGAACATATTGAGCAGTGCATGTCTAGTGAGCAGCTTTTTTAAATGCATGGTCCACTTTGTCAAGTCATGTGCGAGCCATAATTTAGGCTAATAATTACCAGACATGAATGCTATGAAACACTGATGTCTACACTTTTTTTTCCCCTCTAAGTACTGAATTTTAATACATCAGAAAAGGTTTTCCTAAGGCCAAGATAAGCCCCCCAAAAAGCTCATATGGAAGCACTTTAAAAGTGATAAATGATTTGGAATCTGCACTGTCTACTGATGTACGTCTCAGGAAAGAAAATTAGAGCTAACAGGTGTTAGATAGGGAATGGTGAAGCGTTTTAATAGAATTGTCAAAATGTTTGTCCCAGTTGCCGACATTAATGCATGCAACAAGAAATGTAATGCTGCACTGCCATTAAATGATTACTTGTTTAAATTTCAAGTCGATGGCAGGAAATCCTGACTTTGTCCACTACTTCTCTGTACAGGCCATCCCTCCTGTGCTTTCCTCTATGATTTGCATCAAAGTGTAATGGTTATAAGGCTCACGTCTGCATGCTTTAAATAATCCATGCCTGTCAAATTTCATTTTTTCCTCTCAGATCAGAACCATCATAACCCCTTCTCCGCCAGCCTTGAAGTCACTACAAATATATTTGTACGTTTTGGGGGAAATAATTTAAATACTCTAAGTTAAGGGATAATTAATCTTTGAATTATTTTCTTACTTCAAATGTATTTACTAAGTAAGCTGGATGAACTTGTAATTATTATGTATTTCTGAGGTATTTTCCATGTAATCACAAAGTATTTACATGGTCATATGAATCCTGTAAATTATAATGATGTGGGGGGAAGGGGTACGAGGAGGGGAGCTCTGCTGCCTACACTAAAAAGCTTTTCCAGAAATCTTTGGAATTCTCCTCATTGAGGTAGCCTGAAAAGGCAGGAAAAGCACGTCCTTTAAAGATTACTATGATTTCTGCCAACAAAAGAGATTCAATATCCATGTACAGTTCAGTTGGGTGAAAGGGGAGAGGGGAGTGCAGATAGTGACTTTTTTTTTTTATCTCTTGTTTTAACAGTAAATCATTAATTTAAAAGTTGCTGTTATTTTTCAGAGGAACCGCATCAGTTTACAGGCTGCTGGAAGCTCAGCATCCATTCATGCTTCAAAGACAAAAGGGAGATTTCTCTGTCTAATCTTTGCAGAAGCCTAAATAGGATGTAGCCTGTAGTCAGACCATCTCTGGCTGTAATCTTGTCAGAGCTCAGCACACATGCACAGGCGTGTTCACACACACACAGCTTTACAGCCACAGCATTAATAAAGCCATTTCTCCAGCATGGTGAAAGCGAGGGAGCAAGCTGGGTGCTTACTGCCATTTTAAAATACTTGTAAGACAGCAAACAGATATTTGGACAAATGAACTGATTAGGAGTGAGCGCTACAGTGAGTCAGATTAGAAATGTGGGTGGAAGAGCCTTGGATATCCAGTCACAGGGGAAACGTCCTGTGCTAGGAGAGCAGGGCTGTTTCATCCATAACTGGCATCTTATCTCTCTGTAGAGCCTGTGGTTAAAAGCCAGTGCCTTTTGGGAAGCTTTTCCTTACAGATGAGATATAAAAGCAACGCCTGCCTAACCACTTATATACATTAATAATCCCGCAGTGCTTTCCAAAAGAGGGAATATTAACCCAGGCACCACAACAATATTCTGCTTGCTTATAACCCTCATAAAATTTAAATTCAATCTGGTGTAATGTTATTTTTGACTTCCTGACCCAAATCTGTGTATGTGTGTGTGTGTGTGTGCAGCTCTGAGCTGTTAAGCAGATGATTGCTCCAGTCCAACGGTAGATCCATGTCTCTGGTGCCTTGGAAGAGAATCTTAGCCTGTGTTTCAGTGAGCCTGTCCTGGAAAATGTGCTGTATGTAAAACCATTGGCTGAACACGACACAGCATCCACAGGGCCATTTTTACGGTACACACGCATCCTTAGTTTCCTTTGGCTGCATCATTGCCAGAGCCTGCAGACGGAGAAAGGCTCTCAAATCCCTCTGTTGGTAAAAAGGCGAAAGTGCTCCAGGAATATTTTCCTCTCCTTTTCTGTCTACCCACAGCTCCCTTAGACAGTGTCCAGCGTGTGTGCAGTAGCAAAGTACACTGCTCTGAGTGTCAGAGCCAGAAAATGCACTCTCATTTCACCAACAATTGCCTGGGACCTGAAAGGACAGGCGCTGTCTCGGTTCCCATCCTGTCCAGATTGTCCCCCGGTGATGGGGACTGTCACCCACTGTAGCTGCACCTTTGCAGAGGGATCCCCTCGGACCCTGCCTCTGAAAATTATCAGAGCCAAAGTAGATGCTGAAAGTTCTAGGTGAAAAAAAATCATCTCACTGGCAACTGAAAAACCCTAACCCCATGCCCACGAATTTCTGTTTCTGACTGTCCTAACAAGCAGCCATAAGAGGGCTTTAATGACGCATATTTTAAAATACATTGCTGAGCTTGTATATTTTATTTCAGTACCATTAGTGAAAGTGGCTGCTATCTTTTAGAAACTTTTTTAGTGTGGTATTTGAAGCCAATTATTTTTTTCCATTTTATTTTTCCTTTCTCTTCATTACAAAAGCATAGCTCTTGATACAATAACCGTAGAAACGAGCTTAGACAGAGTCAGATTTCGGATCCCTGAAGCCCACTAATATGAAGTTCCACAGGTGATCCATAGTGAGAGAAGTTTGGTGTATGTATTCTCTGCTGTCTACTTTTTGTTCATCTCTGTTGCTAAAATTAATTCAATTAGGTAGTATTTTCAGCATCCCACTCACCTCTGTCGTCACAATGCTCTCACCCACCCAAGACCTATTCCTATCTAAATAAAAAATTCTGTGTAATGAATGGTCAGAACTCAAAGATGGGGCTGTTTGGGTACCTTTTCTACGAAACAGCAATTCAAGCTGGAATGAATCAGAGAAGGATTGCTAAGGTGATTCTCGTATATGGAGCATGTTTTATGAAAGAAGATGAAAGTTTTCTTACTTGCTCAGCTTTGGAAAAAAAATGTGCCTAAAGTACTGCAGGATGATCTAGACTTCAGTGTTTAAAGATTAAGAAATTAATATAAAACCAGCCATGAATAAGTAAGTGGAGGCTTAGAACTGGAAGTACCTTGCTCCACAAGGATCAAGGATCTGTAGCAATCTCCAAATTACTGGTTGCAAGGAAAAGCAGTCACTTTCCACAGTGAGCTTTAAAGCACTGGGAAGCAATGAAGCTATTGATCCACAGTGCATGGAATATCTTTTCCTGTATTGAGGATTTACAAAGGCTGTGCATAAGTAAACAAAATAAGAATCTGTTTCATGAGTACCCCGATGTCCTGCGTGACCAGGACTAGAGGCAAACACCTTGGTTTGCAAGCTCTCCCCTGAGCTGGTGGGGGGCACACACTGATTTCTTTCCCCATTCTTGCTGCAATGCAGGATCAGCCTTCCAACCCTTTCTGGAGGAGACGACTCTTGGATGACAGTGAGAAACTGTCACGGCTCTGTAAGAGCTGTCTCATTGGGACTGGGGAGGGTATTTGTGCTGGAGAACCCCAAGATTATACTGCTAAAGGAGCAGATGAAGCCTTGCTTTCATTGCTACTCCAGAACCAATCCAAAACAGTGGAAATTTTCCACAAACATAAAGAGAGGGGAAGGAATGAGTACACAGGAACAGAGGATTCAAACCCTGATCAGTTCATTACACTTGTTAGAGTTTTGACCTTTTTTTTTATATTTCAATTCATAGTACACATTGGTTGAATAAAATGTCTTTAGGAAACCAAAATGGTCCTGAGCCCAAAAGATTTTCTAGGAATGTTCCAGTCTGATATTTCACAGTGGCTGTATAAATCACCTTTGTGAAGCTTTTACATTTGAAGGAAATAGTCTATTGTGAAAAAAATTTGTTCCTTTAGACCTTCTCCCCTCATATCCTGCTCTAACAGGAGGGTGTTTGTAGACAGGGTTGTCCTTTCCCCCAGGTGCCAGTAGGGATGATATTGGCTGGACCCTGCACTTCCCTATGTCAAAAAGCACAGTTATTTGTAGTGGGGGCCATGTCAAATATCCCTGGTAAAGCAAAAAAAAAACAAACCAAGGACATGGAAAGATCACTTGCCCCAAGTCCAGATGCATTGCCCATCCACTGAGCATCACCATCCACATGAAACCTCCAGATCTTCCCATAATTAACCCTATGGCTCTGACCTTCAGACTAAAGTTTATAAGGAGAATCATCAGAAGGACTAAAAGCGGGAGGAACAGCAGCAGGATAAGCTCCGCTGCCTCCAGTGGGAGCAGGGAACACACGGACCAGCTCTGTTTGGTTATCAACTCACCCAACTACCCCAATGGCCTGTCACAGGCAGCTTGCCCCTCCATTGGCAGGCAGCACTGGTGTGAGTTCCAGTTTCACAGGTGCTTTTTCCACTGAAAACAGCCCTGGTAGTGAATTTCTAGTTAACCAGAGCCCATCTGATACAGGAAGCCCTATAGCTGCTGATGGGGTCAGCTGGAAACATTTCTGAAGGTCTGT
The DNA here is from genome assembly GCA_013399875.1 of Gymnorhina tibicen. NCBI lineage: Eukaryota > Metazoa > Chordata > Aves > Passeriformes > Artamidae > Gymnorhina > Gymnorhina tibicen. Next base: position 1,519,158 of record VXAZ01001668.1, read on the forward strand.
GCCTCCCTGTGAACTGATGAGATGTGGGGGGTTTATTCACAGGGAAAACTAAACTCGGTTGGATGAGTGAAAGAAAAGGTGATTAAGTGTGGCGAGACATCCTTCTACAGACAGGCAGCTCATCAGGGGAAACTCGGTGACCTCAGAGGCCATGAGAATATATCAGAAGTGTCTCCGCTTGTGGAGGAGAAGACACGGACCTGGGCCGACTTTCAGCTGATGCAGAAGGAGCTCTGGCAGTTTGTGTTGGCTCAGGAACACTCCCCTGATCCCCCTCAAGTAGCAGCAGTGCTGCTCCCTCCGTGGAGCTGAATAATCTCTCTCACAGCAGCTCTCAGCCAGCGCTGGAACCTGCCCTGACCCCGGGATCGCTCCTGCGCCGGCAGCGCGGCCTCCCCGGGCTCAGCCCGGGAACGTGCACATGAGCCTCACTTGAAAGAAGCATTTCACCCAGACAATATTTCTTGCTTGAAGCAGTCGTTCTCCCCACAGCACTGCCACTTACCCAGTATGGGAATGCTTTTCATTAAACGCAAATAACATATTTTCTATCGGCGCGAGCCCACGCTCTTTGTGCCATTCATCATTATGCATACCTAATATATTCTGCAAACCCCCAGTTCTCCTGCTTTCAGCCTTTTGAGGCATTTCTGAAATCAAATGAAAATATTACACCCCTGTTTACTTTTAAGCACGTTTTTTTTCCAAAGCAAATGCATTCTGTGTTTTAAGTAAGATACCACCATGTATTTATGGGAGTTTAATAAGTTCTTCCATTAATAACATAGACAAACTAATTTACCAGAACGTGTCTGTTTTAAACTTTGGGAACAAAGAGTGGGAGTATGAAAATCAATCTTTCCTTTGTACTTGAGCCACTGACCCATTAAAGCTTTGAAGATCATTTCTTTAAGAAATTGTGAGGAGTTATTTAACTACAAACAGCAGTTACCTTCCCATTCCAGCAGCGTAATCAACCGTAATAAATTAGAGGAGGAAAAATAAAGGTTCATTCCATTTTTTTTCTAATAACTAAAAATTCTTAATAGTACTTTCACAAATCGGCCCAGAGTAGAAAGGAACTCTCATTCTTCCTGAAACTGCTGTTTAGCACAAGTTAAAACATTGCTTAAAAGCAATTTTTTTTGTCTTTAATTACGGTTCAAAAATGTTCTTAGTTGCCTGGGCTTAATTATTTAACTCAAATTAATTGTAAAAGTTACCCATCACTAGAAAAAGTTTGCAAACCTGTGAACTACAACATTGGTAATGGCTGCATGTATAAAAACATACAGCATCTCCTTTTTTGCTTGAATAATGAACTCCTGATGGTTTTATTTATTGTTAGTTATCATTAATGACTATTTCACAGTTTAACGCTGATAATATGCTCAGTTATGTAAGAGTGGAAACTTAAAATAATCTTCATCTTAAACTGCTCAAGCAATCTACACGCTAAACAACCATAATGATGTTTTAGTTATCAGAAACTCCAAAGGAAAAGATCTGTATGGAACATCACTAAAACCTGTTTGTAAAAGGCAGAAAAATGCCAGCCTTTTAAAAAATCTAACATATGGATAATGCAAAATTTTTTTAAAATACCTCTTTTGATTCAGTTTTGATGAGCTGTACTTATGATAAATACACAACTGTTTTGAGGGTTTCAGATAACCTGAAACATTTGTATCTTGCTGGAAGAGTATGGCCCTCAGTGACAGAGGATAGGAGGTTGACCCTGCAGCATTTCCCAATTCCAAGGCTGGAAAAACCACATCAAATGGGTAAAAATTCAGATTTTTTTTTTTGTTATGTTCTGCTTTTCTAAAGTGTTTTTGCTAAATCTACCAGGACTTTTACCCTTTCCGAACGAGGACATCAGAAGTTCCTTCCCCTGCCCACACAAGATGTGCAGGAAAAGAGAACTTAATAAACACTTTGCCATTTTATAATATAGAATATACTGCAATTCACATTTCCAGAGAGTTTTTGGCACAAAATGTGGTGCAGTTTATACCAGGGAGTTCAGCCACTGTGCCAGACAGTCACTGCCCACACAGTACAGGGATGGGTAACTCACTGCTTATTCATCTGCACAAGACTGGGGACAGTTCTAGACAAAGCTGTAGTCATCTGCTGCCTTTTTCTGCCCGCAAAGATCCCAAACATTTAGATTCAGTTAACATATTGGGTAATATTTTGCACTTATATACTTCAGTCTATTTTATTTCAATTAGAATTGCTACTTGATTTCTGGTTTTGTATATACAAATATGTATATTTCAGGACATTTATATTTGCCCATCAAACAGGTCTGTTTATTAGTCTGAGTGGTACTCAGCCCAGCTACATCAATTTGCAAATCTTTAGAAGGTTATTCTTTGTAGAAGTATCCAAAAAAGCATACTCTGAGTAGGAGCTAACACTTCATGTGGTCCAAGTTCCAAGGTCCAGTTCCTCGGGGATATTTAGAGAAGTATATTTTATTGATTGAAGGATTAAGTTGCTTTGAGGATCTGATCTGAAATCCTCGGCTCTGCAGACTTCAGAGAAATGATGCCATTTATTACTGCCATGGGTCAGGTTCTTGCCTCTAGGGCCAGCTTTGACCAGCTCAGTGTTCCCTGTCTAGGTTGCTCTAAAACTGCCCAAATTATGCAAATCTTTTCATTAAGGCCAACCACACCTGGAATTCTCATGAGAACAGCTTTTCCCAGAGCATTTCACTGATTTATCTTATTGGGGCTGGTTGAACATATCTGCTGGAATCTTATTAATTATTAATTCTTTTACTGCTTTTGGCTGAACGAGCCTCTTGAACTTGGTTAAAAGAGTCTGGGCACATAATATTCAGACAACAGGTGGCCTGGGAACTCTTCACTTTCTCCTGTTTGCTTCTCATTTTTCGTGATAGACTCATCAGTCACCCTGGAGCACACGTCCATCATGCAGGTAGAGAACACCATCTTCAGCAGGAGCTCCTGCTTTTTGACCAAAACCCAGATGAACATTCAATAACACGTTTAAACACATGCCTGGGTCCTTCTCACAGCAAAAATCACACCTGTGGGCTGACATTCTTTAAACAGATAACAGCAAAGACAAACCCATTTTCAATATTCCAATAAGCTAATATTTCCTTATGGATAATGAAAACTGGGGATTCCCAAAGTTGCCAAAGTAAGTGTACTGATTTCCCAGCCCTTAGACACAGCTCATTATAGTTCATTCTGTCTCAAAAAATGTGGACTAAACTGTACTTTTTAAACTGTTTTGTTCTGATCTCTCAAAAACTAGAAAGGTTTCTCCCCAAGGGAGAAAATTTAGTGTAGTCAGATGCTGAAAATGGAGAAAGGTTCATTCAGTGAAGTTCAGAACTTCAACATTACACCTCCATGAATACTGGAGATGAGAAAGTGCCAGAAAAGGCATAAAATATGGTGGACAGGAGATTTAAAAGCACCTAAGTCACTGAAGAGCTCATGGCCCCTGGACATGCAAACCAGAATCCCTAAGATGCTTCTGAATAAAGGCCGTGGCAGAAATATTTTTCTACTCCTCATCTCCATTACTGGCAAATTAATCATATGCTGAAAAATTACCTTTAGGGTTCTTTTCTTTGCAAATCAGTGTAATTTCTCTTAGAGTATCCATCTGATTTAGCTGTAGTGCAGTTCATAACATCATTAGAACAACACATTTTTGTGTCAATTAACAATTTACTACAAGGTCTGCCCTTGCAACTATGTCAACATATTCTTCACCACTGGAGATCATGAAATACAGACGGCAGTAGTGTTAAAAAACAAGCTTTTAGATCCATTTTACTTTGTTGCAAAACTGCTTTGCAGATACTGAATTAGAGCCCATTTAAACCATTCAAGCATATAATCAAATTTCAGTAATGAGTTATTAATTAAGCAGGGGCATCCAATTCTGTGCTAACTGCCTCATAAACAATCGACAGGAGATTTGTGAATTTTGACTTCCTGACACTATTAAACAAATCAATATTAGGTTTCAGACACAGCAATTCAGACAGTTTTCCCTGTTATTTGGCAATCGTCTGCCTGGAATACTAATGAAAGAATTAAGAGCTGTAGATTTTGCATGTGTTCCATCAAAAAGATCCTTATCTGTGGGGAATTGGGGCCTGATTTGCATGGCAGAAGACTTTGCTTTTGTAGGTACAATTTTTCTCAATATGTCACTCATTAGTATTTATAAACTACAGAGCAGTGAAGCCTTCAGCCCCTATTCATAATGAACAGTCATATCCCTGCTGGAGATACAACTGAACAAAGCTGTTTATTTATTTATTTATTTAGTGGTCCTTTCCCTTTTGTAGCTAACCTAACCTGCAGAAAACTTGCATCGAAGGAGAGCTCTGAACAACTTACATTTCATTTATTGTTTTGAAAGGGATGCGTGCTTGTATATATTTATGCACATATATATCCATGAATGTACATACATAATTATTTGAATAACAATTAGCTGTGTAAGCAACACCTTTGTTTACACGCGGCATTTCGCCACCTAAACATCACCTTCAAAAATTTTTCGATATTTTCCATAGATTTATTTTTGATTTCTCTCTCCCTGCCGTCAGAATGAATCCAGGCCCCAGCTCAGCCAAGCTCTGGAGCTAAGCAGGGTTTTGCTGAGTGGGGGCTTAGCGCTGTGTAAAGTGCTGGGTTAACAGGGCTGCAGGATGGAGTCCAGAGTGCGAGCACAATGGTGCTGCCTCCTCCTCCGGCCGCCCTTTGCCGCTGCCGCCGAGTTGAACTTCACCTAGGGATAAGTGAGTGTTTAGTTTTCATAATCACATGGTCTTTGGCCCCTTAATGAAGAAGACAGCAGGGGCTACCAGCACCTGTTGAGGTAATGGCTTTTGTAAGGAGGATTATCTGGCTGCCGAGGACTGGGCTGAGGCGGCACGTGGACGGGTCTCGGGGTGCTCCGGATATGCTTATCCCGGGGTTTTGGATGGTTTTGCTGGAAATTTCTGGCTGTTCTCTCCAGAATTAGCAGAAGCAAGAGTATGACCAAACCCCTGACCGAAAATTTCTCCTCCACTTGTATCTGTGATTGAGTATTCTGCAAAAATTCTGGCTCAGAGACTCTCTTTTCTCACATCAGTTTACTGTTTCACAGGCTGTATATTTATTTTCTCTTAGTTTCAGTATCTCCATCTCAGTCCCAGATGCAAAAAAAAATGCACAAAGGTATATTCAACTTAAAATGAAGTTAACATTTGTTACATACATCTCAGTTTCTAGCACTGAACAGTCTCCCATCAGCAGAAACTCTGAATCTTGTTTTGTTAGCAAAACTTGTGCTGTATTTACATAAACAAGTATCCAACAATTTAAAGGATAAAAGCCTCACTAGCACAGAAATCAGTGTGAAAATAGGTCAGAGACCAAGCCTTTGGAAAACAACATTGGCGGGTAATGATAAAAGTACTGTGGAGTGATCAGTTCCAAAGTGGGTCAGGATTCTGTCTGCAGGAACAACTCTCCTGCTGTATTTCTCCTGTAGAGTACTAATGTGCAAGATACACCCCAGGAACCCCTTCTTCTGCAGGCAGAGGAGAAAAGGTTGCCTGCCCCCTCAGATAGCTTCTAGTCAAAACTACAAATAAATTATAATGGATGCACATAGGCAGAAAATGCTGGCAGAGGGCAACACAAGGAAATTAATCTGCCTGCTAAATGGCAGGGCAAATGCATTCGAGTTTTGGTTTATTTTGCTTTCCCACCAGCCTCTCTCTCCCATTATTTCCTTCTCTCTAGGATCTTAAGACATCTAACTCATTAAAAATCTTCTTTTTAATTATCTGCCAGGAAAAAAATTAGCATAATTAAGGACATTGAAATTTAGATTAACAACCAACCTAATACATGGCACTGCTTCCAATAAGAGAACATTTCTTTTAAATCATCACAGACTACCCAAAGATTTCCTTTTGGTTTCTGTCTAGATTTCTGTTCAGTATGGCTCTGAGAACATATTTGAGTGCACTGAACTTATCACTTGATCTGTTCAGCAGTGTGCTCTTGGGTTTTTTTCATAGAATCACAGAATCATTGAATGGTTGCATTGGAAGGGACCTTAAAGATCAACTAATTCCAATCCCCTGCCGTGGGCAGGGACACGTTCCACTGGACCAGGTTGCTCAAAGCCCCACCCAGCCTGGCCTTGAACACTTCCAGGGATGGGGCAGCCACAGCTTCCTGACGATTTCCCATAAATTTCAAAAGGAGAAGCATCCTGCCAAATGCCTGCAAGAATAGGGTCTCACTGACCTGAGGTGAAGCAGGGGGGTTTGTTCACCCTCTGAATCCCAGTGCCACTGGTAGGAGACTGAACTTCAAAGGCTCCCTGAATCATCAGTGCTGGAATGAATGACTTTCAGGTCTAGGCAGTCTGAGTACATAAAAATGCAATTGAACATGAAAAAAAAAAGTAAAACTGGCATGTATAAGACAGGAAACCTTGTTTCCTTAGCTCACCTATAAAAACAAAGATGTGTGTTACTCCTTTGACTTACACGCACAAAAAAAAGAAAGTGATGTCTCGAACTCTGTGTGTTCCTTTCTTGCCTCTTTTTCAACAATCCCTTGGAAATTTTCAAGTCACTAGTCAGTTCAAGCTCACCTGCCAGCACAGTAGAAGTGACATGGACGGTGTGTTCTGTTAGCTGAGGGATCCAGAGGATGCAGCCTGTACAGGGCAGGATGGTGACCAGTCTCAACGCCAGGGCTGTGCTTGGTGGAGGAATGTGCTGGTAGGGCTCCACTCCTGTAGGAAATACCAGAAAAACTTACAAGCACTGCCAAGGACTGGCTGGGGGCTTTTGTGCTGCAACTGCACCCAGTAAGATAGATGTGTTCTTTCTGTTTGTACATGCTTCTGACAGTGGCAGTGGGATAAATGTGCTGAAAACCCAGTGAGTCCCTTTATCCAGAGCTGCCCAGACCTGTGTGTCTCTGATCTGCACCCATTCAACAAAGTCTGGCATTTCCAGGTGTCCAGAAACCCTCGGTGGATACAATTCCCTAAACAGCAGAGCCAAAACACCCTGAGCATTGTCTTAGTAAATCCCCACTCTGCTTTCAGAGCCCTGTGCCAGGGAAGGCTGCAGCAGGTGTATGTTCCCCACGGATGCCCCATGATCCGCAGGGCTGAGCTCAACCCGCAGTCACAAATCTTAGAGGAAACCAGGTTTCATCAGCTCTGCCTCTCACAGACCTGTTTTGCTGTTAAGGTGAGAATATCCCCTCAGTGTGGAAAAAATATGAAGCCTGAATAAATTAAAAACGGGAGCTATGTTACACGTTACTGTCATTTAATTAACATCTCATAATGTGTTGCTTAAGGAACCAAGGCTCTATCAGGATAAAGCCTATAAGCATTTTCCCTGTTTAATCAAAAATGTAGATCACATCACATTTTATTTCTTAAAAAAATTACACACTTATTGAAAACCTATGATTAAATTTTATATTAAGAGCCATTTCTCTGAATTAATTCTCCTCCTAAAAATTCAGTGTCAAAGAGGAACATGGAAATTAGCGTATGAAATTTGAAAATCTGCAAGGATAGATAGATGGGTTCATTTGACTTTATTAAATTTTTTTCATTGTACACTGATAATGACTTGACAATATTTATCCCTGTAACACTCTTTGTGAGTATGTTCTGACATTGTAGTTTGGACTAGCCACCTCTTCTTAGACAACCTGGCAATTCCTACTGAAAGAAACTCTTCTTTTAGGTTTCCTATCTTCTTTTCTTTTCTTTCTTTTTTTAGCTATGGCAGATTTGAATTATTTGGACTCAAATTGTGTGTGCTGTGTGCCTGCTTCTAGTTAATAACCCATTTATTTTAGTCATCACCATTCAGATCAGAGGCAGGGCAGGGGCGCTCTCATATGTTTTGGAGCACAGCATGAAATTTAGATAAAGTGAGGGGAAGGAAGCACAGCATCTTTTACTGTCCTTGAGAGGACACCAGACCACAGAGCTCCCCTGAATGCTTCACTATTGAGTGCTTGGCCCTGGCACATTGAAATTCAAGAAATAGTATTCAGAGCCACAAAGAAAAGGAGAAAGAAGTGCAAGGTACAGACTCAGGGACAGAGATTTTGGAAAAGCTGTTTGAGGATGAAAGCACAGTCATTAAAACAAAGGTGACTGAGGAAGAAATACGGACCCAAACATGGGATCAAGCCCAGACTTCAGAACTGCAAAGCACCCTTAACTTGAAGTTGGGATAAAGAGGGGCTTCAGGCACCAAACGTTGTGCAATTCTGGTGCCTTAGAAGGCTGGGCTGATAGTGTTATAAGGGCTTAATTAGGTTATAGTAATCTGAATTTGTATGAAATTGTGGCTGACCTTATTAAACCATAAAGTGTGATAAAACTGCATTAAACTTTTGCCTTCTACCTGGCCAGAGAGTACAGAGCATGAATGATCTCACAATAGCTCTGCATATATACTGTTGATTACAGAAGTTTAATATAAAATAGAAGTAGTACTAAGAATAAAGAAGAGGACCCCAGTCTAAAAAACTATGCTTCAGCTGTTTTATTTTATTAAAATTAATTAGCCAGCTAGACAGGGCTTGCTTTTCAAAATCATGTAAGCTTTTCTTGAAACCCAGTCCAGAAAGAAACAAGAAGCTTGAAACTTAAATTATAGGGAAACAGAAGTTATTCTGGATGGAAAATAATCAATCTTCTTAATGTTAACACCTCCTTTCACTGTGGTACATCTGTTTGCACAGGGGAAGGTACGGCTGTAGGTAGGTGTTGTGCCTGGAGCTACAGAAACAGCCATCTCACTTGTGAGCTCTCTCAGAAACAGACTATGAGGGGCCTGGTGGCTCCACTGGTCCTTGCCTGGACTCTGGTGGTGGACAGTCACTTCCAACAAGCTGCCTGACACTTCTACTTGTAGCTCTTGGCAGGTCCCTCAGGTCTCTCCGTGCCTCCAGCCACTGCCTGTGATGCAGGAATATTGATGTTTGCCCAGATGGGGTTAATCCTGTACAGATGTGTTCATGCCTGTCTGAAATGGACTCAGTCATTCTGACTTTGAAAAAAGATATCAAACAGGCATTTCCCTGGCAGGTATTCCTGTCTTAACTGACACATGCAATGGAATTGCTATGATTGTCATTTTGTGTGTACAAGGAAGAAAAATCAGCTTTCCATGTTTCAGCACAGTTGTTTAACTCCAGAGGGAGTTCTTTGATTGCTGCTACCTCAGTGTTCTTGGCAGGACACTTTGGAGTGCACCAACTGACCATGAAGGGAACTGCTGACCAATGCTCCTGTGATCCCAGGCAACACCTGCCTGTGGAGCTCGCTGTGCAGCCCTGGTGGCATCCTCTGAGCAGCACCAGGGGGTCTCTCTGCAGGTTCATCAGAGCTCTAGAAACCCAGCATGATTACTTCTGCTCTGAGGCTAAACACAAAAAATTCTGAGCTCAGAAGTCAGAGGCCAGAGAAATTTAAATAAAATATACAACACGGACTTATTGCAAAGGTACCAAAGTTCATCGTGGATAAATAGCTGGTTAAATAGATTCAGTCAAATGAGGAAAAATTATGGAAAATGTCCCATGAATTGCCTTAGCCTGCACAACTGTCTATGCTGTTACGTGTTTCATATTTGGTTTTAGGTGTCCATGGACTGAGGTCCGGGAAGAAAAGAGAGAAAGAGAATCCCGTGTTTTGTGAGACCAAGAGAAAAAAGTTTATAAACAATGGTGATGGTTATGTGTAATGTATGCATTCTTGCAATCTATGCAAAGGTCTTATTTCATATTCACTGATCACCTATCAGAGCACAATGGGCAATGCTGTAAGGAAAAGTTTCCAAGCTCCTCTTAAATAATTAGTTGTTTTTGTATTCAGGAAAAGGGAGTGCACACAAGATACCAGAAAATGTAGTTTTGGTTTAGAAGCTACTGCCTATATCAGGTGAAGGAAATTAATCAATTTGGTGATCGCATCTGACAGAGAGATAAAAGTCACTTAATACCTTTGCAGTTTATTATCCTTTTGATATCATATCTCATTTTCAGCATGACTGGAAAACTCAATTGATTTAAAGACAACTGTGTTTTAATTTACAGCAGAGGAAGTTCAGATCATCAGATATCAACATTTTCTTCAGTCATTAGAATTGTATAGTTGATGGCTGCCTTTCTAGATATTGGCAGACCCAGCATGCAAACACACAGACTGTACAGATCTTTGACTGCTTAGCCATTAATTTCTTTCTAAACCATGGGTTTGGCTGCCTGTACAGAGAGGGACAGAATTCAAGTGAGGCAGGAGATATACTTCATATTTATGCTTCCATCTACACACATCCACCCACATCTCAGCAGAACTAATATGGAGCTGAACCCTATGGATTGAAAGAGTAACTTTACACAGCCTTTGGTAAGATGCTCCATTTCAGTACTGTACCCTGTTTCCCTATAAACAACCAGTTGTTGCTTTTCAGCACGTAATACCCAATTTATCAGCAACTTGGGGATACCTGTGGGCACTCAGAGATATTTTGGACAGCTCAGGACCATTACGGTTTCTATTTAAATATTCAGAACCACTCGAATGACAACTACAGAGCAGGTCAGCTACCACACTCCAACAAGATCTGGACATAGAGGATGACCCTTAAAAGCAATTGTGACAAGCCTTCTCCTGGGTGAACCAATCTCTTGTTCAAGGCCGGGTTGGATGGGGCTTTTAGCATCCTGGTCTAGCAGAAGGTTCCCAGCTCATAAAATGTTTGAAAACCAAGAGATAGAAATTCTAGAAAGAGACAGGTATCTCAAGAAGACAGCCTTAAAACTTAAGCTATTGTATATCTCCAAATATCTGATTCTTTAATGTAAACCTCAGACTTAATTTACAGAGTTGTTTCTTTTAACATTATTTACATAGCAGTATGAATGTGGGCAATGTTTTGCAGATGGCTAAAGATAAACTCCTTAGGGAGGAGGTGGTTTAAATATAAGCAACAATCAATATAAATTCAACCTTTCTATAGCTAATGACAGTTTTCAAATTTATACCTCATTTGGAAAAAGGATGATGTGTGAACCACTCCAGCTACTGAATTTTGTTGATAGCATTCTCCGTGGCTGATAAACATAAGTCTCACACTGGAGGAGTGTTCACTTGCATTAAAATGTCTGGAATATTCTGGCTTACCCAGCTCTGACACAGCATTTGACTCGCTAGGAATGTTATGCTTTGCATGAGAAAGGCGCATCTTTTGTGGAGCTTCAGATATTGCCTTGTTTTAACAACATCTGCAGAAACAAATCATGATAACGATCACGCCTTATTGTGCATGAATAACTGCACTTTTCACGCTTTCATGGGAGTCTGGGAAAAGAAGAGGATGATCATCAGCTGAATGAGAGAGACATCCACCCATGCATTCTGCAGGAATTTTGAGCTTCAGCCACATGGTTTATGTGTCCACATCAGGAGCCAGGTACAACAGGGACAAAAAAGTCCAAAATTGTGATTAAAAAGATAACTTTTCCAGTGCCTGCCCAATCTTGGCAGTACTTGGAAGTACCTGAACTCAGCGCTCACACATGCTTTGTGTGGCTCTGTGCACCCCCAGAACAGTCCTGTAGCCCCTATAGCCCATGCTGAACCGCAAAAAAGCTTTCTTGTCCCTGGTAATTACAGTGGCTGTGTCTGCTGCCTCCTCACACCAGATTTTTGTACAATAGCCTGGTGGTTCGGGAGGGCAGAGAGGGACGGACTTGTAGGTCCTGCTCCCAGGATTTTGTATAGGTCATAGTTAGTAAGACTTCCTATAAACCACAGGACTGAGGGAAGTACCAAGGTGATGATCCCTCCTAAGAGATGTGTTCTCAGCACTAGTCCAGCTGACTGTGCCTCATCCTGATGTGCAAAAATGTGCAAAAAATGTGCAAAAAGATGTGCAAAATCACTCTTGCACCTCTTTCTGCATGGTTCTGCTCTGGCAGCTTCATCTCAGCCTACAGATGGACAGGGGCTGGGTGGATGTTAATTCCCACACCTGAGGAGACCTTATTGAACTGCACTTAGCATTGCCTAAGCTCTGGTTGCACTGCTCCAAAAAAATAGAGGTCCTTTCACTTCTGGTAAGGTCTACTGGAGAAGTGAGACCTCTCAGGCTATGTTAATAGAGCTGATGTTGTGCCTCAAGGTATGAAGGAGGAGGAGATTTCCAGGGGCAGAGGGGACTCAGCCTCCCAGTAGCACTGAAGTATTCATAGGGCTTCTAACATGCCTTGGAACAGCATCCCCTTTGGTATTGTTTATTTGACTCATGCCTCTTTCAGGAAGAAGGAAAACAATTCTGATCATTTAGAAAAACATAATTCTGGATGGATTTCGAGGTTTTGTGAAGCATCAAACTTTAACAGAAAAATCATATTACTTTACAGTATTTCTCGAGACTGTATCAATTCAAGACTCCTTCCCATTGTACCATAGTTCTGGAAAACCATTCACAAATGTTAAAATAATCTGACAGGAGTGAAGGTGGGATGGAAAAGAGCAGTGTTGGGCTGGGGGTGGAGTGACACAGCTCCCATCTCCCTCTTGCTGTCATATGTGTCTCACGATCAGGATTTGGCTGTGTGTTTTGTTAGTTTTTCCAGCACAGTGGTAGACCGAGCATTAATTGGCCTAATTATTGTGAGCTATAATTTAACTCAGTAATCAAACTCATAAACCAGGCATTATCAAATTTATAAACTCAGCATGCTCAAGTGCACTTAGCGATAATGAAGTTGCTGAGTCAGATTTTTCCCTTCCCACTGTTGATAATGTCAGAAACAGATTTGGACTGTCTTGAATTTAGTATTTTCCACTGCTCTATTACATGAAGAAGAAAAACTGGCAATACTTGAGAACAGAACCCCCAATATGGTTATTTTTCTAACATAAAGCAGAAACTTCATTTTTTGCTTGCATGTTTTAACTCTGCAAGATGGGGTTGTTTTAATTTTCACTCTAATTGCAACAGAATCTTTCATTATTTTGTGTACCTCAGTCCTTTCCTCATAATCATCTTTAGGTAAGACAAACAAGATTCTGGTATCTACAAAGCTTAATTTCTACAGATTCAAAAAATTTTGGCCTCTTTACATAGGTCAAATGTTGTGCCAACAGAAGCAGGGCTGACTTCCTAACATTGTTGTATTAACATACCTCAATTTTAGCCTGGGGGAGAGGGAAATGATGTTGTTTGGAATGAGATGGTAATTTACTTTCCATGCTTTCTCAGTCCTAAGGCATCTTTTCAGGATGAGACAGCCAGCTGTGTAAATTGAAATTGGTGAACAATTGTCCACTGGAGGCTCTAACATCTGAAAAGCAGAGTTATACGCTCTTCTCTGTCCATGTAGAATATGGTGTTTTCATTTTACAGGGATAAGGGATTTACTGTTAAATTAATGGACATTTCAAACTGCAGTGGCAACACATGTTGCCGCCTGCATTACTGGGAAATAAGTTGCATCTGTTCAAGTTATCACTTGGAAAGAAAAGCTTCCGGTTTCTGTGTGATGGCATGAGAAAGTAACACTTTCTCCCCGTGTGCCAGGGGAAATGAGGTCACAGGCTCTCGCCGCATGCCTTGCAAGTGGATATCTCATGTACAAGTTCGGACAGGCATTAAATTGGTTATGCTTCAACTTCTGATTTTTGTTTTCATTAACATCTGCACTCTTGCATGGCCCGAAGCGTTTTGTCCTTTTTATAGCCTTCCTTGGTAAAGCCGTGGAAAGCTGATCTCAAATTCACATTAATGGCCTTGGATTTTCAGGTCATTCCTTACAGCAAAGACGCCATTCTGCTGCTGTTCTCATGGCGTGACACCTATACCCCCATGGATATCCTCGCCTTCACAGCCTATCGTCACATCAGTGTTTTTAATTCTCCTTGGCTAAGTCATGACATCAGTCCCCAGAGTAACTCAGACCTAAGTGCTTCTTGACCAAAAGGATCAGAAAGCTACCACACTGCAAGCCACACAGTTCTAAGGATTAATGGGAATTTTCCCTACACACCACAAAAACCTGAACTCTACATCCACTCCTCAAGGTTTACGTGTGATCTTACACTCTGATCCCTGAGCTTATTCCCTGTCTTCCTGAGCTGAGAACAGGAAAAGTAATATGTCTAATTTTTTTGCAGCAAGACAGTGTGTTTTGCAGAGAGTAATTATAGTGGCTCTATATATACAGCTGAAGTAAAGATTAAAATAAAATGAACCAACTTTGATTCAAATGTCTTAGTCTGCATGGAAAGACAACCCGGCAGAAATCACACTGGTGCTAACACCAGTGCAGCTGTATAATTGCAGCTTGTTGGTATGAGGACAGAAGGGTACTGCATGTAGGTGAAAAACTGGGGAAAATTATTGTGAGGTCAAATAACTCAGGCTGTTCAATCATTATTAGAAGTAGCACAGGTGTGGTAACGAGTCAACTCCTCTTTCCCATCAAACAAGTAGGATCAGAGAACCATAAAATCATTTAGGCTGAAAAAGACCTCTATGATCATTGGCTCCAACCATTAACCCAGCACTGCCAAGCCCACCACTAAACCATGTACACAAGTGACACATCTGCACATCTTTTAAATCCCTCCAGAGATGATGACTCCACCACTGCCCTGTTCCAGTGCTAGACCACTCTTCTAGTGAAGAAATTTTTCCTAATATCCAATCTAAACCTCCCTTGGTGCAATTTGAGGCCATTTCCTCTCATCCTGTCACTTGTTACCTGGGAGTTTGACCTCCCCCTGGCTCTTCCCTCCTGTCAGGTAGTTGTACAGAGTGATCAGTCCTCCCATGAGCCTCCTTTTCTCCAGGCTAAGCTCCACCATCTCCCTCAAATACTCCTCATCAGACTTGTCCTGCAGATCCTTCCCCGGCTTTGTCTATTAGTGGTTTCCTCTTTTCTACATGTAGCAAAGCTGCAGGCCAGACTAGAAGGAACTTGAACT
This sequence comes from Gymnorhina tibicen, assembly GCA_013399875.1. Classification (NCBI taxonomy): domain Eukaryota; kingdom Metazoa; phylum Chordata; class Aves; order Passeriformes; family Artamidae; genus Gymnorhina; species Gymnorhina tibicen. Next base: position 1,534,209 of record VXAZ01001668.1, read on the forward strand.
GAGAAGATATAAATTTTGCTATGAGCCAAGCTTTCCTGTAAAAGAATTTCTTTTAAAGTACATTGATATCATTAAGCAATTCCCAACTTCTTCTTCAGCTCAGGCAAGCAAGCACTACTCTACAAGCATGTTCCCAGCTCACTTTAACCTGGCAATAAATGTGGTTTTTTTTTCCTTCCTGTTCCTTTTTTTACCTTTCTGAGTTTAAGAAAAGACCATGTGCTAGCACTGCTACCTTGTTGATCAGATGGCAGGGCGTCTTTTCTATTTCGACAGGGTAGCAGGTCAGTCTGAGGAGTAAAAGACAGGTTCTGTCCCTGAAACCTGGCAAAGCACCGAAAAATAATACCCATACAATGGCAAATTCTTCTAAGTATCACTAAAAATGATAAATCCTAATTTTCTCAGGCTTAATCCTGCAATATATTTTGTACACATAACCTCCAAGGTCAAAGGAAGATAAAAGACCTGGAAAAATACCCTAAGTCAGTCTCATACCTCATTGTTTATTACTTCTTTCACAAAGGAGTTTCAAGAAGCAAAAACATATAATTAAGACTCAACTGATGCTCCTATAATAGCTGCTTTTGATTCAGGAGATAAAATTAAATTAGCAGATAAGCTCTTTTATTTCTGCTCAGCTACCAGCGTATTCAAATAGGGTGTAACTTGTCCCTTTAAAAGGCACAGTAACAAAAACAAACGGGAAGGCAGTCGCTTATTAATCTATGTTTTTGTATAGCTATCTGGAAACTCTGCTTTGCTGTCATTATTTAAAAATCATAAACAAGACGCACTGTCAGTGATTCTTGAGACTGGAATTCATGGGAATTGTCTAAACAAAACATATTCACTCCTCTTATGTGTAACCAAATGCATAAATGTTGTTGTCTTTTTATTCTTTACAGATGGTTTGTATCTCCAGAGATTTATAGAAGAATTCATAAATTGGCATCACTGGTATGTAAGAAATGTGAAGCAGCCTCTGCTCCCATTGTTCCCTGACTGAACCTGCCGCTGGCTGAAAGAGTTTGCTTAAAATATAAAACTCAGAGCACAGCTCCAGTGTGATCGCTGAGCTGACCCTCCACTGTTTGGGGGCTCCTCGGGACTAAATATACAGCTTGATAATTAAGAATTGTCATCTCTTTTGCTCATCTATTTCTACATCCTTTCAGTCTCCTGGCCTGGCACTGCAGCCTGACAGGAGATACTGATTAAATAACTCAAAAGGGAGTGATTGTAACCAAATGCTCTGATGAGTGAACCCTCCAAGAGCTCCACAATCATAAGCTGGTGCACTTGTCATCAGGAGCAGCTTATTCATCCAACAATGACCTGTCAAATTGACTTGTTAGCATGGCTGATAAAACTCCTGCCTTTTCCCTGCTAGAGAAAAGCAGGGAAGATCCCAGATGCTTTTGAATATCTTATGAAGAGCATCAGGGAGAAAAAAAAAACCTGTTCTACTTTCACCAAAGATTTGTGGAAAGGCCAGGAATTGAATCCAGATTGCCTGACTCCTTATGCGGGGCCGTATGCACAAGGCCAGCCCCTCTTTTGAAGCTCGATGTTCTGGTCTTTCTCTATTTGACAGTCCTTTCCCTTGTTCTCATTTGTCTTTCAGATACGCCGAGTGGCTCATGTGAAGATTGCTGAAATCACAGTGCACAGGATTTTATCGGATACGATTTTTTTAGAACCCGTGTTGCATGCATGTCATCTCGCACAAGAACTGTGCAAATGGAGGAGGAGGAGATTTATACGAGACTGCCCGTAGGAAACTCACCTATGGAAGAAGAGCAGATCACTGAGAATTTATCCAAGCAAAACCAAAAGTTACTTCCGGGAAATTCCCAAGACATGTGTTATACACCACTGTGGTATCATAGTGCTTTCCCTCCAGAATTAATGATTATATCTTTCATACATTTCCTCCTCCTTGAACAAATCCAGCAACAGTGGGGAAAAATGGACTTAAACTTGGTGGGTTTTTTGAGAATTATAGGGAGATTCAATACTGTGCCAATCATTTACCACAAAATGCCTTATGAACGAAAAAAGTCCTGAAATGTTTTCCGAAAATATTTAAAATTTGGATTTACTTGATTTTTTAAATGAATTTACCCCATAAATTTTAACTCTTAAAAAGCACTGTCTCCAGATCTCCGGTGCTTCATGATTCTTTTTTGTCTCCAAATGGATGAATTTGTCAAAATTATTCCTAGATGTTTTCACCTTACACTCTGCAGGATTGTGGGGTAATTTGCTGAGACACTGAGAGATTTGGACCGCAGCCTGAAACTGGAATCCATTAGACAGTAAACTTATACATGTGAAGGGGCATAGGGATAATAGCCTGGAGCAGGATAAATACCCATTTCATGCACGACCAAAGACCATAACCTGGCCTGGATGCAAAAAATCCCTGGATTTCTGTGACCAAGTAGATGGGACATAATTTTCTAATACTCTAATGGTGAAACAGCACTTGTCTTGGCAAGTAAAGATGCCAGGCCATCCAAGTGGGAAGAGAAGTCAAGGTAGATCCAAAGACTTCACTGTACTTGGACCTTGTACATGTTCAAACCGAGGCAGAAACAACCCTTTATTTTTTCCTCTTTACTTGGCACTGCTGGAGCTTAAAGATTTTTTTTTTTCACTGATTCGTCTTAGACACTCTAATATTTCAGTTGTGGCAGCACTTGCAACAGGCAAGAATCCACTGATTGAGCAACTCCAAGAATTAAGAGGAACATGAGCAGCTGTGAGGGAGTCCACGGGACCAAAAAAGAGCCAAATCTTGGTTTTGTCTAGGAGATTCCAGGGAGCAGGGATGTAGCTTGATTTACGGGGAGGCGCAAACTCTGCACAGGAGAATGCAGGAGGAAGAGCCTCGGGGGAACCTTTGATGAGGGAAAACAATCTAGACATAAATAAAGACTTCAGTGGATTTGTCCCTTCATTATTTTGGAGCCTGATCCAAAGCCCCGTTAAGTCAATAGAAGGACTCCAGCTGGGGTTTAGGTGAAGAACTGAGGGTGCAATTTGCACACCACTCGTGTCACTCGGGAATATTTCTGTGTTGTGGGCAAATGTGCCTGTTAAAGCACAGAGCTGATACCGAGAAGCATTCAGCTATTACAGGATATACTTTCATTGAGTTACTTGTTGCTGTCCAATAAAGTAAAATATAGGAAACCCTTTAGTGTTTCATCAAATTCTTGCTCATTTCAAAGAGGAGAAATATTTCTGTGTCTGGCTCACATATTAAAAACTTTCCCTGCATATTAAGTTTCATTTTTTTTTTTGTCATAGGCTTAGCTTCAGATCTTTCTATGACTTTTACTAGGGGCTATTTTTGAAGGATTCAAGTCTGTTTTGCCAGCATAACCTTCAATTTCTAATGAGTGTTATTTCAAAAGAGACTTTTCCACTGGTAGGTAACAGATAATAAAGTTACCTTGAAATTTAATAAGCATTATTTACTCTGTATCTACTAATAAATCCCATCATACATCCTGCTTTCTAAAATGCTAGAGGTTATGATCTCTTCCTATTTGGCATCCAGAAGTTAAAGAAACATTAAATTATTTCACTTGGGGAATCAGACTTTTCTTTTTTTACATTTTAATTTTTTATTTACCTGGTCAAGTAATATTGTTACTACCACCAATTTTAAGAAAACTTTTTTTAAAAATACTGAATTTATTTTCCCTTTTCAGTCAAATATTCTCCTTCCAGTATTATGGTGAAAATATATATCATATTTTCATCATAACATACAGATGTTTTATGCACTCTTTCCTTCTTGTTTCTTCAAGGCCCAGTAAAAACCTAATTACAGTTTTTGCAGAGGCTTTCCTTGAACATTAGTAGATTTTAGATAAGGGATAAAACATGCCATAAATTCACATACATAAGCACTGTGTGTGTATATGTGCCTATATAAATCATTTGCAAACAATGTTATATTTCCTGGTAAATGCTTTTTTTTAACAATATATCTATATATGCCTCAATAGCCCATTCACACCAACAAGTTTTTTAAAATCAGTAGTAGATATAAATCTGTATCTGTAGTTCCAGTGACCCACATGCATTGCTATCATCCATGGTGGGCGGGGGGTTGTTATAACAGACGTTCTGCGTTGTACTCTAAACTTTCAAATGTGTTATATTAATTGCCCTGCAGTACCTGGGAGACAATTGAAATGAAATGAGCACATGAAATTCCGTGGTATGAAATATTTCTCCCCTTGATCTACAGGGATCCTTTCAGTGCTGCTTTACTGGTACAAAATACATAAGCAGCTTCATCAGCTTAAGTAATTCTCTTTAATTTTTAAATCGTGCAAATTGAGTATATTTGGAGAGTTTCTGAAAATGTGTTTGAAGAAATAATTAACAGACTGTTATAAATGATAATAACCAGTATTTCCCAAATTATTTTCTGTTCAGTAATGCAGCTGGAACAATTTTTATTTTCTTAAAAATAGAAAAAAATCTGTTTCAGCCCAAAGATTCTTCTCCCCCCTTACATCACTAGTTAGATATCAAATATAATATGCACATTAAAACATAAACATCACCACACTGAGCCTTTCTCTTTTGATCATTTCGAATTTGACTATTAATACTTTAATTTTCCTTACTCTGTGTGTGTGTGTAAGCGTATGAGTGCATGCATGTGCCTCTGATCTGGCTTATACACTGTACTAAATTGTTCAGTAAATACTCTGCAGCAGGATAAGGTCTAACTGGAAGAAAATTGTTGTGAGTTACAGGAAATTAAAAAATTCCTGCAATACCAACCCACTACTCAAAGTCAATCTGTGGTATCCCACAATCCACTCGGCTCTGAAGTCAAGCCAGAATGATTTTTGAAGAGTAATTTCAAGCCTTATAAAGGGTCACATCATGTATTAAAGCCATATTTGCTTCTGTGTTTTGTAAATTTTGAACTCATTACTAAACCTTTGTCTCTTATGCTGTACGTCTGGCTCTGAACTCTCCTTCATCAATCTGATCCCTAGAACTCCAACAAAAAACATGGAACACATTTTGCATGTGAAAAAGTGGTAAAACATTAATAGTTACAATCTCGAGGTGCCGGCTTTTAAAGAAGGCTTTAAGAAGCTTATCTCTTTTTTTTGGTACTTTAGACAGCAAAATCTGAAGCAAGAGATTGCCCAAAACTGCTGTTTTCTGACCACCTCTGGGAAGTGCTGAGTGCCCTCAACTCCTGTTGACTTCACAGGAGATTAAGAGAGCTCAGCACCTCCCCGTATCAATCCCACAGAGATATATCTATATCTATACGCATACATGTATATACATACATATTTATGTACAAAATGAACTGCTAACAAATAGCGGATCACCTACTCTTTTTCTTGGCCAAACTCTTTGTGGGAGGATCAGACCCAAAGCTAGAGGTAAAACCATATGCAATTTACGATAAGCAAAACGTGTATATAAACAAAATACAATTGGAAATCTGGGAATCATTTATATAGAAAGTGCTGGCAAAGTGCAGGCATATGTGTACAAAACAGTGCAGCACCTCTACAGATTTCAACAGTTCTGTTTCTAAAGTTTCTGCACTAAGCCTTTGTCGTAACCTGGGGCTGAGAAACAGCACACTGTTAAAGACAAGCGGGTTACCCCCACAACTTGTTCAGAACCGGGGTGGGACTGCACATCTTAAAACCCAACAAAGCTGTGTGCACAACTTGGGCTTTGATTCTTCTAAGCTCTCTTCTCCTGAAGGATACCATCATTATCTGCTCTCACTCAAGGCTTCCCACAGCATTTCATTATGTGCCTACATCACATTTACACTGACTGCTCTAAATTCCTCCCATTTTCCCTGAATACTTTCTTTTTATCCTGATAATAGTCCTGGGGTGAATCAGCTAAAAGAATTTGGAACAATCTAAACAGGGATTTAAGGAAAATATCCAGTAAAGTGGTTGCAAAATTAGAATGAGAAGCAGCTTGGGCAGGGTTGCAGCCTGCAGCAGCACACATGATGAACCACATGGGAAAACTCCCCATCATGTGGCTTTCACTGTCTCTGTCACAGGGATGGCCCAGCCAGGTCTGACATGAGCAGGAAGCAAGAAGGATATGTTTTGGCCTTGCCTTTTGTCCTGTAAAAAGGTCAGAGCTGGCCAGGTTGTCAGCAGAGGAACACCCACTCCTGGTCTGAAGCCAGGCAGACCTTCCTGACCTGTCGGGGTGTGTTAGGCCACCTGCACAGACACCAGCGGGGGCTGGATGAGGCGCAGAGCTCTGCTGACACTCCAACAGATCTGTGTGCACTAGGCCAGATCCACACATGTATTCCCCATGCCTGTTCTGTCCTTTCTCAGTGCTTCAGGCTCCAAGAGACCATGGAGACTTGGCCCAGTGACAAAACTCAAGTTAGAAGTCCCCCTGCACTGAAGAGGTTTGAGTTTCAGTATTCAGGATCAAGACAAACATTTCATCTCTACAACCACTATACAGATGCAGCAGTCTTAGACATTTATCTTGGTTCCAGAGCAACGAGTTATTTAAACTACACAGGCTCCAACACTACCAAATTCTGGTTCTCTCTTCAGCCAGTGGAAAGCAGCCTTGATGCTTATTTTAGCAGCTTGAATAGGAAGCTTAAACATAATCTTAATTTCTCACCTGTAAAACTGGGACAATAGTACTCATTAGGGCAAGTAGTATTCTGTAGGTGTGGAGAGAAGTATTTTGAGAAAGATTATTGGGATTATCTCATGCTGTTATGATGAGGCAAATTTTCATGACAGAAACCAAGAGAACTGAGACTAAAGAAGAACTGGACAAAATTAAAGGATTATGGAAGCTGCAGAGAAGTTCTACAGCAACTAGTGAGACACAAACTTTGCTCTGAGACAAACAAGACGTGAATTCTTGTTCTTGGTAATACAAGACAGGTGGGTGATGTGTGTGATCTCTGTGAATCGCTGCCCATCTGAGGTGGGAAGTGGCGCAATTTTAACAGATATTCTACCTGAAGAAAGAAACAAATACAAGCCATTAGAAGTGAAAAAATATCTGGCAAAAAAAAAACATAGATGAAATATACTTCAAAGAACATTGGGATTGTGATATAACGTTTAATAAAATACATGGAAGAAAAATCTACAGAAGAGGATAAGAAAAGCAAAATCTTGTTTTATTTTTGTTTCAAGGAAATGATATTGTGTAGCGTATAGCATGTTGATGTTATAGCACATAAAGGTGTAAACCTATTAATTGCTAATCTACATTTCTTAGTATAGACATAAGCTCAAAGGATGTTGCACAGTATCTGTCTCTACCTGCACTTATCAGAACAGTTCTGCTCTAAGCCCAATAAGAAGTAGACTAAATGACATAAACCAGCTAATGCATCTCCACCTCTGACACGATTATACATGTGGTTGTTATAAAATTATGTTGATACATTTCTTTAGAACTGGAAAACTCACATTTGGGAGGTTGGTTTGAGGTAAGGTGCATCAGAACCATGAAACGAAGGAAGAGGCATTCCTGGAAGTTCAGTGTGTCTGACTTAGAAATATTTTCAGCCAAAAGACTTCTCCTTGGAGGCCGATAGAGAGAGGTTCTGCAGATCCCCTCTGCAGGAGCATATTCTATATGTCAGAACAGACATCACTCCACTATGATCATTATAGCCCCTTGAGCACTCTCTGTTAATGTGGTGGAAGACCAGGCGACTACACCCTGGTAGGTTCCAGGTCCTTTAGAGCAACTTTAAAGTCTCAGTTTTAACAAATGAAGCATCCCAGTGAAGCTGGTTCTTTCAGACATCAAATGGCTAGGAACATTGTAAAGATGTCTTGAAGAAGCAGTTGGTTTGGATTAAAAATCAGACCTTCGCCCTGCTCTACACAGGAGAATAAGGTTCTCCAAACGCCCTGCAAATTACACATTTATTTCTGTACAAATCCCCTTCTCCTTCACCTTTTCTGAAAAGCAGGGAAACCGAAGGTGAAAGAATACAATTATTATACTCTCTTTGTACATTGAACATCTATTCAGGAGACAGTAATTGCTAACTCACAGGAGCAGTTTGGGGGTACTTTGTAGCGGCACTAAATACATATTGTGGAGATGCGTGCTGAAGGAAACCCAAATTAGATTGATAGAAAGGAACTCAGTTCATTTAAATATTTGCACAACTGATCCAGATGTGACTTCCTTCCATGAATATAGGGTGCAAACAGCAAAGCAAAAATTAATGTGGAAAAAAATGGCAGTTTGTAATGAGACAGTGGCAACTCTACCATAACTGTGGTTAGGATTGTTTCCATCATAAATCCAGGTTTCCCCTCCCACTGCTACAAATTACAATAAAATATCTTCAGCTTCATATATGGCATATATGGCCCCTGGCCAGGAAATTGTTTGGGCAAATTTTAGGTCATATGTCAGACACCAAATATTTTTTTGAAAGTGAGTCACAGTTTGTCTATTTCTATCCTCACTATTTAGTCACACCATAAATAGCTGCTGTACCACGGGGCTGATCCAGAAAACATAAAAATATATTCCTGCGCCTAAGATCTAGCCTGAGATGTGAAAAGCTTTTCATCACGTTTTAAAACTCCTTTTATGACAAATTCAGAAATACAAGATTGGTTAAAGTATAAATCTTTGAGATTTACAGCCAATGGGAAATTTGCCATGCTGATGAGATATATGAAAATCAATTTTATCATAAATGCCAGTCTATAGATCAGTGATATCAGCACCACACATGTCTGTCTTGGGGCTGAATGAGTGGGGACTGTCTTTGGAACACTGTTTGAAAGAGTGTGAGTACCAGCCAAAAGGCAGTTTGGTTTTCTTCTGGGCCATGTATATAGAAATGCTTGCCATTCTCAGTCAGATGTTCAGTGGCAGAATATTGAATTATATTAATTGACAGCTTTCATGCAGAGGGACAGAGGGACCTTCATCAAATTCCAGTGGATGTTGTGGATAGGGACAACCCTGAGGCCAGCACTGGATACAGCTCCAGAAATCATGTCCAGGACTGACAGTCCTGGAGGATATTTAAGTTTTCCAGGTTTTCATTCTACATTAAATGTGTTTCCTCTTTCTTATGAAACTAAACTCTAGAGAGGAGTAGATTTATATAAATCCTATCTCTGCCACATTTTAAGAAACTATGTGTTACAGCTTTTTTCTTAAAAAGAATTCCTCTTTTTAGTAGGCCTGTGGGTCAACGGGTAATTCAACGTAGTCTAAGCATGACCAGGGAGATATTCATGACCAAAGTTAAACTTTTCTTCACAATGGAACATATGCATATCATCATGTGGAGTTTGGGCATCGCTACAGTGACTAACATATTTGTGGTACTGCTCCTCCAGGAATTTGATTCCTACCAATATAAGATCAGGTTCATTTGATGTTTATATTGAATCTTGCCATTGGTTTTGCCATAACCAAGTTGCTTTTGATAATCCATGAAACAGTTTCTGGAAAGTATTCAATGCTAAAATATCTTTTTATTAAACTAATGAAAATCCCTAGCCTGATATAAAGAGGTGCAATTATGAAGTCCACCTTGGAATAGCTTAACCTCTCTCATTTCATCCTGGTAAAATCACAGTGTGGCCGTAATTTAAATAGGAGCCATCCTTTTAAGGGTTGTGACTGAATGTTTTAGGTTAGCTGTAAGTTTGGGTAATACCTTAAGGATGTCCAAAATGCAAACTGATACTTAACACAAAAGTGCCAAGCTCCCAAAGAATCATTAAAAGTTCATTCAAAAAAAGAGCAAGAGAAATCATATATAATAAAATTATGACATTTCTATATGAAATGTGAAGACACATAACTGGTCAATCTCCAGTTTTCAAAAGCCATTAGAAAAATTCTCTCTTTTTATCTTCCTGGAGATAATATAGTTCTAGTCTAGCCTGGAAGTCTGTACTGTAAGGCAAATTTGACAACCCACAGATGTTTTCTGTTTCATTTGTCTTTCTTAAATAGCCATTTGTAGTAACTTAATACTCAGCCTCATAGAAATCATGAACTACAAGTTTTGATGCCAAATCCTGCAAATTAGTTCAGCTAAAGGTGAGTTTGATCACAATTCCCATTGACTTTAGAAAGGCAGGAATTCAGTCTCAGGTTAAAGTACCACTAATATGAAAGATAGTGGGAACGTATGCTGAGATCCAAATTCCAAAATTCTTCATTCTTTCAAATTTTGGGTGCATGGAACTGACTTCATCCAGTATTTGAAGCCGAATAGACTCACGTGTTCAAGCAGCAGATCACACTAGCCTCTGTATTAATTAAATGGGGTGGTTATCACCTCCTGCATCCTGATGGATATTTCTGGTTCTTTCACCAGCCCTGCCACGTCAACCATGATACCAAGCACTTGAGTGGAGCCCAATGAGTCTTCTTGTCCCTGCATACCAAAAAAGCCAGAGTAAATTAGATTTTCTGAAGCTTTGCTTCATTGTTCAAAGTAAGGAGGCAGGGACAGAGACATCTAAAAGATTTTTTCTTTTCTGCTAATATCTTCTCATGAAAAAAAATTATTTTAAAAAGGAAAACTTAGTGAAACATCTTTCAAAATGATAGTTCCAAAGTTTTTGTGTCTGAAACCACTTGTAATTACACAATTTCCTTCACTTTGATTGAAAAATAAGTGTTGAAATTCAGTATGAAAAACCTCATGTGCATCCAGAATAATTGTGTCCCATCTGGCCAAGAGAAATACTTTTACCCATCAAGAGTTTGTTTTTACAATTTCTCAGAATTTCAGGGAAAAAATACTCAGAATATCCTTTTATTTACACAGTTTTTAAACAATGATTTGGCTTGTTTGTTTTGGAGTTACCAGCAAGCCAAGAAAACAGGCTTGTTCTTGGTGATCTCCCTACTGTTAGGAAGCAGCATGAGAGGGAAACTGCTGTTGTGCAATGTGAGAGATGAGAAATTAGGGAGCAAGACTGAGAAATAAAAGGCAAATAGTTGGCATCTGGAGAGAGGAAGGAGTGAAGACACAGGCAAGGAACAAGGAGAGATTATTTCTTTCATGGGGACTTCTGCCTCTTGCTGACCTGGTGGGGTGCATCCCAGGAATCCCCTCGTGTAGAGGATAATGAAAGGAGCCCAGAGCCAAAGAGTAAACAGTAGTGAAAAGCCCCCAGCCACAATTATAACTGACAGCACATCACTTTTAAACAGAGGTCTGGAGAATAGAGAAGTGCTCAGTTTTTCAGCAAGGCAAAATTCCATGGAAAGCAGATATTGCTGGGGGCAGAAGGGGTAGAGAAATTAAAGGGACGTCATTCAACTAGATCCAGCTTTCTGTCAAAAAAAGGGTCACTGCATAATCTTCAGTCAGTTTTATTTGGGGTGGATTCTTAAACTTGAGACCATGCACATTTGTTAAATCTTCACATTCCTTTCTCACTTTTTAATGTGAAACTCAGTCAAACCTGTATTTCTCTAAATTACATGTGTGCTCTTAGTGTAAGTAGGAAGAGGTGGTTTTAACTTTAAGTTAGAGCTGGGGTTTAATATGAAATTAAGTAGAGTCTGTGAATGGGTTACATCAGTTATAAGGGGCAACAACAAGTATGCTGATAGATTATATACATGCCTCTATTTGGATAAGATCACAGAATAAAATTACTGTTGAGTAAGTCAAATAAAAATATAAATTTTATTTTCCTCCTTATGTAGTTTTTTGGCCTGTTTTTATTTGCATAGAAATATCTTTCACCTGTACATTTAAAGAAAATTAAGCAGCCAGACAATTCTGTTCCTGAATTTTAGATGCAAGTTCACAGTGCAACGAGCTAGCAAAGGCTAATTTGATGGGGGCAAAAATCTCAGTTTCACAGCAGGTGTGTTCACCTTCCAAGTGACACTTGCTAGTTCATCTCCTGACAGAACCAAGTGGCCTCCTTATGTGTGCATTCTCCAGGACCTTCTCAGCTGGATCACTGCCACTTTTTCTGCAATCTGGGAAGCTGGCAAGATGAGGACATTTTTAATCACAGAAGGAAGTCTCCTTGTCCCATAGGTTTACAACCCTAAATCCAGTGAAGGTTACGTGCAGTTTTGGTCACTGCAATGTAAGATATTAAGTTATTAGAGTGTCCAAAAGAGGGCAACAAGGATGGTGAAGGGCCTTGCGGGGAGGCTGTTTGAGGAGTGGTTGAGGGCACTCGGTCTGTTCAGCCTAGAGAAGGGTCCCTTGCAACTCAGCATATTCTGTGATTCTGAGATTCACCCATCCAGATCTCTGCACTGGTTTTGGACCTCCTTGCTGTCTAAGTGTTGGTACAGGATGCCAGAGGTGCTCATCAAGAGCTGTTGGCCATAACTAAGCCACTCTGCAAAGCCACATCCTTCCATACTAAGAGAATTAGAATTGGGCTTTGACTTCTAGCACCTGTTCCGGGTCCAGTTTTTTAAGGAGGGTACAGCAAGCTTTCAAGATGTTGCTAACCTCTATACCAATGACTTTATGGGGTAGGAGATCCCTCTTGAAAGCCAATATCTCTTCTCAGCACAAACAAGAGACGGGAGCTGCACAAATACGAGCATGGATTTATAGCCTCGCAGCTGTGGGGATCTGAGCTGCTATTTGTGTCCGTATTGCAAGTGGGGTAAACTGCTGCAAGACACAAGAAGGTTTTTATTTGGAACTGGCTGATTCAGCCGTCTCAGGTAGAAGTAGGTTGGTAGTTGTTCTGAGATCTCCACAGTCCACCTCTTCAGATTCATAATACAGCACAGAAATGCCAAAGTTTAAATTCTGTGCTCACCTTACCTTCGACACTACCTCATACATCCGGGCCAACTCTTCCCCATGAGGATCTCCCTTTAATAGTGCAGACTCAAGTGCTAAAATCCTATGTGGAATCACCCAAATGCACTTCCCTTGAAGTGTGAGCAGAGCCCTCTCTGAGCACACAAAGCCATTTCTCCAGCCAGGAGACACGCAGCCTGGTGTCTGTGCTCTGTAGCAGGTGTATTGTTTCACAGAGTTTTATCACGGCACTACCACAGGTGCATTTCACAACTTTCTGTCAAGGAATTTCATCTACTACAAAGCATAACATCCTGGCACTAGGCAAAACTCTTTCTGGGGAATATTTTATAGCATGCACATGGAAAGGCATCAAGAGAGTAAACACCAATTAGGGAAAAGGCTAAGAACATTGTTAACCCCTAAGGTTCCAAGTAATCATCACCAAAGTCTGTTTATTCAACTGTGGAATTTGTGTACAACCACAGGGGATATAAAATGGAATTGAAATATGAGAAAGGGCTTGACTATGACTCCAACATAACAAGACAGAGCTACTTTGATTCATTCCAGCAAAGATACTGGTGTCCTGTGATTCACACAGTGTAGCAGCATTTCCGTGCGTGACACCACTGAATGCCCTTCCAGGATTTTCTCTGCCTTTGTTCTTCTGAAACAGCTCACAGAACAATGGCACATCTTCGGAAAAAGGGGCTGTCAGAACAGAAGTGTGAAGCTTGTAACCTACCCTTGCAAAGATGGGCAACTGAGAACCCACAGGGAATTCTCTAATCCTCCACCAGCAGTCAGAATCTGTGCCCTGGAAGAGTGCACAGATTGAGGCATTTAACAGTGAGGACAAAATGTGAAAGTGTAGTGTCCATTCTCGTGGCAAGGCCAGCTATGGGGAGGGCACCTCACACATGAGGAGATAAAACATGTTTTAAGCAAAGACAAGTGAGCAAAGGCCATCACTCTCTTGCTGGAGACGTCCTAGATCATCTCCACCTTCAACAGATAAGATTTCAGAGCTGGGTTCCACACCAATCTACCCCTGCGCAGTAAATGGGGAAAGGAAGAGTGGATGCTGTGCAAGAAATGGGACATGAGCCCCACCCTCCAAGTCCTCACCTGGGAGATATCCACGCAGAGCTGGGAAGGGTCCTACAAACAGCTGAAATGAGCACAGAACCTTCAGGGAAGGATAATGACGAACACAGAGAGCTTCTAACATCCATCTTACAACAGCACCAACTATTTGTTGCTCTACCTCCACAAGTGGTGTAGGTTCTGAGAGCAGGACTCCCATCACAGCAGACTGCACCTCCTTCCCCATACGACAGCCTCAGCCCTGTCAAACGGCATCTCCTGCAGGAACCACTTTACCCTTTCCTCAGCCATTCCCTGGGACAAGGGCAGGCCACGGCTGTGCTCAGGCCAGGGCAAGAGGCGAGTCCTGCCGGGGCTGGTGGAGCCCGGAGCTGCCCAGGAGGTTGGCTGTGTGTCGTTTCCCCCAGATCACTCATCAGGCGTGGTAGGAGAGGGCAGACACTGTTAGTCTGGGGACACGGCGCCATGCCAGCATCACTGCACAGCTCTTAGATCAGGTGTCTGCCAGCTCTGAGCTCTGGCAGAGGACACGGACGGTCTGTAAGCAACCCAGGGCTGTAAACAAGTGCGAGCGTTTGCGTAGCATCGAAATATGGACGCGCTTGACTCTTGTTGATTTTGGTTTTGTTGATATAGTTTTTACACCATTGCACTACTCATTTGAAGCTTCTGAATTTTTTAATGGCTACTGTTGATTCAAAAGTTTGCATAACTTCTGAATCTGACAAAGTGTTGATGTCTACACTTTTCCTGTATCTATTTTTTCTATTTTATTCTATTAGAATAAAGTCTGTAATGAAAAGCTGAAAACAAAAACTCCATGGAAGCACACTTCCTAACCATGGAAACACATTTCTCAACCCCAAAGATGTGTATGATATGTGGAAACTTGAGAGTAGTACTTCCCAAGAAATCTTGGGGTGTAGACTTTATAATATTACTTATGTAATATTATAAAATATTAATTACTACAGGTTTGATCGGAATACAATTTTTATTCAAAATTATTAAACTTCATTTCTGTCTATACAGTATTTCCTTACAGAATGCTTTATGACATGTTTCTTGAAAATGCACTGGGATATCAAGATGTGACCCATTAATTATTTAACTACTATTTAAATAATAATTATTTAAATAGTCTTCTATTTTTAAGAAAAATTCTTATTTCTAGTTTCTTTTTCTCTGCAGAATCAATTACATGAACACATGCTTAACTCAATCTTACTGGAAACAATACACTTCATAAATAAATATATATATATGCTGAACAACTACCACATCTACTCATTGACTTCTGTAGGGATCTTTCATTTTATCCAGAGACAGACAGAGGCCAGATGAATTATTCCAGCAGTCTGTGGGCTGTGAAGTGTTAACCAGTGACATCACTGCCAACAGCTGAGGACTGCTCTTAGCAGAATCAGCTGCTCCAAAATTGGTGTGCTTAAAAACCAGTTTACAGGCTGCCCTGTAGCTTTTGGGGAAAGTGGAAGGGGGAAGAAATAAGAGGGTTTATAGTGCTTCAGTTGCCTTTGATCCTGTGGTTTAGGGTGTGTTTGCTAAAGAAATCAATTTCTTTTGATTTAAAACAAAAAGTAGGGTTAAACTCATGCCTGATGTAACTCTCATGGAGTTACACCAGTGATTAATATTTTAGGGTAGTGGCATAAGCTATTTTAAGTGCTGTGCTTTCTTTCAAGCACCTTTGAATGCATATATGAAATTCTAGAGTAGCATAAACTAAACAATATAAGGAGTTGTAAATGCAGTCTGTGAAAACAGCCTAAGAATCTAGTAACACAAAAAAAGGTGTTCTAGTCAGGAATGGGGCTCATTGGCTTCAGGATACTGACATGTCACCAACACTGAGAAGGCCTTTTTCATAAAGATAACAGGAAAAAAATTAGAAAAGGCACAGTAAAGGCACAGATGATGGGATGCCATGTTTATGACTCTGGAAAAGATCCAGAACTTAAGTTGAGGAGTATATTGAGCTTTTTTTTCCTGCGTAGATGGATCCCTGTGAAGTGTAACTTATACCCTGCTGGTTTTTGTGCAATGGGTTTCCAAGGGGACTCTGGAAAGAGCATGAGATTATTTCCTGGACTCAAAGCAGATTTCCAGTGTGAGAGGTGGCTAAATGAAACATGGGAGAAGCACTCCTAAACTGGACGCTGGCCTGATATTAAGGAAATACCTTTTAAACAGTTCACCTTTTTCCAGTTCTAACATTTTACTCCTCCAATACTCATCTTTTACTTAGCAAATCATGCCTTAGAGGCGATTGCTTTTTTCACAAAGCATTTTATTCCATTTCCATGAGGTTTAATAGGAGAAGCTGCTATAGGCTGTGTGATGCAGTGCACCTGAAGGATGTTGAAAAACTAAATCTCATCTTTTCTTATCTCCTTACTGTATCAAATTAGACAGTTGAAAATACTCCTCTTTCCATGAGTATTAAAGATAGGGTGTTTGGTGTTCTGATGGTTTAGAAAGTTTTAAGAAATGCAATTTTGTAAAATACATATAATTAGAACCAGCAGTATTCTTTTGGAAGAGAAATAGGTCTGGGTAGACTTCTCTAGAAAAATCAATCTGCATTCACCAGCAACTCCAAAGAATTTTTTCATTCTGTCAATTTTTTCAAGCAATAAATCATCGTTACTTTATATTACTTTACATAAAGATAACTTAAACTCTGGCTGATCGACAACTTTCTTATTCAGCCTTTGACATCAATTATCTATTATCTATTCTTCTGTCAATATCTGCTGTCTAAATCTCATGCAAAAGAATTACACCTTTAGAGAGGAAAAAGTGCCTTTACTACACTATCCAACATTTGATTGACTACATTTATTCAGTGTTCAATAGGACTGGGCAAATAATTTAATCAGCACAAAGCCACCCCAAATTTGTTGGAGTTAATGAGTTTTTTCAAGTCAAAACTTGAATATCTTTACTATTCCCTTGGGAAGCTTGGGCAGGAAGGTCTCTGTTGTGAATCTCCCCACCCCTCCCCAGGCCGCTTTGCAGGGGGGAGGAAATCACTGGGATATGATCCTGTGCCTTGCAAATGCCTGGCTGCTGTTACAGCCCCTTGGAAGCACGGCCAACTGTACAGGCAGGTTTGGGGCTACTGTAATTTAGGCCAGCAGTTTGTGCAGTGTAATGTTTGCAAAGAACCACATACTGTGGCATAAAGTTTTTCCAGGAAAGAGAAGCACAAAAGTGTTCAAGACCTCGTGGACACTGGATGGGTGGGAGAAGGGGAAGACGAGAATGAACAGCCCCCTGCCATGGCTGCACATGGCTCTCCCCGAGCGCAGCCAGGGATGTTCAGGGAGACCTCAGAGCCTTCCCAGGCTTAGGCCAACTCTCACAAATGCTCTCCTTGTTCTGGTTCCCTGGACTGCACCACAGGTTTGTTTGACTCTGGGCTTGCACAGACTGTTGGAAAGGGCAGTAGAACAGCCAGACTGAATTGCCATACAGTGGGATGTGGCTCAACAAAATAAGTGAGGAGAACCACTTCAGTAATGGAAAAGCACATGCAGTGATAAGGCAGTCATGGGATAGAGCAATTCAGGTCTATTGAGCATATAATATGCGTTTAAGAGGACCAACTAATTGTGTATCTCCCTAACCTTCCAAACAGCTTTCCAGCCTCTGTACATTAATAAAATTGCACAGCGAAAGAGGATGCACATTTAAGGTGGAGCTGAGGCTTGTACTCATATTTTCTAACATCTTTTTTTCTGAAAGACTTGTCTTTAAAAAATTAATGACTTTTTAAAAAATTGAATAATTGAAGTTATATCAATGTCTTTATTCCATATTTCTCAAAAACCCACGAACCCAGCTGAGATGTTTCAGGTGTTCAGCATCAGGTTTACTTTTTTCAGGGAAAAAAAAATCTGCCAGCAAATTTTCAGTTAAAGCAGCCACCACTCCTCACGGCTTTGTTTTTAAGCTGACGCTAGCCCAGGTCAGAGTGTCCCAGCTTTGTCATTGTGTGTTTTAAAGCACACTTCAATCATCATTTTCTCTAGTGTCAATGTTTCCACTTTCTTTTCCAGCATTGTTATTTGAACACAGTGATGTTCTTCCATAAATCTGGAAGGACAGGTCTCAGCAACTTGGATTTTGCACTAATATCTTACAAAATAATGAAGGAAAAGGTGAAAGCAATGAAAAGCCCAGGCACACACCACAACAAATGTTGAAGTAGGATTCATAAGAATCTTTTGGAAGTTATTTAAAGAAGGGCCACTGTGATTTGCAGCAAGACAAGCCTGTCTTTTAAAGTTATTTTGGCTGTCACCAGGAGTATCCAAATGCCTGTCCTGGAGAGCATGAGCTCCATTCTGCATGATGCTGATGTAATGTTTGCATTTCTCAAGATTTTACTGAATATAGCATTAATGCTAGCAAAAACCATTGGGAATTCATTCCTCATGGCTTGGATACACCTCTACTGTCAACTCTCATTTCACAAGGACCGCAGCAAGTTTTCACTCCCAAACAGCCACACATCCAGACCACGGAGTAATCAACTTCTTAAATTGGTCTGTTCTCTGTGTATTTTACATATTTCTGTGAAGAGAAAATACAAAGTTTTCTAGGAAAGAACTCTTGCTTTGTCTGCAGCATTTATGAGCTGCTGCCCTGGTCTTTAATGAGTCCTTCAGCTGCCAATGAATAAAGATACTAAGAGAGAGTGGCTAAAGCTCAAATATTATCAGAATTCTGGCAAGAAATTCCCTTCACAATACTTGCCAGAATTTTTCAATTGACTCCCCTCCAGCCTTGACAGTGCTTTGATTTTGAGACAGGAAATGCCATTAATTGCTCTGCAAATATTCAAGTTCATGTTCTGGCTCCTGAATCTCTTCATGGCAGGTTAGACCTAAATTTTCTGTTGCTGTCAAACTTATGCAGTCTTCTGGAGACAATTGTTCCACATCTTTGAAGCATTTTGAATATAGATTTTTACTAAATTCAGCACAGAATATTTACTAATGTGACTGTATCATAATCTCTGTAGTATTTTTTTTTATAGTACTTAAGGTTTAGTAAGCACAACCTGAGAATTTCCAGGCCACGATATGTTCGTTTTTGGTCTTTAGTCATCGTAGCTCAAAATGGTCAGAAGAGCCAATGCTGATTTCCACTCCTTGCAGATAAAAGCTGAGATCCTGAGTGAAAATTAGCAGGAGGGTGAATTTCAATGAACATGCTGCAACCACAGAATACAAACACAAGCTCACTCTCCATTGTACCTTAGTGGTTCGGTTCTTAAAAACTCCTGGTAACCATGAACAGAAGAGCTTATGGCCGAGACTCAGCTCTGTCCTGTTTTCACAACAGCAGCCAGATCCTGAAATGAGTAGCTGGGACTTAAAATTCTTTCAGAAAATTCGAAGCCCTGTCAATTCTATTAGTTGTTACCAGCTCAGAAATAGAATTCTCTACTATTTTTTCAGAACATTTAGCTTTCATTCATAGAAGAGATGTTCGTGTTTCACAAAGACATAGATACTCTCTAAAAGGGAAAGAGTTCCCTTTTGTGGTTTGATGCATGATGACTTTGTTTCTTTCACATTTTTTCCACTAAATATTCACCTGATCATAATATCCAACTTGAGAAAAGGCAAAAATAATCTCAATCCCTGGGAATAAGATTAATGTTTTGTTTACATGTGAGTTTTCTTCTAATGGATGACAGGAATGAAAAACCTCATTTTTCAAAGGCAGATAAATAAAACCCCATCTGCTGTAGACATTGAGAGAGTATATGTATCTATACTCTGTACAGAACTCTGCCATTAGCTAATAATAGCATTAACAGTTCAGAAGTAAAAAGAAAAAAAGTCTCTAATACTTAGTCTTAGCAGCTGATAATGTAAAATAGGGTGGCATTTGGAAGCATAGGATGATGCCAGTCCCTGGGGAGAGAAAGGTGTTAACTTCTAATAGCTTTTCAGTAATAGCCAAGCATCTGCAGTCCACCATAAAAAAGGGTTTTTAAAAATTAATAGAGCTGAATGTGCTTCACACTGAGGAGAATGCCAGATTAATAAGCGCATTAAGGACCGCTTTGGATTGGAAATAATTATGGAAGATGACAAGGAGCAGAGGTGGCATTGGTGGTGCTTTCAGGAATGCATTTTAAAAAGCAGTTTAAAGAGCCTTCAGATGTTGGTATTATCCTGCGTGACCAAATTAAGAGCAAATGAGAAAAGTTTATCTGGCATTTTGGAGTATTGAAAGGGCTTAGTGTTATAAATTATACAGTATGAGGATAGGCAGTGGTGAGTAAATTCGTGTTAAACATTATTGGCAGTTTAAATAGCAACTGCTTTATACAGCACTAAATATTTTAATTTGGAAGTAAAAGTGTATTCACTCCCCTTCCAAAAAAGCATGTTTGACTTATTTATTTGCCAGCACAGTCATTAGACAGTTTTTTGCTGATGAATTGGTGAACATTGTTCCCGATAGGCTGTTACAAATGTAGAGTAATAGAGACGGGTTATAGGTTTAGAATTGATTTAGAGCTCTACTGATGAAAAAGTTGAAAGCCACAATGACATCTTAATCTTCAGCTGTCGGGTAGGCTGCATGCATTCGGGGCTGTTTCCAAATGGGCCTGTGTTTATCAATATTTAATCGTCTTGTTTCGCCTCCTTTTTTTACTGCTTGCTCTTTCAGCCCTTACAGCAGGGATAACTTCACACCATGGTTCTCGATGTTATTGATACCAACCAAATCAGGCTCGGTCTCTTGATGATGATAACACAAACCCAGGCTTCCAGGTTTTAATTCTCTGGCACAACACGGCCTTTCTGAACACGGTAGAGCTGTTGCAATCCTGTCTGGTGGCTGGTTAGTGCAAGGATAGCCATCCCTGAACTACACAGGTGCTCCCAGAGCAATTCCAGCAACAACAAGAGTGCTACTCCCTGTCTGTGTCGTGAGCAGTTTCCCTAAGCACAAATATAAAAATGAAAAGCTTTTACATGAACACAAACTGTGAAAACTCCCGAACTGGTTTTAAGACTTCCTCTCAGTCTAAAAGTGTGTTGCTTTTTTCTTTTACCTGAGTAAAAGAAAAAATACCTAAGTATTTGCAAGAAGTTACAAAAAAAGGATGCCATTAATATCCAATTCTCTAATAATTACTTTAGTAAAAAGCAAAACTAATGTTGAAATATCTTCTAGGTGAGTGATACTTGTAAAGAGACAAACCCCACAATTATAACAGCATCTTCCATTAGACAGCTCTAAGTACTGTATATGCAACATGCTGGAGACTCATTATTTCAAATCCAACTTCTCAAAGATTTATTTTTCTTTTGAAACAATTTCTGACAGCTTTTGATCTTCTAAACTGAAAAAAAAATCAAAGAAATCTGTTTCTCTGGCATATTAATAGCAAAGGAATTTCTGGATGCTGCAAAGTAGGAACTGAATATAATAGCATCTCAGTTTTATTCATCTTCAAAGAAAACCAAATATATTTTTGAGACTAAAAAAATAGGATACCCTACAGATTTTGAAGGGATGGGATAAACCTCTTTTCACAAGAAAAGATGACAAGAAATTCATCTTGAAGGACATTCACTATGCCTCTGTCCATTTAATACATTTACAAGCCAGCTGCCATGAGTTAATCTGGCTTTTACATCTGAAGCAAAATTATTTTATAATTTGGGGCTCATATGTCTAAGGGATTTTTTCTGTTCTTGGATATTGTAGATCAACCTGCCAACAGACATGGCTCTAGCACACACTGTTGTCTAAGATTTATGCAAGGGGTTCATTAAAAATCCTTTTGTAAAAGTTACGTATAGGAATCTTAAAATCTTTCATTCATGCCTTCCTCATTCCAACTCTTTGCAGGTGTAAAAATGAAATCATAGCAGCTGACTAATTATCAGATGTGTATGTTGTGTATATTTATCTATATAACTACAACAGAACTAGTACACAATCAAACCCCTAAGAAATAAATACTTACAAAAACACATTTTTACAAAGGTTCATAAATTTGGGTAATCTTGCAGAGTTTTTCTTGTAGGGCTGACTGGTGGAAATATTATCTTTGCTTAATACCATCCTGCTGTCTGAGCAGGCCCAGGACATTCATCACACAGAGACTCGATCTTAGCTATGGCTGCCATGGGAAGTTGCAATCCCATGGGAATTGTGTGACTTACAGTGCCAGGCTTGTCAGGAGGAGGTCAAAGGGATATTCCAGAGAAGAACTGCTGGCCACCAAAAATCAGCTGGGTATGCAAATTTCCAGAGATAAATTATACCCAAAAAAACCCCCAAAAGATAATTTAGGCTGTAAACAGTGAAGGGGCAATGCAAAGGGACTACCAGTCGTGATAGGGCTGAAAAACTCTTGCTGTGGACACTGCTTAATTACACATCATAGCTAATATAATTTTAGCACCTTCATATCACTAGCACCCAAAAATAACAAAATAAGGTGTTCTGCACACTAATGTACATGAAACGAATTGTACAGCTTGCAGCCACTCTGACAGCACAGAGGATTTTATGTGTATTTACCAATTGAATGGCATCTATTCTGTTGTTCAGTAGAGGCAATTCATGGATGGCATAAATGCCACTTTTCCAAACACCTTGGTTTCACGTGTATAATTTAAAGGTTTGGTTTCATCTTAAATAACAGAAAGCAAAAAATTTGATAAAAATGCTTAGTTGGCATCAATTGCTATCATTTATTTATCTATGGCAAATTATGCCAGGTGAGATCCAAAGGACTCCAGAGATAGCACTGCCTCAGCATAATTAGGCATTAAGTCGCAGTAGAAGCTATCAGAGTAAAATGATGAAATTTAAAGGCCATGTTTTAAGAAAAAGTAAAGAAAACCTGACATTATTAAAGTCGCATTTAGGGGGAAAAAAGCCCCAACAAACACAGGTTTGACTCTGCTGGAAATGGATTCCAAATTCACACAATACCCTACCAGTTAGGCTTTCTTATGTCTTGTTTTTCCCCAGAAAGTCTTTTCTAAAACATCTGTTAAAAAAAAAATGCAATTAATTATGGTAGACACCTGTACCACACTATAGCAATTAAATCAGCCACTCTAGTTCTAGTATTTCTTTGTTGGGTTTCATTACAGAAAGAAATGCAACTTATAAACCACGAAGCACATAAACACGGGATCATACAAGAACGTTGCTACCTTCAATCCAAAGTTCTGAGGCACTGAAATTTATACTGGAAATTAAAGAAAAAGTACAGCAATTCATGTGAGAATATATATTAGCAACAGTTTTTGTAGAAAACCTCTGTATTTCCGTGAATCACACAGCATGATTGAAATGAGGAATTAGAGTGTCAAGTCTTGACCTAGATGCAGATATTTTGAAATATTCTAAGGTTATAGTTTCACAGTCTTTGTCATGCAGCTGCAGAAGACAGATTTAAATTTTCCTCTGAGTTTAGAGTTGGGATTTCTGTTTGGAGCTCCTTCTGATTTCACCACAAATTATCTCTCTATGTAGGATGAGTAACAGGCATTGCTAAGTAAATTAGTTTCTTGAAAGATCACACAGTCCTAAAGATATAAAATGCCTTCCAAAAACTTGGCTTAAGAAGAGGAAATGGGAACAGAAAAGTGAAATCTATTCTACCAAGAGACTCCAACAAGATTTTTGGTAGATTGCTGAGAAACAAACTATTCACCCATGGGTCTTCATTTTCTAATTCACCTGGAAGAACTATTCTCTGCACTGACACAATTTATTAACTGGAATTCTATGATTAGAAAAATGTGACAGTGAAGACCTCCTACAAATGGAAAAAGCTTTAAAAATGCAGTAACTGTTCATGAAGTTTAGAAAGTCTCTGTATGGTGTCTGCCCTTCATAAAAAGCCAAGAAAGTTGGAGATTTATGGACTATTATAACTCACCTCAGACCAGGAAAAACTGGGAAATAACCTGCTTTGAAATGGAATAAGTCAGCAGCTGTATCCATGAAATCTGATGGTGAACCAGCAAAATTTTACGAAATACAGAAACACAACAAAATTTCATGCAATTATTTGTAAATGTTAATACAGAGAACCTGGTTTTCTTGACTACCTTGAACTTAATATGTTTGTAAATCTTTGGAGCAGGACTGACAGCTCCTCTGTCTTTGAATAAGGCCTAACCTGAATTTTATTTGGTTTGCAGTCATGACCGCAGTGTTAACAAGGATAAAAAAATTTCAGAACTTATATAATATATGTATTAAATATATATAATATTTATTTACATAATTATAACATAATTATAAACTTATTTCATCAAAGTATTGGCAGAAGGGGCATGGGATTCAAGATACACATCCCAGTGGAAAATAAACATCTCCATATTTCCAGTGTGTTTGAATATAAGGTCCATGCTTGGCTTAAGGAAAGATAAGATGGCAGTAATAGTTTTTACTAAATTTTAAGTAACTGACCAAAAATTTGACTGTTATGTTCCAGAGCTATTGTTCAGAATTAGAAAGGTTAAAATGACTGTCCCAGCCTTTGAAGTTACACCAGACTTAGACACTTGGATTCTCTATTTTTATTGTTGTTGTTGTTATTGTTGTTATTTTATTTCAAATATTAAACTGTTCTTATCTCAAGAATTTTCCCATTGAAAAATGGGAAAATCCCATTATTCCATGAATTTTCTCATTTTAGTGGTCAATGGAAATGAAATCCCTGGAGTTCCCTGCTCACAGCAAGCCCAGAAACAGATTTGATATTGTGTGAATGCAGCATGGGAAACACCCATGCAAGATGCACATAAGCATTCCTGTGCTTACCACCAGGAAAATCTTCAATCAGGTCTCCACACTCTCCCTGCTAACAGAGGAGTTGTCAGGAAATTTCAGGGAGGAAATAGGAGCTTGGTCTAGAACTGGAAGCATGAGAGGGATTGGTAAGTCAGGACCTGCAGAGATGTCCTCTAGCATTTCTCCATTCTTCACAACCAGCTCCTTCATCCCTGCTAAAAAGGATCTAACCCCCTGCCAGAGGGGTTGGGAAAGGTGACCAAGAAATAAGCTTTCCATAGAGAAAGCTCGGATGGTGTGCTACAAAAGACTCCATATCTAATGAAGCCCTATGGCCCTGGCAAGCTCCTGAGCTGCACAAGGCTTTGCCTGAAAGTTTTCAGATATTTCCAAAACCTGCATCAAATTCTTAGCTGGGTGGGAAGGCAAGCAAAGCAGGGCCAGATGAGAGAGTGTTAGCAGCTTCCTGCTTCTGTTGCTGTCCTTTCACTTCCAGGCTCAGATGCATATGGAGCATCTGGGTGTTTATAGCATTTAAATTCTATTAATTCCATTCAATTCACACTGTTTTCAGACTGGCACCGATGGGGCATGGGGAAGAACAGGATGTTCCCTCAGCACTGATGTAGTATTTGCCACTGCAGAACATTTTACAGTAATATTATCAGCTTTCCACCAGTTATATGTTTCCTTTTCTGGGCTGGCTGCTGTTTCAGGCATGGCACTGAGTCTGTAACTTTAGACAGAAAATCTGAAGCCTGAGCTCAAACAGAGTTGCAAAGCAAAAGAAACATATTAGTATCATTCAGAAATAATAAACTGCCACACATACTGAATGTAGATAGGCAGGTGATGTCTGTATAACTTGCTCTTTCAGAAGGAAGATACAAACAAACCTGTAACAGACCTGGAAATGAGACTGTGTAGATGCAACACGAGTTCAGGTGAAATTAATTCAGATTAGGTCGTCTCTCGTGTTACAAAGTCTTCCTATAATCTGATGATCATCTTTACTAGCTTGAATCATTACAAAGAGTAAAGAGCACTAAGTCATTGAGCTGACAATGAAAAAGGAAAATATCTATTTGGCCAGTTAAGTGAATGTTGTAATCTTTAAATGTCTTTTCATTTGAGTTACCACATCGCTGAAGCCAGAAAGTTTTGCTTTGTCACAGAAGACCTGTTTGTACCTGCAGGAAAAACAGACTGTCAGCAAAACTCAGTGGGAAGTCAGACAAGAAACATGATATAATACCTCCTGCAGACACCACCACACTGACTGGATTCAGAAAGCAGATCAAAACGTGCAAAATAAGCCTCTACTTCGCAGTGAGACAAGTCTACTGCCCTTGTTGCTGTCACCAGTGTGCCTGTAGGAGTGATGAGCATTTGAAAGGGGGGTGCTGGCAGATGTTCTGTTTCATCACTGCTGACAACTCTGGAAGTGGTCAGCTTGAAGCTGGTCAGTGCACTGGAAGTTACAAGGAAATTGTGCGAAGTGTGGAAAGTACAGGAAGGTTTACATGGATGGTGCCCACTGAATGACAGGAGGTTTGCTTCCTTGATTGGACACTTCTTCAAAGCAGCTCCTAATGACCATTGCAAGCATCACAGTAGTCACTCGGAAGCTCTAGCAGCCAACATGAAAAGCATCCTGGATGATTTCATCAGAGCTTTATCAGTAGAGTCATGTCTATTTTCAGATCTATGTAATGAAATGATTGGCAAACTTGCGAGCTACGGTTGTCAAAGAGCAAAGTACTTACTTAGTGCTTTGAACTCCAAAAATTCTTTCATGATGATCCATTTGAGCATTGTCTTGAAATCTAAGCATGGCTTTTCTGGATTGTTTTCTCTCTGGTTGTTTTCATTCCTAAATTATTTCAGCTTACATTTGCAAGCAAAGAGACTAATGGCTTTGAATATGCATGCTAGAACTGAGATATCAAAAAAAATTCAGTTTTGAATTTAAATAAGGATTGCCCTTCATCATTTTTTTGGCTCATAGTGATATAGGAAGTGAAGCAGAGGAGCACTTCTTAGTGTTCGAATGTCATTTTCTCTAATACTTCCTTGAAGTGAGCACAGGGAGTGATTAGATAAGAAATAGAAGTGCTGCTCTGGTTGCAACCTGGCTGCTACAGAGAAACAACAAACTGCTTGAATTACCCAACAAAGGTGCTTGAATTCAAGCAGGACCCTCTTCCCTGATTACAGTAAAAGCAAACAAAGAGAACCCTGGCTTTCAGAGTACGTTTTATTCTTGATGCCATTCACAGCTGTGGACTTTAGTGAAGCTGGTGTTCAGTACAGTGTTAGTGAATATACACTGTCAATATAAAATAGGTGTAAAAAGAGAACTCTCTTTAAAACTGTCATCTATCCTATCAAACCTTCACCTTCTCTCTGCCAATAAAGCAATCTCAGTCATCTCAAATTATAAGTACATCGAGGTCTACCATTTTCTCCATTTTTTTAACAATGTGTTTAACCATTTTTAGTTAAAATAGTTCATTACAGGTACATTACAAATCAATTTATGTAAATAATACTGCTCCAGATTCCATATGTCTAAGGAATGGCAAAACACTAAGGGTTCAAAAAGCTTTTGTCAGATTAAGAACTTACCCTGGAACAGGTCCACTTGTTTTGAAGGCTTTTTTTAAAGAAGAAATTTTGGTCAGCATCAAAGCTCACAAAGCTTCCAAAATGGTTTTATTTTTTTTTAGCTTTTGGTGATTCCATTGGCCTTAGTATATCAGTCTGAGAAAAACATTTCCTCAGGCTTATACCTACCTTTTGTTACAGTTTATTCATGTTTGAAAAGCACACCAACACCTTTGTGTGTAAAGCACCAGGGAGGGAGATGCTACAAGAGCCAAGAGAAACTGGGAGCTCAGACAGAAGTCCTGAACTTCAAGAACTTTCCAATCTGGATCAGAATCTCCTCCCTTCCATTCATTACCCCAATTTTTGTTATTTGTGGACCCCTAACCAAGGAAAATATGATGAAATTCTTACCACAGCTTTAATTAAAAACTTTACTCTCTAGCCATTTAAGCTGTTATTTAATTCATATTAACTGTAATTTGGAGGCAAAGACAAGCATTTTTTTCTTTGTGTTTGGAAGCTTAATAAACCAGGTAACAACAGAAATATTCTGCCTCCTGTTTTAAATAAAGTGTTAAAGAACAACGTTATCCTGAAACCTGAATGCTCATGTTAAAGGGGAGAGCAAATTTCATTACGTGATCCCTCTATTTATTTTAATCTGCTCATTCCTGGGAAAAAATGAATGAGAATTTAAACACACGCAGCAGTTTTACAAGAAGCAACTTTTTTTTCTAATTATGTATTCTTTACTTATTAATCAGTGCTACAATTTCCTGTGACATTTAACACAGACACAAGTTATTTTCATTCCAAAAGTTAGCAGTTCACTGTATCCCATACACATGGCACAAGCATTGCAAATGTAAATAAATGTAGGCGTCTGGGTTTTAACCACTGCTCTCAGAGAAACGTCTTTTTTAATGTGGTATAACTTGCAATCACACTGAATGTCATCACAGCTTTTAAGAGTGGGCAAGCCTTCATGCAATCTTAATTTTTCACTGAAAAAAAATCCTGGCATCTGTGCAAAAATAATGAAGTCCATAGAAGAGGAAAGAGAGGAATGTAGCTAATAATCTTATTTATGTTCTTATGCACTACATTTCATTTACTAGAAATAGCATGACTAAATTCTAATAAATAAATATACTAATTGGTCATTGGGAATGCAAATTTCGACAACAATCTTTAATGCAGTATAATAAAACCCATTACAAGCACCAGCTTTGTAGATGCTTTGATTGTAAATAAGAGATTAGTTTTAAATTCAGATGTGCTGAACAGGTTGGCATAATTTCAGGTAGCAGTGGATTTAGGCTGCTTGCCAATCTGTGGGAAGAGCAGATATATTAATACCTGCACTGTTTCTACTCTCAAATGTTCAGTCTGAGTGTTTGCTATTTGCTACACTAAATTATATTGAGTGGCAGACATGAATATGGTTTTCGTCTTTCAGTTTCTTGCAGATCGCTTTTCTTAGGTGTAGTAGATTCCATGGGGCCATTTTGCCTCAGAGCTTGTCTCAGCTTTTCATCATGTCCAAACAACCTGTCTTGATGGCCACAGGATAAGCCACCTTCCCTCTGAAAATGAAAAGCTAATTTCGGTGCTAATTTCCCCTGCGCTGGGATATTGCAAACACGTGCCCTCACCATCCTTCATTTTCTCTTTCTGTGGTACTATCCGTCCCAATTCCCTGGGAATCAACGAGCAAATCTCTCCCTTGGCAAATCTGCAGATGGTCTCAACTAGGCTAACTGCGTGCCAGTTTACATTGGCCAAAGATCTATTCCCTGCCTGACACGGCTGAAATTACCACTGGGAAAGGGGGTGTGTGACACCACTTGAGCAGACAAAGATCTCGGTGCTGCACCACGCAAGGCAGGAGAAGTTTTGGCCCCAGTTTCTCCCAGAGGGAGAAAATCAACCACTTAATTTTGGATAGGGCCACAACAGTGAGATTTATAATGTTTCTCACTGAGCTCTACTGGTTTGAGGAAGGACTTTTATCATTCTAGGCTGTATTTTCATGGCTCCAAACTTTCACTCAAGCATCCATTAGAGAAGAGTACCTTACAGGGCTGTTAACAAAAACTGCCTGATTTGCCTGAGCTCTGCTGCCCTGCTGACAGTTTATCAGGTGGTTCTAGAGACCTTTGAGCTTTCCCAGCCTCAGCCACCTGTGCTCCTAAAATGAAGAATTCAGCTGATACTTCGGTACACATAATTGATAAATTTTGCAAACCACACATTTCAGATTTTTTAAAGCACCTAAGCTCTAAATCACGATTGTATCCATTTCAGTGGTTTATACTTCAGCATTAAAAATAAAAAAATAAAAAATTTGCAGCTGAGTCTGAACCACTGAGTGGAGCTAATCAGTGTGACCACTTGGTGTTACTACAGGTTTCCTTTCCAATCCCCTCACCTTAATTACTGTCTCACATACCCACTTGTTGCATCCTGCCTTAAATTACTTGTAAATTCTTTGGCACTGGGAATGTTTCCAGTTAGGCTTTAGCATGCCCCTAAGCACAGCAGTCTGAGTAGGACCTGAGGGACTTCTGTAATAAGAATAATTAGTACTGAAATTGGGATGCTTTGGCCTGAAGGGGAAAAGCCACAACAGGGAAATTGATTGAGGTGTCTAAAATGGAATCTGTTAAAAAAAAAAAAAATCCCTGAGTGGCATCTCTGAGAGATGATATAACATGGTGACAGATCTTTTTGATGTACCAAGTAGAGCACAGTACCAGAGGAAGACAGTTTTGACATGTGCTGCAAATACTTTTGGGCAAGACAACCCTTCTTTTCTTTAACAGAAGACAGCTGCCTTCTTTACCTTGAATATTCCTCAGATTCCTTGGTGGCATACCAGGTTTGGTAGGACTTTTCATGGTCAAGTCCCAGCAAAAGTCTGGACACACTGAGAAAATCCCAGTCTGCATGCCCAGTATTTTTCCTCTCTCTAGCTTGAAAGGAGAGTAGACCTTCCACAGGACCCCAAGTTGTGTAAGAAACGCCATCTTAGCAACTTTTTGAGATTATTGAGGTTGTTTTTTCACAGGTCAGTTTTAACTGGCTTGTGGCAAACTTTGGAACCCACGAGATACAAAGGACGGGCTCTAATTTTATAGACCTTGGACATTTTCTTTAGTGCTTTTCTCATATCATTGCAGACTGATCAAAACTCCTGTATTTTTTATAAACTGGATACTCTATGAAGTGGTTATCTACCTTGGTTAATCATCTAGATCTCCCTGCAGGCCATTCTTCATTCTTTGCAGCATTGTCTTCAGCAACCCAAAGATCTTTGTACAAATTTATCAATTATTTATTAAAAGAGTACTTAAATGAGGTACAACAGATCTAGACACCCAAATTCCTTGCTCATGGAGGTAAACCAAGCTGTACATACTTCAGTGAGGTCCTGCCTCCTTACACTACTGCTATGTTTGACTGCCAGCCCTGAACTCTTATCAATAAATTATTTTAATGATCGTTTTTACCTAAGACAATAATTTGAAAATTTCCTGAATACATGCACACACAAAATTGCCACGAGGTTTTACATTTTCATCTTTTATTTCTCATATCCAGTTGAATGCCCTACATAAATTATTCATTTGTAGCCTTCCTTTGTCCCTTTCTCTTAGTAATATCTTGCTGATGCCAAAGAATAAGATGTGATTCAGCCCTCTGGTGCATGAAGAGGATGAAGAGGACCCACTGGGGCTGGCTTTAGTCTACCCCCTGTCATTGCAACCTGCTGGGTTTGTGCAAATAAACATAGCTTTGGGGCTAAACCAGCTAGACTAGGTATTTCCAAGGTAGTACCATATTAATGATCATAAAACACACTTCCTGACTCTGTCCCAAGAGACCTTTTCAGAGCTGTTTTATGAGAGACTAGGGAGATCTGTTAATGAGTGAAGTAATTATTACCTGTGGGCACAGATTTAGAACGACTTCATGCTTCAGACTCCAAAAGCGTAAATGTCTTTGTTACAACTATGTTGTGTGCAGTAAACAAAAGGGATGCTCACAGAATTACAGATATGGATGTTAGGATGCATAATGCATATTTTTTTTTACATTCAGAAAAAAAAAATCACTCAGATAAACAGAAGATTTGGTATCATAAGCTCTTGTAACCAAAAAAAAAAAAAAAAAAAGAAAGTGGAGTAATTTTCCATATAATGAGCATGATGAAATCTACAGCATGTTGTTTATTTACAAGCAGACCCAAAATTAAACTACATTTCCTGTTTAATTTGCAGTATTAAGCAAAGGCATAGTATCAGATCCTGATACCACTGTGCTAATTCAGAATGTGCTCGCTTTTGTTTTGTTTCCAATATTTAATTCTTAATGTGATGTTGTGTGCTAATCTGGTATGTTTATAGAGTTACGCATGTATTCGTGAGATGATGTTATATAATTATAGTATAATCTGTTTTAATGTAGCCTTTTTACACAGGGCCAGCAGCGTACAAGACTCAAAAATGTCAGTGGCCATATGACCATCCTGTGCAATATCTTTTGAGGTTTTTTGGGTCTCTTCAAAGAGATTGATAGTGCTCCACCACTGGATAAACTAGATGACAGGGAGGAGTATAAGGGTTGTGGGTAGCATGGCTTGTACTACTCCTGTTTTCAACTTTCCACAGTCTTTAGGGGGAAAATATAACTCCAAGGAGGTCTTGAAGCTGCTGCTTTCCCAGGGGCCAGGTGATGCCTGAACATACTGAGAAGCCATGAAGCACAGAGGTACTACACTCACACACTCAGAGGTATGTAAGCCTGTATCTGTACCCAAAATCCCATAAAGAGAGGGAAAAAACAGATTGAGAATGATTCTTGCTCTTCTTTTTACCTCCTCTCTGTGTTTAGGAGCTTTAGTGAAATTATGTGGTTATAATGAAGTGATGTAACATTTTTGAGACACTGGAGCAGGTTGCTCAGAGAAGTTATGGATGCTGCATCCCTGTTCAAGGCCAGCCTGGATGGAGCTCTGAGCAACCTGGTCTAGTGGAAGGTGTCCCTGTCCAATGCAGAAGGTTGGAATGAGATGATCGTTAAGGTCCCTTCCAACCCGAACCATTCCATGATTCCATGACTCTGAGAAGCGCATGCACACACAGGCATGCAAAACTTTATTTCCAGATTCCTCCCGCAAAAGAGAAGATTCAGAGAGGGAATTCTTCCAAATCTGTAACAAATGTTGTATTTTCTCCTCTGCGTCCACTTCTCCAAATCCCCCAACAACCATCAGATGATGAAAGAAGGGGAAGGAAGCACCTGGCTTCATGAA
Source organism: Gymnorhina tibicen (assembly GCA_013399875.1). Taxonomy (NCBI): domain Eukaryota; kingdom Metazoa; phylum Chordata; class Aves; order Passeriformes; family Artamidae; genus Gymnorhina; species Gymnorhina tibicen. The sequence continues at coordinate 1,566,881 of VXAZ01001668.1, forward strand.
GCCCACTGTGATCTTGCTCAGGAGGAACTTTCAGGGCTCTCTGCTGTGTTCCCTTAGAGGACAATCTCAGGTATCATCTTCTCTAGCAAGTGGAGACCCTTGCATGGGGCCCAGGCAGACTTGAGAAAACCAAGTGGGGAAATGGGTGTTTTCACAGCAGAAAAACTTTTCTTTCTTTTTCTGCAAGTCATTTTCTCTATTCCCCTTTGGTCTAACTTCAACAGCTGGTGGGTCTGTAATGGTTCCTCCTCAAGAGCCAGGTTTACCTTCTGGTAGTTTGAATAATTGTAATTTAAAAGTCATTATCAGGTTCTCCTCACCTTTAACACACATGGCCATTACATTCCTACTGGGGTATCCGGTCGGCAGAACGCAAGGAGATCACTGAGGAAGGAAACGCTCTTACTTCTGACTAAATGTTTGTAAAAGTCAGTGGTGGCGATCTGAAAAGATTTTAAAAATAACTGTGTCATGGCTTAAGGTTCATTATAAATACATGTGAAGGTCTGAATTGGTCTGGGTACCTGCTTGCAAGCACTCAGTGGTTACAGTTGTCGAGACAGGTAGGGAGCTCATTTAAAGTGTAGCTTAATGCAATCAAAAAGTAGAAATGATTTCTTTTTGCAAAGGGAAGATGACTAAAATAACACCTGGAAAACTGATATAAGGGATATCAGAATCTCACTCAAAGCAGCAAGAAAGGCAATTACCAGATCAACATCGTACAGGAAACACATGGTCTAAATCTTTATTTTTGCTAGAGCTCAACTCCGCTGTGAGATTCTACCCCAAGAGTTGCATTTTGCTGCTTTGTGGATTTCTGACAGGTTAATTTAAGGGAACTTTGGGGCTGGTTTACGGCCAGGTGTGCGATAAACATAAAAGATTTTTCAGTGTTCTTTAATTCAAAATACCGGCTCAACTAATGCATCCTTGGTGTAAAGCCATTGAAATCAGATATTGTCCAATAAATCAACTTAATTTTACATTCTACAGTTGTGCAATTGATATTCAACCGACCTAAACTGGATCTCATCTAACTAGCTATTTCGATTCCTGGAAGATTTTCCCTCCTTGAGCAGTATTTCTTATTTTTGCTGTGGAGTTTACATTTTATACTGGAAAAAAAGAATCAAACGTACAGATATACCCCAGAACCAGCTGGGTCCTAATATCTGTTTACTGAAAACGTGAAATTATGCAAGCCCCGATAAAGCTGCTCGTGTAGTTGTGTTTTGGAGTCTTCAGAAATGCAGAACACAGTGAGTACTTGGACAAGGCTTCAATCTTTTTAAATGAGAGCCCATACTATGAGAAAACTTTCAAAGCACTTTCATTCCTGAAGTCGTAGTTTATCACTTATGTGCTTTTGTAAACTCTATTATGCATTTGGCTGCAGCTTGAGTACCTAAATAGGATAAAAATATAACTTTGCTTCTTCCATCTTTTTATTTTACATTTCTTGTTTGGGATTTATATCACAACCACTTGTCTCAAATAGGAACTAAACTTCTTTTTCTTTTTTTTTCCCCACTAAAAGGTACGAATTCCTGAATGGCAATTTAGCGTGTACACTTCAGGGAAACACTGCATGACTTTTCACATGATTTACATTAACCTTTCATTAAAAATGAGAGCGGCTTGGATCCTACTGCATAAGAGCAGCAGAAAGTAAATGATGGTCTCCAGAAGCCGAATGGAGAAATGGAGAATTGCGTTTTTATTTGATTTTTTACTCTCTCCTTTTCATATGCTAGGAGTTGTAAGGTAGCTGTCCAGATAACAGGGAAAAGCTGAGGATCTATGTCAGTTTGGGGAGGTGGACTCACAGGGACTGGGCTGGTCAGAGACGCTCTCTGTTCACATGGTATAAAATCCAGGATTTTAGTGGGAGAAGGGTTAAATTTTAGAGTTTATCTATGTGAGCCAGGTTGTCTTTTAGCCTGCATACAGTCAGGAGTATGGGGCTACAAGATGTGTTCTTGCCTGTTGGACTCAACACCAGCACCACTGGTTAAAATCTACAATATTGTCACGCAGAAATCCAAATTAAATAGTGATATTGGTCCCTGCTTGTGTTAAAATCTATGAATACATGCCCAATAAATGAAGATCATCTACCATTTAATTTTCAGCAAGATTGGAGCCACAGCAAGGGTGGGACAAGAATAGCATCAAATAAAGGCAAATATTCCTGAAATCTGCATGCTATTATTTCTACCCAGAAAAAGGGTCTGCAGGTCCAGGATGGTGGTAGTGGGAAAGAACATCTGGCGGCTGGAAGGTAACCAGAAATAAGGAACATATGGAAAAAGGGCTGTGGAGAGGCGGGGATGGGGTTGTTTCCAACACCCTGTGTCATAATGCCTAACCCCAGATTTAGTAGGGGCCACTGAGTGAGTTTGTGTGGTTGCCAGTGCTTTGTGTAGCATTACTGTTGCTTTGTTTTGTTTCTAAGGAGAATTACAATCTGTTACCATATTAAATAAGGGGTTTGTACATGTGTAGAGATGTGTGCGTTTCTCCTCTGCTTTAAGACATCGTTTTCAGCTTCAGAAGTAATTTTCAGATTCAGAAAGGGTGGGAGAGCCAAGGAAATGTGATTTGTTTGTCTACATTATCTGGGAACTACATGACTTGCTGTTTCCTAGGGAAAGCTCTGTAATTTGATTGCAGATCTATATTTAAATGTGGGAGAGAGTCTAAAGGGGACCTGACACCTCCACTGTAAAAACTCAGATAATACAGACTTCAGGAGTTTAGAGTTCAAGGTATTTACATATTGATGTTTTCCAGCAGTGGTGCAAGCAATCTAACAGCACAGGATTTGCCACCAAACGACTGTTTGGTTCGGGGGTTTTTCAACTCTCATTTAAGTGCGAATTCCTAGATATCTGAATTTACAAAGGCAGGTCCACTGGATTTCCATTTGCATATTTTTGGCAGCAGTCCACCTCATTAATGCAGGAGAGAATCAGCCAATATTATAAGAAAAACACATATGACACTCAAGGGAATTAGAAATATATTGTTAATTTGACGGAGTGTTAATAGGCCCCCTAATGTCACCAGTTTTTCCTAACAGTTGTCTGCAATGTTTATTTCTTGTTGGACCAACAAAATCGTGGTTCATATTATAGATGTGAGCTCAGTGATGGTGGCTCTTTAAGAAAGATGTGTTCTCCAGTAGGTGTTCAGCATTTAGTACTCCTCTTCATTTTAATCAAAGAAAAGTCTTTAAGTCAAAGGAGGGAGGAAATCAAACTCTGACTCAAATCTCTCATGTACAAGTAGATATTATTTTTGAATGATGCCTCCTGAGAAACTTTCCATTGACCTCTAAAGCAGAAGGGCTGCAATGGAGCGGTTATCAGGTTTAACTTTTGTGACCCACAGCTGAAATCATTGTAGACAAGTGGCTACGGGGAGATTAAATTCAGAATGTCCTGTAAGCTGAAAGAAATATGAATCTAAGCAGTGCTCTTTAAGAAGCATTAAAGAGTGTGTATAGAAACTTAAAATTCTCCTGTGTTAAGTTACTTGGTATTCCTTTTCCATTCCTCATAGATTTATGAAGGACTACACCATTATTTTTGACCTTTTCCTACTAAGGGCTGGGAGGTTACAAGTTTTGCTCTGGTAATTACCTATCAGTCTAACAAAGTAACCTTAATTAGTGGAATTTTTTCTTCCCATATATAGGACTGGGGCATGGTGTGAACACATGTTATTATGATTTAACACCTCGTTCAGATCTCATGTATATCCTTTGTCTTCTGCTGTCACCACTGTAATTAGGCAGCAGAGGTGCAATATATTCAGATTTTTGTCAATACCTGCCCGAAGCTCTAAATGCACGTGTGATAGAAATGAAGGCTAATATGCAAAGAAAAGCTGTAATGACCATTGTAGACAACCAAGCTCACTGTAGTGAGCTGGCTCTGGTGCACAGCTTTGCTCATGTGATCACTCTGGTTTCATCAAGATGGATTATTGCTTAGAGAGAGTGGGGTTTTTTTCTTTCATTTTAGCACAAATCTGTTTTATCTTCCCTCAACCTGGCTTTTGATTAGAAGAGGTTCGGAAGTGCTGCAGACAATACTTGTATCACATAATCTGTGGATTTCCAACTCGACTTGCACTGATTAACCAACTTCATTATGCACAAATCCCAAGCAGGCAATCCCAAGCATCCCTGTGCCATGCTCCCTCCCTCCCTCTGTACCTCCAGTTCACCAGGACTTGAGAAAACATTTTCTTGCTGAACACAAGGGAGAATGTCTTCCCTCCTTCCCTGTCCTTATACATCAGGATACATATACATTATTTTGTGCAAATGTCACAGGAAAAAAAATGAAATTCATCTATGCAACTAAGTATTGCTAGAAATACTCATTAGATAAAAGATTGGTTCACACAGTTTCCTAAAATGTTCCATTTCTTTCTTATTTGTTTCCAATCTAGCAATGAGATCTCAGTCCCCAGAGAATTTCTTCTCCTGATCCCAAGAGCAAAATTTATTCACTTGGAGATTAAAACCCATGCTGCATGACATAGGTAACTAATCACATAACTCAGACACTGACTATCAAATAATTTCAGTGAAATCTCTCCACCAAAAGAGAAAAGCAGTACAAAAGCTCTTATGGATGAAATGAGATTTATTTTTCTTAAGTCTGCCAGGAGACAGTCAGAAAGCAGGAGAAAGGCAAATTTTGCTAAGTTATTTATTGTAAACAACGTGATGGCACCTGCTTTCTTCATCAAGCTTATGCTGTTCAGCAGAGAGCATGAACAGCACTCTTAGTCTCTCTTAGTAAGAGACCTGCTTTTATTATCATTTGCACTTTTCCTTCAAGGTTTTGTTTGGCACTATCAGCAACGCTTTACAACTGCTGCGACAGTGAATAAGTTATTTCTGAGGATCCCCACCGCAACTTCTGTTGTGGAATAACACAACACAATCTCTCACGAAGTCTTTTGCTGTGAGATAAGAAAGAAATTTTCTTATCTCTTACTTTTTTTTTTTTACCAGCTCATGGGAAACCTTCCTCCAAGCCACCTTAAGGATACAGTTCATTAAAGCTGAAGCTGTGTACATGGTGAAGAGCCATCTGGGAGGGAAGGGATGGTGCTACAGGACACAGTAGGAGAATGGATGCAGAATACACAGGATGTATATGGTGGGGGAGAGTTGGAGAAGGATGAGAGGAGCGCTTGGGAATGCAATCTAAGTATCGGGAAAATATAAATTATTGCAAAGCCATACACTGGGCTTCAAATTAAGTTTAAAGAAAAAATCCTCCTGTTAAAGTCCATGGGTCTTCTTGAAAATAAAGTAGTAATTAGCCTTAACTAGAGTACACATTTTGTAAATAAGCCAAGAAATCACATAAATTTTCTAGTTAAAAGTAGACATCCAGATACAAGTGACTTGCCTAACTTCTCGTCATAATCAAGGATGAAAAATAAATACTGCAAGAGCAACCCATCCTATCAAAATAAATCTAAAATAATTCAATGAATTGCACCTTACTCTCACCTGATGACTGTGATAATCACGTAGGAGTCAGATTCCATCCAGAAGAACAGCTCAGAGGAAGATTTCTGTATTTCATGCAGCCAAAACTAGGTGAGAGGGACATCAGCCACATTCCATCAAATTCAGAGGAAAAATAAGCAACAGAGGGAATAAATGAAATTTTATATTAATAAAAGACATATCCTCCTTTAAGTCTCTATAGTTTTCAATTTTTTTGTGATATAGTAGTTATAATGCTCAGGAATTGAATGAAAGGTGAAAACCCTTAATACTATGAATTATCCTTTAACATAATCAAAATTATCACGTTAGCAAAGTTTCAGGAATTATTAAATGCTTCTGTAGCAATGTCTTTAAGTTTTAATATGCAACATAAAAGTACTAAAAGCCATCTATCCCAGAGGTATATGTTCCTTTACTAGATGCACAAAGGTCAATGTTCTGTAAATATCTACTTTACACATTTTTGTCTAAGGAAGACACCGACAGGAGTCTCATCAGGTTAATGTGACAACATATCCGTGTTAAAGGATGCTAAAGGATGCTGTAACAAAATCTTATGTTTAAAATTCAAGAAAAGTAATGTAATTCACAAATCCAAGGCAATAAACCATCTCTGAAGGTAAAAATGCAAGATGATTTCTTCTTTTCTGCTGGTTCCTGTGCAAGTGGCAATGTATTTATTTTATTTTCCCCAATAGGCTTCCTTGCCAGAAGGGAAGATACATGGCTGAAAGCTGCACAGGAGGATAGGCTTTTGCAACTTTATTCCTGTACAAATCATCTGGCTATAATGGGACTTCAAAAATATATTCATTTTTGTGTACATTTCTATGGTATCCACCATACAATTTTCAATACTGTGCACAAACTAATGCAGACCTAGGCAGGGCTCAATTCTTACTCTGATTTCTACCAGTGCAACACTGACTTCAATGTGCTTATTTCAGATTTTCTCTAAAGGAATTGAAATTGGAGGCAGACTTCTCTTTGAGCAGCACTCAGAGCTATGTAGTTCAGCAGAATTTACTCCGTTTCTATTAGCACTTATTCAAAGTTGGCCACAAGTGTCAAATGAAGCTCCCATTTACAGAAATCAAGGTACTTAATTAAAATCTTACCAATAAAAATGGGATTTTCCATTGTGTAATTGGAAGTCCAGATACTTAATCCTACTTAAAAATAACAAGTGCTCACACTTTTAAATCAATAAGTGCCCTTTTTATTTTACTTTCAATAGTGTGTGAACAGTAAGCTCCCTATGGTTTTAACCACTGAATTCTTATAATTTAAATGTTTTTGAACTTCTGGTGAATGTTCATATTTGTTTTTGACTTTGAATTTGATTATGTCGTTTATACTGTGCTGTCCCCAGAGCCTTGTCGGGGTAGGGAAGTTTCCTTTAGAAATCAAGATTTCCTCAGGATTAATAAATGAAAGTAGGCTGCATCTTTTTAAACTAATGCTGGGAAATATCTAATTTGCCAAGTCACTTGAACCAGCAGTTCAGGATCAAATCTGGAGGGTTGGATACTGCTTTTCTACCTGGCCATCCAAGGCAAACAATGGATCAGAGGGTGCCTAAGGATGATTTAGAGTCTGTGCAACAGCAGCTGTAGAGCATCATGGAGAACACCTCTATCATGGAGATACAGACTTCAGACTCTCTTTTTACAGTGGGAATCTACATCTCATGCCCTAATTTGACAGATGGAGAAACTGAGCTGTGGAGGATGGGGTAAGATGTATCTCAGGTGATGCAGCAGGACAGTGGCAGGTCTCTGTGAAGCCCCCAGGGCTACATCCAGTAGGTCAGGCTACCTAAAAAATAATTTATCATGGCCTCAGACTCCACAGCTGCCTTTCAGGAAGCAGACAAGACACTGAAAAGTCAATCATTTCTGTGGAAGACACATATTTTGACCAGTGAGAGCTCCAAGTACTGAAAGACCAACCCATCACTGTGTTATAACAATTACACAATTCATTCCCAAATTGACAGCCATGAGGGTGCTCACTGAGTTTCCTGAGGTGCTATAGAGACTTATGAAATGATTGGGAAAGCATTTATTTAGACATTGTTTAAACAGGACCCTCTGGGAATTCTTTTTAATATAAGCAGAAACTAATAGGGAACTTATCCAATTTGGTGGGGTACTGTGCAGGGACTGGTGTGTACTTACATGTTCAAATTAAATTGCCTTTCTGCTTGTTCTGCATACCAGGCCAGCCATGAATCATTGTCTTTGAATAATTTTATCTGCAGTTTGAGATCATTGTGCTGTGCTGGATTACTGTGGACAGAGTATTTTTTAATCGCTGCTGAGGTGCAGGTGGAACAAAAGGAGACATCTCAGGAGTCTTGTGACACTCACCTTGTTGCATCTGAAGGCAAAAAAGTCTGTGAGGTTCTTCTTTGTGGAGAATTTCCTCCTCTCCACAGACCACCATAGGTTTTGGCAGAGTCACATGCCATTTGGCAGGATTCGTGAGGGTTAGAGAACTGCCAGGCCTTCCTTTGCCAGGGAATAAAACTGATCCAAGCTTTAAAGGAGTCAGTTGAGAGTGTTCCCATGGATTCTGAGAGCTTTAGAGCAAGCCTAGGTCAGGGATGATGCACCATAATGAAGCATTTCTAAGCAGTAAGCACAGGCTTGTACCCACTGCACCCAGAGAAGCAGTTTGGTTACACTGGGTCAGATTCAAATACTGGCAGGAGCCACTGAGGTGTCCTTTCCTTTCTCTCTCTCTCTGGAGCTTTCATTTTTAGGATCACTGGGACATTTCACCTGACATGGAAATAGGAGCACACAGCTGAGCGCAATTGCGGGGACCTCTGTGACTCACATAAGCTCTTCTAGACCTGTTTATTCTCCTGCTGATACACAGACCCTGTCAAAATGGACACTGGGCTGTCTCTGGCCTAGTGACCTCTGTTCCCAATGTGAGTGGGAATGAGGCCCTGCACTCCATCCTCCAAAGCCTGGGCAACAGCACAAATTGACCAACAGTATGATGTGCCTCTCAGAGATACAAACTTTTAGTGGTGTGGTTTAGGGGCTTTGGAGGTGCCCAGTGCTGTTTACCCCAGAGATATTTGTCCAATTTTTAATAATTCTCGTGACTAGATAGATTGGATATTACATTTCAAAACTCTATTCATCCTCTACACCTGCTTGCAGTGTTCAACATACGGTAATGAGCTAGAGACTTCACTAAAACAAAACCTGTGAGAGTCCTTGTCAACTGCCCAGAATAAAGTTACCTAAATACAGTGCCTGTTTTCAGGCTCCTTTCAAAAGGATGGGCAGTCATCCTTGGAGATAACTAAACTGTAAGGTTTCAGGTCTTGTAAAGATGTTTAACTCTCCGGAAATTAGGCAGCATTAAACCCTGAGTCAGAGTTAAAATCCCTTTTTCTTTCTATCCACAAGCCAAACTGTGTGCAGTGTTCCTAGTCTACGATCCTGCTCCAAGAGGAGTCTGTTTACAGCAGACACAACACAAACCACAACCACCACTTAGCTGATAGGATCAAAACTATGAGTATAAGAATAGCTGTCATGTTCTTATTCTAATTATTATCCACTTTCCCTAGTTCCCTCCAGAGATTTGAGACTTGTTTGTTGCAGCAGACATATCTAATATTAATCTTTAGGTAGTCAGTAGAATAATTTGCAGCATTCATTAAAAAGTCTCACCTTATGGATTACTAAAAAGCATCCATGCTTCTGCTAATGAGCCCCAGTAGTGCAATACTTTACATATTTTATGGCCAGACAATTATGTGATGTCTTGTTTTTATAGTCAATCTGAAAATAAATTGTTTCAGACAGAGAGATAGTAGCCAACATGAGAGAAGTCAGCACTGGGAAATCTTGCCTCCTGAGTTGCTGAGTTATAACTGTGAAGAGATGACACATTTCCAAAGCATTCTTTTATTATTTCTAAAATCCTGCAGCCCACAAAAAATGTCTGTTATTCACACTTAGGATAAAGCATGATAAACGCAAAGAAAAAGAAGCCAGGGAATTTCAGAAATAAACTGTTCCTTCATGGAATGTTTTTTTTAACTTTGTTTTTAAACAGGTTTCATCTGAAAATAATACAGATATTTAACACTTGTCTACTTAAGGTGATCACAGAATCTGTATTTCATCTATAAGTAGATGGTAAAATCATTCAGCTCTCAAAAAAAACCAGCATTCAGTATTAAGTATTTGCTCATATTGAAATGGTTCCCTCCATGAAGAGCCACTAATTTACATAAAGATTCACCCATTTGACCTCTCATTCATCCAAGAAAAAGTATTTACTTCAGTTCCAAGATGTCTTTGAGAAACAACATGCTGTTCTTTTATTTTCCCTGTTATTCTGGGTTTCTCATTTCTCCCTTTTGTCTTTGTCCTTTCAAAATATTAGTAAAGCAAATCCATCATGAGTGGTGGCAGCTCAGGTGTCTGGCACTGGCCTGCCCGTGTGTGTCAGCATAGCCCTGGAGGGACCACCTTGAGGCATCCGGGAATAATTCACTCTCAGTGCCCATTAAATCTTTAGCCTCTCCTTGGAGGCTGCAACAAGGGTGCCAATTAATGTCAATTGTCACCGTGGTTTGTGTGGCTGGGACACCTGCCCACGGGGGGCTGAGCAGAGATCCCCAGCAGCACTTGTCTGTGGTGCTCCAGTGTATGAAAGATTTCACAGGTGAGGAAGCAGCACTGACTCATCACAAGTTTCATTCATTGCTGACAAGAGTGGGACGGGAGCTGCAGTTCAGCCAGAGGGGAGGACTCTGTAGCACAGCTCAGTTCTCCTGTGATCTTTTCCTCTTTCCATGAAGAGCCGACATTCTCTATTTTCTTCTTTGCAAACAGACAAGAATCAAGGTTTCATTGGAATTTGCTGCTTACACAGCTTTGCAGCCCAGCAGGTACAGACCAAGCTGGTGCCATGACAGATGCAAGTTATTTAAGTAATATTTGTTCTGTACCTCCATAAAAGTGGGCTAGAAATAGTCTAGGAGTTATCAATTACTGCAATTTACCACTCTTAAAATGCTTCTTAGCTTATTAAAAAGAGATCAGAGTGTTAATCGGAAAACATCTCCTGTCAGCTTCCACTCTCCTCAGCTCCCCATGTTGTATCACCAACCACACCCTGTGGAGACTAGGAATAACTGCCCACATCTTTGGTTTCCAAAATCCATCTTTTGGCAGTGGGCAGTTAATTTTGAGAGTAAATGTGGTAAATTATATTAGCTGGTTTATGACTGAAGGTACTGATGAACCTTGGGCTTTCCCTAGCCAGGCTTGTGCACCCTGTCCTGCCTGCAGGCCACACTCAGGTTTCCCTTCCTGCCTCGTATGTTTATATATTTCCCCTTTCTTTTTCCCCAGATGTAAACACTCACCTGATTTTCACTGGAATAATATTTGGCCTCATTCCCTGATTTTCAGTGGAGCCTCTTAAAATTAATTGGTCCCCTGGGACTAACATTTGCCGATATCACCAATAACCTGTTGTACACAGGAGCAGATTCTGCCCACCCAGGGGAATAATTAGGGAGAAAATTCAGTGTGGAAAACTTCATGGACCTTTTTTTACTCTCCTCCTCACTAGCATGGGCTTTACCAATAAATTTTCTTGTAATCCTGACATGCTAATAAACCGAATTTTATTGCCAACCAGTTCAGTGAGCTCTTACATTGTGCCACAGGATGAGATGGACAATTTCTTTCCATTCTTCTGACATGTCCGGCTATTCCTCAGTTATATTCTGTTCTTAAACTGGCCCAATCACCTCAAAATCTGAATCATCCATCTGCCAGTAAGCTATGAAAACTGCAGAGTGCAATTAGTTGTACAATATAATTAGTGTATTTTCCTGGATTTCTGAGTCATGTCTTTCCAACATTCTGCAGTGAGAATTATAGAGGTGTTTCAGGCTTAGGTGTTCATGGGAATGAGATTCCTTTTGTAAGAAGCTCCTAAAAACATTAAAGGCTGTTCAGAAGAAAATTAAATTATATTGAGATATTATGCTGGATTTGAGAACTGATGCTGGATTGCACACATATAGGCACATAATTGTACACACTGGAATAAAAAAGAATAAAAAGAAACTTCTGAACATTAAAATTTTATTGTAAGTATGGCAGGGCAATGTCTTTATCTTCTTACAAATTTAGATGCCATTGAACCCCTAAAAAGACATGGAATAGGTATTAAATATCTGATCTTTTAATTACATCACACATCCCTCCAGATCTTTCCCATGCATAGTGCAAAACTGAGGCCTGAGCCCATCCACTGTGCAGGTGCATCCCCCCCTTTGACAAACAACAGAATTATCCTGGGATCAGGAAACTGCAGGCAACACGGAGAAGTTTTCATTTGAGCTTCCATTTTCCATCCCTTTGATGGCTGAGTCACAGCAAACGAAAATGGACACCCATTTTTACTTGATAGGGATCTGTTGCCAGCCCAGCGTGAGGTGGATCCCAGGGAGAGAGGGAGGCAGAGTTGTGTGTTTGTGTTTACTCTGCACAGTCTGTGGGCTGGCCTGAGCGCTGAGCAGTTACTGATGCGTAACCAGAGTTTTTCTCATTTAGCCAATTGCCCTGGACCCTGGCTGGGGGGGTGTGATTTGCATAATCACTACCCAGGTACACGCAGTGTGTGCATCCCCTGCTCTGGCAATCAGCCCCTGCTCACCCAATCAGGGATTTGCATAATCCCCTCGCAGCTCCTTCCCAGCAGCTTCACTCTGGATATGCAAAGCCCTCCATTCTCCTTGGCTGCTGCAATCCCTCTGTGCCTCATGGCTTCTCTGCTGCTTCATTTTTTGTATGTTTTCCAGCAATAAAGACATTCCTTTTGCTCCTGATGTCCATTTCCACGAAAAGAAGAGAGAAAGCACACTGAAATCTTGGCACAGATTGGTCTCTCCGGTAACAACTTCTTCCATTCCTTTTTGATCTTATATCTAAATTTCTGGGTTGAGGTCAAGGGAGGGGATTCTGCCCTTCTAACTCACTTCAGCAAGGTGAAGTACCACCTGGAGTACTGTGTCCAGTTCTGGGGTCCTCAGCACAGGAAAAATATGGACCTGTTGGAGCTAGTCAAGAGGAAGGCCACGAAGATAATCAGAGGGGTTGAACATCCCTCCTATGAGGAAAGGCTGAGAGAGCTGGGGTTGTTCATCTGGGGAAGGGAAGGCACAGGGAGACCTTAGAGCACCTTCCAGCACCTACAGGGGACAAGCTTTTTAGCAGGGGTTATTGCAAAAGGACAAGAGATAATGGTTTTAAAATAAGAGAGGGTCAATTTAAATTAGATATGAGAAAGAAGTGGTTTACAATGAGGATGGCAAAACACTGGAACAGCTTGTCCAGAAAGGTGGCAGATGTCTCATCCCTGGTAACATTCAAAGTCGGGTTGGATGGGGCTCTGAGCAGCCTGGTCTAGTGGAAGATGTCCCAGGTCTTTGCAGGAGGGTTGGACTAAGTGACCTTTTAGAGATCCCTTTCCAGTCCAGATCATTTTATTATTCTGTGGTTCTGTGATCCTCCCTGTCCCTTCATCCTGCACAGGGCAAGGCTCCGAGGCAATCTGTCCTGGTTATATTTCCACCAGGAGATCCATGTCCCAGTTTCCACTCGACCTTTGCAAGATGACAGGTACGCCCAGGCCAGGTCCTTTGGGGATGAGAAAGGGAAAGAAGAGGAAGAATGGGGAACACAAACCAATTTATGAATGGAGAGATGACCTCCAGGGATACAGATCCCAAATACCTTACTGTACTTAGTCTATAAAATTTCCTCTGCTCTTCCTGGCCTTTCTGATCCTGGACTGAAGATTCTAATTTGTTTTCAAGGCAATGCAATATATAAAAGCAGCTAAAATGAGCTCTACAATACCAGTGTCCCTCGTGTATCCCATTTAATATCACTGTCTGTTACATAGCTATGAAATTAAGAGATAAAATCCTTGACTTCCTCAAGTGAAGTGCCAGAGAAGATAGAAGCACGCTGCACAAAAACAACAGTGAGTGTGACTGATTTTCCCTTCAAATTATTTTAAATGAGGATATGTAACTTCATTTGCTTTTAATGTGTTGTACCATTGCACAAGAAAATCACATCTAATGAGCACATGATGAATCATCAAACTCAGAAATCAGGTTGATTACAAACATCAACATCATCCTAAAGTTGAGGTCAATCTGGAAAAAACGTTTAAAACCTCAAGGTAATTACTTTCTTTGTGAAAAAGTAAATGGTATTAACTTCAACTGCTAGTGGAGTAAAAGGTGCTCCCAGCCTGACATCTGAGGTCATAGACTATTTGTGATATACAACACCTTTTCCAAGACCTATCAAGGAAATAACCTTAGGAATGATGTATGGCACAGCCTAATGGTCTAAGAAGAGTCTTTTGCTGACCAGCCAAATAGTCATGCACTCAAATTCCCCACATTTTATGATGTCACAGAATACCCTAATCCATAAATCTTTGGTAAATGCCTACTTATCTCTAAAGCACCTACACACATTGTTGACAACGTTTTTGTAGAACTGTAAATTCTTACTAGTTACAGGTATTTTAATGCTTCTACAGCTCAGATATTTACTGTTCTGCCTTAGGAAGAAATATGCTCAAGGCAAAATTTTTACTTTATTGCTGTCTGTAATAGGCAGATATTTTTCTTGCAAGGGATTTCCTGCAATAAATACCATTGTCATTCTCATGACTGAAGTTGTTGGCTTGAAACACCTTGTCCTGAAATACTGCCTTTCCGAGCCATTATTATATAATTACTACAGCTTTTGACCTAGTTACACAAACATGCAGGATGCAGTCCTTTGCTCTTCAGTATTCCCGAGGAAAGGACAAAGGGGAAATATTTATTTTTCAGGTCAAAAATTGTTAACTCTGAATAACCAGGAGACAGGTACAAACCCCCCCTTGACTTGTGTCTGGGGCTGTGTGTACTTTATAGCCCCAGCAAACACCTGTCTTTGCAATGGAGAACAATTGCAAAAAACCACAGTAGTCACAATCCAATCACCATTAAACCAGTCAGACCACAGGGGGACAAAGGAATTGCTTAAAGGGGTACAGGGGTGTCACAGACTGATGGGACATTTTTACCACGTGTGAACTCTGGTGGGTTGAGAGGACGGGCCCTACAAAACCCCTGTCTTCCATTCCCAGGGTTAGGTGGTGCTGAAGAGGCAGGACTGTCCCCCAAAGTACAGCTTTCATGTCAGATTTGTGGAAACACAAGCAAAGCAGAGGAAAGGGAAGGTTCAGTGGAGACAATCCAGCCAAAAATAGTAGCCACATGCATCCACTTTTGGGTATACCCTCAGCAGTACAGTCCGTGTCTGGGTGCTGAGGATAAACAATTCTGCTCCCATTCACAGAGTTATCCAAACCCAAGTGCTTAAAATGCCTTCTGCTTAGAGGACTACAGTTGGCATCACCACAACAGGTCTGAAATAATCTCCCCCTCTCAAACAGCAGCCTAAAGGTGAAAAACTGCTTTAATATATCCTTGGAAAAATTGAAAACTTTGCTGTGAAGCCAGGTGGGTGTGGGAGATGAACCTCATTCTTTGACCATTCTGAACTGGTGTTCTCTTTCTCCATTGCATATTTGCCCCAATATCAGTCAGACAATTCTAATACAGTACTTAAGAATATTGTAATTCTATAATGCAAAATGCAGAAAGGCTTTATTAGTATCCCAGACCTTGCTGCAGTCATGTAGCTTAATTTGCTTTCCAAAAAAATTTCCTTTTTTGCCTCTGAATTATGATCTTCCTTTACATGCAATGAAATGTTTGCTTTCTTGTTTGAGTGCTGCTGCTTCCTGTTTGCAAGTACCAGAACCCACGCTCTTTAAACTGCAGTTGTTATTAATAAAGGTCTCAATGACTGACAAATCCCTACTTCATGCCTCTTTATTTTACCCACGGGAGCTAGTTAAGCTGTATTGTTTGATTTGTATACATTGATGTTCTGATAGCACTGGCCACTTCTGTTTCAGCTGGAGTGGAAATACATTCCTCGTTGGCTCCTTATTAAGCATTTCTTGGACAGCTTTTGTGTCCACTCAAAATCCCTTATTTTCAAACTACTTAAACACTGCTCTGTTTTGCTTTCTTTTTTTTTTTTGGTCATTTTCTAATCTCCTGTGTCTTCTGAGTGTAGGAAGAAAAATAACTCACTTATTTATGTCTGATTCTCCCTTAAATTGCCCGGTTCTTCAAAAAAACTCTGTATAATTACCGTGCTGTTAAACCATCGCTCCAGAATTCCTTAGAAATTTACTTCTTATCTCCCTCGGAAGTAAATCACAGTTTAATCACCTGCCAAAGCTGGTATTAAGTGTCCAATTAAAAACCAAACCTTTTGCAGCTTATCACTTTATGCTGTAAGGAACAGGTGTGTTTTTAGGTGAGTCCTGGGCTGATTTCTATTGAATTATCTGGTAGGACTCCCACTGGCTTCGGGGCGTGTGGAATGAGGCAGATGGCAGAGGATTTCTTTGGAGTAAGGACTGATGGATGTCTTCCGAGCCTGGATAACTCCCCCAAGGCTCATTGAAGCCTGCAGGTCCAAAATTCCCAAGGATCTAACCTTATTACATTCCTCAGCCACACGGGTGTGAATTTGCAAATTAGGCAGAACTGGAATGAAACATCATTAGGAAAACTGCTGGAATAGCTGGAGAATCACTGAGGGGCAAATCCTAAATGGATGCCTCAGTCACTGGCCCAGGATTCCTAGCTCTGTTTTGAGATAGTGAACACTTGCCACTGTGCACTCAGAGGTGATGTTACTGCCATTGCTTGGCTGATAAATTTCTCAGAAAATTTGTCCTGGTTTCACCTGTGCCATGGTTGTCACATTATTCATGACTATGCACCCACAGCACAATTACACCTAGACATTGTCCTAAGAAAATGTTCAGCCCATGCTGTTGGGCATTTAGGCAGGTTTATGCTGGAAGGCTGTTGATGTCTCCCATCATTTATAGTTATATTTGCCTTGCCCTTACCTGCCCATGTTTAAAATCTGATCCCTACCTGGTACAGCAGAGCTGCACCAGTTCTTTTTTGGGAGACTCCATATCTGGGGAGATGATCAGCTGGATTTGCTCTTTATCAATATGCAAGAATTCCATCACCATGCACAGAGAGAGATTATTTAATTTATACTTGTTCTGTCCTAGTTGTGTGCCAGTGACAAGTCCACATACAAAGCTCTGTGCGGTACCTGGGAAGTGCAGCACCCCCTGAAAACCCTTCCTGACCACAAACACCAGTCCAGCATCACATCCCAGTTGTTCTTATCGATGCTAACAACCCAGACAGTCTCCAGAGACTCTCCTCTTTTCCTGCACATTGTATTTCTGTGGTGCTGAATAATCCACTGCACACTCCCTTCTTTCCACATATCTCCGTTTTTTAATCTCTTATGTGATCTTTACACATGATATATGATAAAAGGTAACTTTTCCATATCCAGAAATGGTGTCATTCCACAAACAGGCCATTTTGTCATAAGATAGTGCAAAAGATGTTCACACTCTCTTAGTAAATGCCCCAAGGGTATGCCAAAGCACAGAAGATTGTGACTGAATGGAAATTTCAATTCTTCTGATTCACTCTGCTATTACCATGTACAAAACCCTTTCCAGTGGATGTTGTTGCAAATGGATATGTCTGGGTCAGACCTGGAAGAGCCTGCCTGAGGAAAACTCCTGCTGAACTGAAGCCCTGGTTGAGAAGGGAAGTCAGAACCTGAAAGTCTGTTCAAATAAATCAGGGCTGATTATCAGTGAGTGGTGAAATAGCAGTTTTTACACAATGTTATGTACACATTTGGCTGTTTGAGTTTTTTGTAGTTACATTCATTTTCAGTCGTCTTGTTAAATGAAAAACAGATGCCACCATCAAGTATTAGAGCTCACAAAGATGGATTTACACATTTCTTTTACTGAGTGTTTTTATCAATAATACACATGAAAAGGGTCTGGGAAATTTTATGACATTAATTTAGCCACCATAAATCAGCCCAGAATACAAACCTCATTTAAATTACCACCTTAGGGCCAAAATAGCAATGATGAAGTGTTATGTTCTAACCCTTAGAACAGACTGGGTGATGATTCTCTTTTCAAACACTGGTGAAGTGATCACGAGTGCAGTGATGGACTTTATGACTGTTTCATTCTGCTCATCCAGAGAAGACAGGAAAACAAAGGCAGGCCTGGGGAAAGCAGCTTTTTGGTGATGCTCTGTTTTCAGCCAGGTTCAGGGTAGAGGAGATCCGACACTGCACACTGCTGGGTGTTTGCTCAGCCTCAGTTCAACTCCTGCTTTTGCCTGGGAAAGACAGCAGTTCCCTGGGTGGTGAGTGATCCTCTGGAGGAGTCTTCAGGCAAAAGGGGTTTGAACTGCTGGGAGCCAGCCAGGAGAAAGGGCACAACCCATGGGTGAGTGTGTCACTGGTCCTCCCCACCACAATGCATCTCCAGGCAGTTTGGGGGCTGCTGCAGCCCCTGCCTGCAAGAGCAGCACCCAGCTCATGCAATAATAGCTGGTGCTTTTAGGTCTCGAGCACTGACAGCCCTGGTGCTGTCCCTCGCCAAGTCAGTGCAGCCACAGATGCTTTCCTAATCCGACCACAGCTTGCATCCCTCATCTCAGCCCTGCTTTGCAGTAATCCCATTCAACTGCATAATTACTGCCATACTCAGACAACTGTATAATTTCGTCTTGTGAATTAATAACAGTAATAATGGTACTAGTAGCAATAATAATAATAGTAATAAACTATTGTTGGGATTTCCCCCCACTATTAATTGCTTGCTCCTTTGGCCTTCCTATGGAGATGGCCAGCAATAATGCCAAGCAGGAAATTGTTGTTTGGTTTGAATATTGTCATATGCCTCCGAGAGCTCCTGTTGAGACCACCAGTTTCTTCCAGAGAGGACGTGTTCAGTAACTATCAGATGATGATGAGTAACTGGTTTATGAAGTCAAATTAGTGGTCTAGAAGCGAAAGGATTTATTTTTCTGTTTGCTTTTTTAATCCCAGCATCAATCCTCAGAGCCAGAGTCGTCCCATTTTTGTCTCTCCATCAAGCTGTGGTTGTACTGATTCGTCAAGATGGTTTGAAATTCTTTTCTCTTGTCCTTTGAGGCCAGAGGCTTCTTTGTTCTTTAATATTCTCCTCTCCTCAGTGTATTTTAGGATGATTCTAGCCCTGTCTTGTTAAACCTAATTGGACAGAACCTTAATCGAGGTGACTACATCAAATGTCATGTTTTCCTCTTCTCTGACCACTACTGTAGCCACTTCCAGGAGTTATTATTTTGGAGAAACCATTTCTTAGGAAGTATAAATGTTTGGAAAAGAAATGAGCTCCAAATGTGACTAGCCACTCACCCATAAGTCATGATTTGCCTGTTTTCCCAGGCTTTGTTTCTTGTACCAGTTAAAGGAAAGCTGAAAACAAAATAGATTAAATGTTTTCGCAGCGTAGCATCAAAGGCTGTAATTTTGTTCATTCATATAATTTAAACAAGATCAGACAAAGTGAATACTTGGAAGGGACCCATTCTAAACTCACAGGAAACCCAAGTATTTCAGGAACCGATGGTGTCTGTGTGAGATGGGCAGTTAGTGCTGAAGCGATGCCACAGTGTGGTTTTCAGAGAAAATTGTGAAAAATTGATCAGTTTGAATAGACCCAGTCAAAATAAGGGAACATTTTGTACATCAGATTTATGGCTTTGGTTAGAAGAAGTGAGATTCATTGAGTAAAACATATCTTCTGAAAGCCCTTTTGAGTGGGAATGTGGTGTTTTCCAGTCACTGAATGTTGTTCATGTGTGGGTCTTTTTTCTCCTGGCTCCTTTTCTGACTGAAATGCAAAGTTGTTTTCTTGATCCCATGATACTTTTCAAAGTATTAAGTACACAGCTGAAGAAATATGCACCCTGAGATAATTAGACAGTGGAAACAAGGCTATTTTCCTTCTTGTGAATTGTCTCAGCAAACATAGAACCCTACAAATCGTAACGTTTTGCTCAGTTAGCATGCCAGCAAGGAAAGACAAGAATCTTTTGCTTTAAAATAAGGCTGGAGCTGAGGACTTCCCCAAACGTTTCTAACGCTGTTCAAAGCCCACAGTGACACTCTGTCCACCTCCTGTGCTGGGGACAGTACCAAAGACAGCTGCTCAAGCCCAGCAGGACTTCAGAGACCACAGGGCTGTGTTCCATTAGTGTGACAGCAAGTCAGAGAGACAACTGCAAGCTCTTTCTCGTGTCCAACAGGCTCATCAAATCAAATATGTTACATCCGTTGCACTGGTGTCCTGGTGAGCTATTACGTCACCCAGCAGGAAAAAATATTCACATTTGGATCATCCAGACGCAAACCCAGGAGCTTATTAGTGAAACTGTGTTTGGAGACATTGAATCACACTCAATTATGTGTTCTAACAATTGCCCAATTGCGTATCATACAACTTCAGCCTTGAGTTTCTCTGCTTAAATTCCTTTACAATGCTCATGAAAACACTGATTGCTCTGTAAAGGCTAAATAAACGCCTAATTGCATTTCAGTAATGTATTTTTCTCCAAAACAATTTTTGAAACCACTTGCAGATAAACCCATTGCCATTTAAACTGTGTAGAAAACATGAGTTTTTATTCAGGGTGAAATCCTGGCCCCAATGAAATCAATGGGAGTTTTGCCATTGACTTTGGTGGGGCCAAGACTTCTCCCTTGATGCACATGATATATTTTTCCTGACATTTAGAATGATGAAACAACCCTGGTTCTGATTAGCCCAGGGTATAAATAGTATCACTCAACTGGAGCAAAATTCAAATCAAACCTCAGGCATCTTTGCTGATGCTGCTTTGCTTTGCAGTGCTGTGTGCTCATGGAGAGACCCAAATGGCCACTTGGAGTCAAGGACTTCATCTGAACCCCTTGCTCTGGATTTAGACTTCAGTGTGCATCAAAACATGGGGAGCAAAGGGTTAGTAAGCATGGAGGCATCCAGTCATATGTCTTGTGACATACATTTTTCCAGCGTGAATTCTTCATTAAAAGAACCCTTGATGTCTCACAGCTTGTTACCAAATTGGGCCTTGACTCTTAATATAATTTAGATGAGTTTAAAATACGCTTCTAAGAAAAGCTGCCTCCACATTTATAAAAATTGTATACCATAACATTAGGGAGAAATCTGCTGCTTCTTTTGACAAGTTTAATTTTTTTAGTATCTCATGGATGTATTTTAACCTGCTGCTTCAGGTTCAAATCAGCAGTACTGCAGGAGGAAAGCAATATAGCTGGATTTCTGAGACTGTTCAATAAATTGCTTGCACATTGCACAGCAGAAAAAATTATTTCTAACCTTTCCCTAAAATTTAGGTTCCTTTTTTTTTTAGGCAGAAGGAGTCATTGGAAAGCAGAACTAATGGAGACACAGAGTGTCCATGGAGTGGCAGAGATGAATAGATGCTAAATGTAGTGGGAATCATTGCAATCATG
Organism: Gymnorhina tibicen; assembly: GCA_013399875.1. Classification (NCBI taxonomy): domain Eukaryota; kingdom Metazoa; phylum Chordata; class Aves; order Passeriformes; family Artamidae; genus Gymnorhina; species Gymnorhina tibicen. The sequence continues at coordinate 1,588,010 of VXAZ01001668.1, forward strand.
TCATTTACTTTACAGGGTTAATCCATGGTTTCCAGGCCCTAGTCGTGTAGTTTCCCTGGCCAACTTTAGAGCATCTTCCAGACAGCTCCAGCATGGATGGGACCCCACAAGCCAAAGGCAGGCTCTCTCCAGAGTGGGGAGGCAGTGGCACAGCCCCTCTGCTCCTCCTGCCCCTCCCCAGCTCCCTCTTATCTCCACCACTCTGTTATCTGCCTCTGCAGCACACATGGGGCTGTGATATTTCATGAAACATGATAGAGAGTAAGGACCTGCTATTTGCCTGCTATTCAGGCAAAACTCCCACTGGCATCTCCGAGCCCTTAAATAGTACAGCATGTTGCAAGTGGAATTGTTTATTGTGTTCAGTCGGAGCCGGCTACAGCCAGCTCTCACTACTGACTCAACTACACGAAATCTCGCCCTCCTGTCATCCCACACTGCAGCGCTCACTGGGCCCACTTCTGTTTCCACTTAAATGCTGGAAAAAAAAATGGAGTCAAGATTGCTCCACCATCTTCTTCTTCTTCTTCTTTTTCACTCTTGAAAAACAATGAGAGAGCCTGAAAGATGAAGACAGCAGGTCAGACACGGTGTTGGTGCAAAAGGCAGTGGAATTTACACAGCCCTGGCAGCCCTGGATGACCTGAGCCCAGGATCTGCTTCTCCTGTAGCTCACCCCTCTGAAAACCAGCACATCAAAACCATGGAGTAGCTCACTGTTGAATATCAACATCAGGATTTGATCCCTAGTGGGTCAAACAGATCAAGTGTCCCCTGCTCTCCTGCTTTGTGCTCCAGTAGCATCCAAACAGAGTTCCTTGCTGTATCCCCAGCCATCAAACAGTGGCTGGAATTAGGACCTACAGGTATTATTGCAATTTACTTGGCTTTCTAAATTACCCTTGCAGCCTTATTCACACACACCACTTGGGAATGCTGCATGCAGCAGGTTGTTTTCTCATTTTAGCAGTGTTAAAATTCATCTGGTATCTCTTTCTTGCTAAGTGCAGGTAGAGACACACTCTTGAGTGAATAGGATATGCTCCACTTGTGAAGTGTAGAAGCAGGTCAATAGACAACTTTCAAAAGGAACCATTTAGGATAATTAAGCAGCACATACACACCAGCAAGAGTTTATTTTGTATTGGAAGGCATGTGGTTAGGGAAACAATAGCAGTTTTTTCCCTGGAGAATGTTAATTAAATTGAACACCCTGGAAAACTGAACTATTCTTACCACAAATCTATAAATCAAACTGTTCTGTTTGCTTAATATAATGCTTTGCTATTCTAGTCACACTGAAGTGGGCCAGCCACACAATGCCAAGATATTTCCATGATGAGCACATTAGAAACACTGATTGACTATAGATCTTATGGATGGGAGGCCAAACCCATATCTCATTTACGCCAGAATAACCAAGATCAAAATCTGGCCCACGCTGTTCAGATTAGTACATAAATAACATGAAAGGTTTGTGAGCTCTGTAGCAGATGCATTATGTACTTGTTATTTGTGCTGTAGAAGTCCCTGGCAACTCCACTAAGGCACCAGGACTCTGCTGTGTTAGGTGCTGTGCAAATACAGAGCAAAAGCATTTGTCTTTCTGCTTTGCCAAAGCAGCTTGAAAATACCTGTGATAAACTCCCCAGTTCATCTCGGTGGAGTGAGGGAGCAGCACTCTCTGCCAGAGGTACAGGAGGACAGGCATTAGCAGCGTGGTCTGCTTGGTCCTGTCTTCTCACAGGCTAAAGGAGCTCTTTTCGTTAAGATGTATTCTAACTCTGAAGCTCAAATTCCCAGGTTGTATACCCAGGGGCCAGCCAAATTTTCATCTGGCGTAAACCAAATTCCCCAACCAGGCTGAGGCTGCCTGCAGGGGGTTTGACCAGCTCAGCAGCCGGCCCCGAGAGCATCACCCACATCAGGGGTCCAGCGCCGTGGTGACTTCAGCTGCCACTCAGATCTGTATCACAAGACACATCAAAATACACTGCACACATGGTGTAAACCTGGTAAAGCATTTTTGTGTTTTCTTGAGCGGGCTGTGACTCAGGTTCCCATGGAAAACCCTTGCATGCAGTTGTTTCCCTTCACACGCAGTTGTTACTCATTGGAAGAAAGGTCATTTCAGCTCCAGCCTGCCAGCTTGTTATCTATGTCTCACTTAGATGCTAAATAGAATTTAAGCAAGGAAAAGATCCAAAATTTCAGGTTCTGAAAGGAACTTTGCATGCACTGAGGAAATTAGTTTAATATCTGGCTGCGTGTTCTGCAAAAGCAGTGCACGTGACTGAGCAGGTGTCCCTGGGACAGGGGCAGGCTTTAGGAACAGCCATGTACAGAGGAATGGAGGAGCCACACCAACCTTCACGTGGTAAATCTCTCACTGCACCAATCAGCAGTGGATCAGTGTCTCCGGAAGAGGTTCTCCTTCAATGGAAGTGCTCCAAGAGATGCATAATTGGGAATGGTCCTCGTGGTATACAGAAGATTTTCTGGGCTTTGTTTGCATCACGGAGTTTGTGTCAGTCAACAGAGCAAAGATAGAGAGACCTGTGTTCAGATAGCTGTGGGAATAGAGAATGCAAAGGCCACACTTGTCCCCTGAGCACCTTAAACTCACCAGTGACATGTCTGCTGTGCCCTTGGTTGAAAGGGCTCTCACTGTAAGGTCACCTGCATGGTATCCCAGCACTGAAAATAAAGGCTTCTGACACCAGTCATGGCACAAAGCAGCCTCATTCATCACAATCTGCAAGTCCTGTTCATTGGAAAATCGAAAGAGGTGGCTTCTTCCACCAGCCACAGAATGGCAGCTGAAAGTTTTGCACAAATTTCTGTGTTCTTTTCCCAGCAGTGCTCACTCACTCTCTTTCAATGGCACCTCGTCCCTGGGCCAAAAGTGGAAAAGTTTCCAGTGTTTGACCTGATGGCTCCATTCAGAATAGCAATCTTATCTTGAATTAATAAGCCTGTGACAGTGGATAGGCAGGAAAAGACAGATATTTTGTGTCCCCATAGAAAACTAAGAGCAAGTGACAGTGTGGACAGGGGCTATTAATATGTGCACAGCTCTTTCACAATTTACTGGCCTTAATTTATTAGATAAAATGTAAAACCTTTATTTTAGAGCACATAGAGTTACTGATTTTTAATATGTAGCCCAAATATGCTACATATACCCACTGGAATGGTTCAGCTGCTACTGGATTGCAGTTATCACTTGTAAAAAAAAGACAGTTCTTCAGCAGTAAAATAGTGGCATGAGATGCACATAGCTGGAACTTTCCAAAACATGTAACTTAGCCTTTCTGAGGGAGTTATTTTTGATTCTGTCATGTATGAATGTTTTGGGCTTTCTCACAAGAATTGCAGAAATATGTTGTATTAAGGGAGAGGTCTGGTATAAATCACACTTGTTCAGCCAGACATCAGTCCCATTACAGGAAAAAATGAGCGCTTCTTTCGTTCTCATGTCTGACCCCTCCAACACAGTATTGTCCCCGCTAATGAGCTGAACATTTTTGCTGATTTGTTACATGTAGCAAATATAGAAGCAATGAAACCCATCTGTGTAATTTATTCATTGATTTGGACTTGAATCCAAGTGTGTTCTAAGTAGCTCTTGTCTGTGTGCACGTGTGTGAGAGAGAATAGCTCATCGAAAACAAAAAAGTCTTAAACTTACCTGCTTGAAATATTTATGAATAATGGAAAATACCCTGGATCTCCTCCTGTGCAAACCAGCAGCCATTTCAGGAATGGTTTAGTGTTGAGTGAGGGCTGCTGGTCTCAGCCCTATATTTGCAGTAAGATCAAAAGATCATTTTTAGGGAGGTCTCCTGATAATCCTTTCCATTTTAAAAACAAATAAAAATATCAGGGAAGGATGGAAGGCTGCAATAAAACAAAGAGAGTTCAAACACACTTTATGTCCCCTGTTTAATGCTGAAAATATACATTTTGATGGTAGTTCTGTGCATCCCCTATGACTTCAGCTTTCTGTAAAACACTTTTAATTTGGGGGGATGTCACTGTTTCTACCCTGAGCTCTTGAAAACACTGCTGATTCCAAGTCACCTGTTGAAAATCTGTTTTCCTTTAAGCTACCCAAAGGCCTGTCTCTTTTATTTCAGAGTCAAAGTAACATTGTGGTGGAATTATTTTTAAACAGTTGGTTTTAGCCTGTTTGAGTTTCTATTTCACATCTCCAGCCTCTGTGGGTATATAGTTCAGGATCCAGGGGTTGTATAAAGCCTTCCACACAAACATTCCCACCTGCACAAGCAGGACAGCAGCTCTTTCTGTGTTTTCTTATGAATGACAGAGGGAGGTTTATTGAGCAAAGTTTCTGGAGGGGTGAAGGTCTGCATGTACATCCCGAACTTTCCGAGCACACAGCTGCCTTCTGGATGGGAAATGCAAAGACAGAGGTGCTGAATGGTGCTCCTGCTCTGCAGACACCCTCTGGTTCATAATTCCAACAGTCTGATGCCAAACCTTATGGGATCCAAATGAAGGAAGGGGAGAAAAAAAATAAATTTTAAAAAAAGGGAGAACAGATTAAACCACGGAGGATATATTACACTCAGCAAATGGAGTCACAGTCTGATTGAACACAGACAGGGTTCGCTCAGAAACCCTTCTTTCTTTACAAGTGGAACATTAACAAGCTGACCAGGTCTGAGGTAAGTCAGACTTTTTCTCCACTCTGCAGATTTTTTGGTTTATTTTTTTCTCCCCTGACTGAGTGCTGGTGGCAACAGATTAACAGGTCACCGGACTGGGTCTGAGAATTGCTGCCAATTACCTCGTCTCTGCTTGTTGCTCTACAGTCTAATGGCATCATTTAACATGCGCTTCTCTCCCCACAGCCCAGCTGGTGACACCCAATAAACTGTGATTGATAGATAAGTCTGCCTGGGTACGTCGAGGGGGAAGTGGAGCTCATCATTTTAGGGCCAACTTTAACTTCCTCCCCATCCAGGCAGGGTGAGCGGGAGCCCGCGAAGGCAGCTTGCTGCGGGGCAGGGAGGTGTCGGGCCCTCCTGCCATCCGTCCTGCTCAGCCGGGAGCAGCGAGGCCCCGGCCCGGCCACTCCCGCTCGCACCGGCTCCGAATCTGCGAGCCCGAGCCTCAGCTCTTCCCCCTCAGACAGCAATTACGGCGAGAAACATCTGAATCAACACAGCATCGTTTACTTACAGAACTGACAGCCCCTTCCACTCGAACTGGTTTAAATTATTCGACGCCACATTCTTTTCCTTCTGTGTGTTTTGTTTTCTGCCTCCTTTTTCTTCCCTTTAAATAGGGATGTATAATTGCAGTATTTCACCCGGCTGAATGCGGAACAGTCCAGCGGAGGAGAGGGAGAAGCGGCTGGCGCGGCCGGAGTGGCGAGCGAGGGAGATGAGCACCCAGGAGATGCGCACCCGCGGGCGCTCCCCGCCACCCGCGGGAGGCTGCGGAGGGCTCCGCGGGTGCGGGTCCCGGCCGGGCTGGGCAGTGTTTCTCAGCCCTGGCTTCCTCACGGGGACTTACCTTCCGGACATATGCAGATGGAAAAATTGGGACATTAAAACCAAATTACAGACATGTATAAAGACAGAGCCCTTCGCTGGCAGCAGGAATGATTAAACGGAGCAGCTCGGGAAACCTCCTCTATGAATATTTCATGTGAAATGATGCGATCCCCCCCAAGGTACAAGAGCCCTCCTTAATTAAACTGGTGTAAACGTTGCCTTTTACTCCTTTTTTATTTAAGTGACGGGGAGGAGCGGGCAGACTGGCCGAGTTTTACCCTTATACCCGAAAAAGAAGGAGCAGCTCCTTTCCACGGGAGGGGGCACCTGGCCGGGGCTGCAGGTCCCGCTGCTTTGGGCGCATCCGCGGGGCCGGGTGCAGGGACGGGAACCCTGGGGCTACACAGGAGTCGCTGGCTGGGACGGGCGAAGCTTAAGCGATGGTAAAGGAGAGCAAGGACAAGCTCTGCGCTCGCATCTGCCAGCCCCGAGTTCTGCCGCCCTGCATCTCCATCCTTTCCCCGCGGTCGCTGCAACAAGGTGGGGACGAGAGAGTGGTGTTGGCCGGTGTCAGTCCCCCGTTTGCTGCCGCCCAGCTCAAGGCCACCTCTCGCCCATCTTTCACCCTCGTGGTCAGGTTGGAAAAGGAACCAGAGTGGCTCTTGCAGGCAGAGTCACACCCAAGACGAGCTCCTGCCCACCCACGGACGAGGCCGGGGAAGGTCGATTCGGGGGGCTGCGCCCCACTCCCGGCAGCGGCAGCGCGGCTGGGGGATCCCTGGCAGGTCCCTGCCAGGGCACCCGGGGCTGAGCCTCCGGGAACTTTGATGTGCAGCTGCAGCGGTTTCCATGGCGATGCGCGGGGGGGCAGCGGGAAGGTGGTCCCCGCCACGTAGGACACGGCTGCCCACCCCGGGCAGTCCGCGCTCTCCCTTCCTGCCTTTCCAAGGCCAGGATCGTGCACTTGGGTAGGAGAAACACGCACTGGGGAGAGGAAAAAGGCCCCGGCAGAGGGGCCGCCCTGCCAGCTCTGCCCGGCGATTTCCTCGGGCTGCAGTGGTGGCACGGCTCCCCGCCCGCCAGGACCCTCCGCTTTGCCGAGAGGGGCTCTTTGGGGGTAGCTTGGGTTTGCCAGGGAAAAAAACAGAACTCACAGACCCCAAGCTCTCAGGACTTCGCCACAATGGTGGGAAGAAAGAGGATTTCCAACAGCCCTTGACTCCTGAACGCAAATTGGCATGAATTTCCGAGTCGGTCCGACGCTGAACTCAGGACCCTTCCCCAGACTCCTGACAATGTCCCTGAGACGGTTTCATTCAGTCCCACAGTGCGACTTTGGCTTCTTACACATGACATTTCCTTCCTTCCTTCCTTCCTTCCTTCCTTCCTTCCTTCCTTCCTTCCTTCCTCCCTCTTTCTGTCTCTCTTTTTTCTCTCTTTTCCCGTATCTCTTGAGCGTATTTTTTCATCTTTATTTATTTTTCTCTTTTTCTTTTCCTCTCTGTTTCCTTACAGATTTTAGTAAGTGCTTTAACTTCGATCTGGCTTCCTGTTATTTTGCATTCCCCGGGAATTAAAATAGAATAACTTTATTCTTATGAAAATACCTTTTCATGGTTTATTTGAACAGCCTTTACTCTTTCAAATCCTATCTTCCCCTTTCCTCCCTTTTTCTTGATTCTGAGCAGAGACATTTGGCAGCCCACGGGGAAGCAGGTATGCTGTGGGCTTACAGATCGCTTCAAAAAGGCAACGTGCTTGCCGGGACGAGGAGGGTGGCACAGGAGATAACTGTCTGAAAAAGGTTTTAAAATCATATTTGGATACTAAACATCCCATCGCAGCAAACGTCTCCTCTCGACACCATATTTGTATGCCAAATAAAATAGCCGTGATCGCGTGGATTATAAATGAGATCACAGAAGAGTTTATCTGGGAATATCTCAGTCTCGCAACCCACAAGAATGCACTTTCTTCCCTGCCTCTGATACCCACTTGCTGATCTAAAGATAAAATAACAGCCGTGCTTGTATTCTCCGGCCTTGTGGAGAAAGTCAGGACTTTGCGCTTTCTGTGAACACAGCAAAACCACAAAAAGGTTGTTCATATACTGATAAAGCCATGAGTGTAACTCCATAAAAACACCGGAATTCAGCAGCTTCTTACGAGTCAGGCTTGGATCGGCTGCTGCTTCCAGACATGCGGGACTTTGCAGATGAGTTTCCACGTCTTATCTAAGTTTATTTGGGTCCAGGTCACCAACACTCATTCAGACAACATTTTCATTCCGGGAAATTCTTCTTTTTTTCCCCTTTTTTAAAAAATTCCCTTTTAAATAAAAGACACAATTATATAGGGGGAAAAAGAAAAGAAAAAAAAAGCGGGTGAAGTCGAGCATCTCTGCTCTTCTGGGCTGTTCCTTTTCTGCCTAGAAATCTCTGAAACTTTCCAGAGCTCCGTGTGTCAGGCGAGAGAGAGCAGAGCAGGGAAAGAGGGGACTGTCAGTTTGTCCTTTCCTTTACAGGTAGAGGACTTTTAGAAAGGTAAATCCAAGCAGGAGTCTGGGTAAGAACATTGTTCCATGTGGGGCGGCTTTCTGCCCCCTTCAAGCCCCCAAGGAATGTTTTCAGGCAATGCAGGAGGCAGAGAGATCCCCCGCTCCCACTTTATAGCCAGGCTGTAAACGCCTCGCGGAGGTTTACTCACACTCAAACGGTTAATTAAGAAAACATTAAGGGTTCAGCTTAAACCAACAAAAGCCAAGCAGCTCCGAGACGGGTTCCCACTTTCCACACAGCGGCTGCGAGCCACCTCCCCTCCCGGAGCCTCCGTCCCTCCATCCCCTCTGGATGAGGGCTGGGACTGCCCGAGTGCCCGACCTCCTCATCCTTCTGTCCTCCTACGGGGCTGATGCTTCTCCTCTCGTTCCCTTCCAAAGGCAATCGGCACCCAAAGCCTTTCCCGTTCCTTCCCTCAGTCCAGACTGGGACCAAACGCAGCCGGGACTCGATTTTTTGGAGCCCCCTCCCCAGAATGTGAAGGAGACAACCACTCGGGGGAGGGTGTCCTGGGATCTGTGCGAGAGCAACCCGGGGCGGGGATGTGGGGGATGTCGCCTCCTGTGCCCGGCCAGTCCTCACCACCCCGAGCGGAGGACCAGGGCTTTTCTACCTGTCCAGAATAACAGGCCGGGTTTCTTCCCATCTCCCAGGGATGGAGCAACCATGAGCGAGAGGACTCTGTGCCTGAGAGCTCCTTTGCTTCCCCCGGCTCCTGCCTCTGCCTGCTCCTTATTATTTAACTGTCCCAGGGAAAAAATCTTCCAGTTCTTCTGTCTGTCCAGCCTTGGGGAAGGAAGCAGGATTAACACGGGGGAGGCGACGTGCGGAGCATCGGCAGAAAAGCCTGGACTTTGTTTTAAGACATCAAAAAGGAAAGACAGAAAAGGATGGACACTACCTTCCAATACACTTTAGTTGGCTGGTGACAAAAACTCCGGGCATGCTCTGAATGCGTAATTACCCCCAACTGAAAATTCCCTATCTAATTTGATATTTGGTGCTCAGCAGAAGCTAGCCTTCGTAAATAATATACAAAGTAAGAAACCTAATCCAGCAGGCTAGAATGTTTAATTCATCATTATGCGAGCTAATTGGAAGGTGATTATATGGTAATTGCTCATTAGTGGTGTATATTTATCGCTGTACCTTATGTCAAGGCCATGGGAATTGTGTAGAGTCTGTTCTCTCATTTCAAGGATCAGTTTCAGAAGCAGGAGCAAAGCGGGCGAGATCAAGTTCTTCCTGACGTCAGGTCCAGCCGTGGGCGATGGAGAGCGGGTCTATAAATGCTCTCCCGGAGCCCCCGCAGCAGCCGGGGCTCCAGCCAGGCCGTGCGGGGAGATGGGGCTCCCGCGGCAGCAGGGCCGAGCGGCCCCACGGCGGGGACAAGGGAAGGATAAGGATGAGAGGCAGATCCTGCCTTCCCTGCTCCGGCCAGGGCAGCCACCTGCGAGGCGGGCTGAGCCCGGTGCGGGAGCGGTGCCCGCAGCATCCTCCCAGCCGTGCCTCGCGGGGACACCAGCGGAGCTGGGGCGGCCACGGCCCCCCCCGGGGAAGAGGGGTCCGAGGGGGCACCGGGAGGGTTCACTCACGACCGACGGGTCACCTTCCCTGCAACAGGCGCTAATTGCAAAAGGTCAATTAAAAGCGAGCGAGGGAAGGTGATTAATGGCCCTTTCGGTTTCAAGCGTGGGCCACGGGCTGGGCTTCCCCGGCTGCGAGTGTCCCACCAGGAGAGAGGCTGGCGAGGAAAGAGGTTACGGCTCGGGGTCAGGAGGTTCTCTAAACTCCCGCTTCCCCCTCGCAGCGGGACCCTTTGGAGAAGTAAATCAATGGCTGTATTAGCTCCGAGCAGTTATGAACCGCTGATGGACACGGGAGCAGGGGCTGGGAGAATCCTGTTAGTCAGGGAATCCGGCCCGAGCTGCTCTGCCTGTTTCCTACGGGCTATGCGGAGGCCGGGTGCTAATTAGGGGGGACCGCTAATTTCCGCCGAGTCCTCACAGGTAACAGCGCGATCCATCAGAGGAGGAAGGTAAATAAACAGCGTTTAAACACAACAAAGCGAGGGCTCCAAAGGCCTCCGGCCTCACCCCGGTCCAGTGGCAAAGAGAGGGCTGCGTGGGCGCCGGCTTGCGCCGCGTGGGGAGTGCAAATCCCACTGGTGGGAAGCAACAACGGCTGGGAGCCGCTGGCTTCGTCCTAAGGGAAAGGGTTAAAAGTCCAAGACCGGAGAGGTCAGATCCTGGACGCGGAGCCAGCAGAGCTGCGGAGGGTGGGGATCCGGCCGTCCGCGGCTGCGGCAGCGGCGGGGGACCTCGGGCTGAGAGGGGCCGGGGGAGGCGAGGGGCGGGGGCGGGATGCGCTGACCTTGGCCGGCGGACAGAGCAAAACGATGGAGGAGGGAAACCAGGCAAACCCGGCCGCTCCGATCTGCAGCCCCGCTCCCGGGGCGCTGCGCGGGACAGCGCGCTCCGCTCCGCGGCCGCCGGGCAGGGCTGCGAGGAGCGGCCCGGGGCGTGGGGTGCGGGGGATCCCCGCTCGTCCTGCAGCCCCCGGGGGGCCAGAGGGCCAAATGCCCCGCGAGGCACCGAGGGCAGCGCGTCCTCCGGAGAGAGAGCCGGCCCCCGGCAGCCGTCCCCCAGCTTTCCTTCAAAAAAGCCATAAAAATCCGCCCGAGTCTGCAATTCGCCACCCTAAATCCACTCTCCCTCCCCCACCCCTCTCAGTTATTTAATATAAAATGTATTTTTAAACACCCGCTCGGATAGCATCTCGCCAATATTTATATTTCCACGTTGCCTGGCATCCACTGTCCCACATTAGACTCTGCCTCTCTCTCCCTCTCTCTAATCCTGCCACTTTAAATAGATGAATTAATAAAGCAAATGAGGGTCTAATAAGCTGACTGTCCTGCCTATTGAGGCAGGGGGAGAGAGACTAGAAAGTGCGCCAAATTTGTTTGCAGTGGATCAAGGCTAGCCGCCTTTGCTTCACTTTCTTTATCTTAATTCCGACTTGAAAAGATATAATTATCTAGTTTGAACAGAGCTGCTATCAAATCCTTCTCTAGGCAAGGCAGGGGAGAGCTGGAGTGGATTGCAGTGTTCTGAGCCGCTTGGTGCAGCCGGAGATAGGGAGTAATGAAGTTGTGGAGTCCTGAGATACAAAGGGCATTAACCTCATTAGCATGAAACCTTTTCTTCTAACCATTGTGGGACCCTTTCAGACTCCTAATCCCCCCTATTTTCAAAGCTGGGTTTGTAATAAAGCTTTTAGGGTTTTTTTTCAAAGCTAATGGCATTCTCTGAAGATTTTATTGCTGTTACGCTACATAGGACGCTTAATTTTTTTCCCCCTCTCTCCCTCTCTTCCCTCACGGTTTAAAAAAAAAAAAAAAAAGAGGGGTGGGGGAAGAAGTATATGGTTCCTGCAGAAATAAGCCTTTTATCAAGATGGGAAACAATTTCTAGAAAGGCCCAAGTCTGCTGTTCGGCCGCAATCCATTTAATGTTTGCCCATTTGCCCGGGTTTGAAGTGGAGAGCAAGGCAGCTTGGGCGAGTACAGGGGAAATGTGCGTCCTGCTTGGTTTCCAGATCTGCATCATCAGCTGTTCGAGGAGGGAAGAAACGCGACGAGAAGTTTACCTTGGGAATAGCTCTACTAAATAATTAGCCTAGGTTGAAATGGAAGGGACTGCATTGCGACATGCATCCTAACCCTGACTGGGCCTCTCTCATATTTGTAGCACAAGTGAATGGAAAGTCACCGGGATTGTATAAGAAGCGATGCTAAAAAAAAAAATAAGATCGGATTTTTTTTAAAAAAATTAAATTTACATAGTACCCGATAGAGCCAACACGTGCACAGAATGTCTAATCTTAACTTTTCAAGGCAGTATGTTTAACAAAGCTCATATTTTTGCGATGCATTGTAACTTCGCCTTATCACAGTGTAAAGGGTAGTCAGATTGTCCTAAATTATGTCCAACTAGCCCCCCTGGATCCACGGATTAAGAGATTAAAGGAGACCACTGGGCAATGCCTCCTCTTTCCCCTTCATATTCCTGGTATGATAATTGCCTAAACTGATTTGCACTTTCACAAAAGCTTGCAGGATTCTTTGTAGCTCGAACAGAGCAGACGAGGTTTCTCTATCAATGGAAATAAAACTGATTAATGCAGTCTATCAGGCTAAGGAGCAAATGAAGCATGAAAAAACAACTGTGTACCCCCAGAAAACCAGCTAGTTTCCTCAAGGACCCAGAGCAACTTTTTTTCCTTTTTTTTCCTTTCCCCCATGTCTTTAATGTCAGAGTTTTACTCTGTGCCCAGGATCGCTCCCTGAGAGCAGCAGGGAGAGCAGCAGCTGGGGCGCAGCCTCTGCTCACAAGACCTGTTCCATACCGCACCGACCTGGCCAGGGGATGGAAAAGACGGGGGAAAAGACCAAAAAAACCCCCTCTCTCTCTCTAAATAAAACAGATATTTTTGCCGAGGAAAGCCCCTCTCAGCAGAGCGCGGCTGCTGCGGACCAGTTTCACCATCACGAACCGGTCCGCACTTCAGTTTCTAACCAGGGAAAGGGCTGGTTTTGTCCTTGGGGTTGGTTGGTTGGTTCTGTTTTGGGGGGTTTTAGGTATTTATTTACAGCAAGTGCGCCTCTGCTGCTTATTTTTAGAGGTCTGTTTAGCAGCCAGCGAATACATTAAGAAAATGCGCCCATGGCCGCAGGAATGCGCGGCGCGGCCGCGGGGGTTCAGCAGCTAAAAATAATGTGGTGTGGGGGGAAACCATCGGTTTCCGAGAAATTTGGGGGTGAAAGGGAAAAGATATTGCTTAAAAATTTAGGGTATATTGATAAATCTTTATTGACAAAATATTGACAATGACATACTTCTTGGAAGTATATAGTGTGTTAGAATTCTAACAAATTAAACACAAAACACAAAAATATTTACATTCTGGTATAGGAGACATGAAGGAAACATTTGTCACTTTTTTTTCTTTTTTTAGTAGCTCTATGATCTCGGAATATTATAAGGTCAGTGCTTGAAAATTGACCTAACGAAAATGGCCATTAGGAAAAAAAAAAAAATCAATCCGTGATTTTAAGTCCCTTTTCTCTGGATCCTCCCAGCCTAGAAGGTGTCCTCACCGCCAAAACTGGTGGCTGGGTTTACGCTTTGTTATTCTTAAAAAAAAATAATCATCACCCGGTTTTGCAATGGAGATACAGTTGGGGGGGGGAGATAATTTAATTTGATTTTTTTTTTTTTTT